>JABMCL010000265.1:285000-305000 GCA_018857735.1 Alviniconcha marisindica | reverse complement strand
CAAGGTGTCGTTGAAGCTTCTTTATTTTCCTTGTTTTTCTTCTCTTTTTTCTCCATCTGCTGCAACGCCAGCATCATATACAGTGACAAACGTTTTTAATCTTCCTTTAACACCCCCCCCCCCCCCTTTCATACACACGCTCTGTTTCTCTTCTTTGCTTCATTTCAGCTGCTAACACAATATATCTCAGGTCCTCCAAAATATTACTATGTGTGTTATTCCTGTGGTCAACTCTCATCGAAGCGGGAATATTAC
Organism: Alviniconcha marisindica; assembly: GCA_018857735.1. Classification (NCBI taxonomy): domain Eukaryota; kingdom Metazoa; phylum Mollusca; class Gastropoda; family Provannidae; genus Alviniconcha; species Alviniconcha marisindica. The sequence continues at coordinate 304,745 of JABMCL010000265.1, read as the reverse complement.
TAGTTCTTATTACGCCCGAACAGACTCGCAAAGCACCAGTCTATGTTGAAGCTGCCCGTGCTGCATAGACTGGATCAAATCGAAACCTACTTCTTCTGTCTGGGTGTCCACTTCTATAGACAGCCGCACCTGGTGAGTGCTTTTTCAGTGCATCGGCGGCTTGTGGTGGGCTACGAACTTGTCCACACCGTGATGATATCTCACTTTGTCTGTGTCTCTGTGTCTCTGTCTGTCTGTCTGTCTGATTGTCTGCTTGTCTGTTCTGTCTGTCTGTCTGTCTGTCTGTCTGTCTGTCTGTCTGTCTGTCTGTCTGTCTGTCTCTCTCTCTCTCTCTCTCTCTCTCTCTCTCTCTCTCTCTCTCTGTCTCTCTCTCTGCCCCCCCCCCACCCCCCGGGCCCCCTCCGCCCCCCCCCCCCGCCCCCCTCTCTGTTTGCATGTGTCGTAGGAATCCAGTCGACTGGGCAGAGCCCGGCAAAGCCCTCACGGGCGAAAATTTAGTCCGTGTGTGTGTGTGTGTGTGTGTGTGTGTATGCGTGCGTGCTTGCGTGCTTGCGTGCGTACGTGCGTGCGTGCGTGCAAATGACTCAGCAAATCATCTGCGCGCGCGCGCGCGCGCGCGTGTGTGTGTGTGTGGTGTGTGTGTGTGTGTGTGTGTGTGTGTGTGTGTGTGCGTGCGTGTTTGTGGAAGCGTCTCGAATATAACCATTTGTCCAGCAGCTTTGATGCTTTTCAACAAGGCGTAGCATAGCACTGTCTCTGTGACCGTTTACTTTGCTGAATGCTTTTTTTCTTTCTTTTTTTGTCTTTCTTTGTTTTTCTTGTTTTTCTTCTTCTTTTTCGAGTCGAAGTCTTTACCTTGTGCACGCGAATGTTATGTTTGGATGCACAGTTGCCGATAACTGCCTTGAATTGCTTGATGCATCAGCTGTATACGTTAGAAGTTTACACCCTGTCTTGCCGAGACAATAGTCTGCATCCTGTCGTCTGTCGTATTCTGTTAAAGCGATCATGCACCAGTCTGACTCGCTCGTGCATGTAACTAAAAGCGTCGAACGAAAAGTTGAACAGAAATTGATCAAAACACTTCCTTCTCTTTCTGACATTCGGTGCCCACGCAGTGCTTTGTTCAGTCAGGGAACAACCATAAACACCAGTAAAGTGAAAGCTTCAAACAAAAGTTGTTGGCATAAACTTTTGTTAACCAATCCGCGGCTTGGTGTTTAATTTGGACGCGTGCTTGCTCTGGCTAGCTGTCTACCTTCAATGCAAAGCCCGAAGTTTCAAATGATAACACAAGGCGTTTTCCTGGTCCACAGGCTCTGCTTTGCATGGTTCAAAGTGAAGGTTGAATAAACCTAACTCGGTTTCATTGCCCATGTTGTTTCGCCCCGAGGCGGGCTGGGGGTCGAAACCGGTCGATAGTAACACGGTCAAAGTCGCATTAGGCTATGCGCTTCTCTGGCTTAACCTTCGCCCGGCATCAACTGGACAAATGTTAATCTAATTCTCTTTTCATCGACGCGGGCATCGTGATGGCGAAATGGTCGAGACCGAGCTACTTGATTTTGAGCTCTTTTTTTGGCATGAGCTGGACCAGTCTAAAGAAATCAGTGTTTAATGAATGATACATGGAATAATGAATTCCAAGAGGAAACAAACAAACGCTACGCGCGAATTTCAGCCTCCCCACTCCCGCCCTCCCTCTGACATTTCACACGCGCTGAATATCTCTCTCTCTCTCTGTCTCTGTCTGTCTGTCTGTCTGTCTGTCTGTCTGTCTGTCTCTCTCTCTCTGTCTGTCCTCTCTCTCTGTCTCTCTGTCTCTCTCTGTCTCTGTCTGTCTGTCTGTCTCTCTGTGTCTCTGTCTCTGTCTCTCTGTCTCTGTCTCTGTCTCTGTCTCTGTCTCTCTCTCTCTCTCTCTCTCTCTCTCTCTCTCTCTCTCTCTCAAACTTCCTTCGCCGAGTCAGAAACCGGAGCCATAAAATGTTATTTCTTTTAATTCTGCAGTAGCTGTAGTAAGACTGTGGCTTTGCAAACCGTTTCGGTTGCGGGGATTTTTCCCCGTTATGTTTTTGCTTTGGTTTAAACAAAGTTTATTTGCATTCATGAAAATATGGACAATCAAAATCACTGTATGAGCATTAAACAAGTTAGGCTTATAGTAAATGCTCACAAACATAATTTACTAAAGTCATTTTGCTGCAAGGGGTATGTATGTTTATATTAAACAACATGCGTTCTTTGTCGATGTAACGTCGTTTGTTGCAAGCGTCACGCATGAGGAAACAAACAGACTGCCCGCCGCATGTTGGTCAACATCCCTTTGATAAAGGTCGGTTAGACTGTGGCAGTCCCAGTCCCAGCCTTGAGAAACGCACATTGAGTGTTGATGATGAAGCTGGGCTAGGACATTGCTGAATGGTTATAATTGTACTGTGGTCCATTTTGGTTTCTGCTTTGTTTGGCACTGTGCAGTATCATAACCTACACGTTTGGCTGAGCTTTGTTTTACGTACCAGCACCTTCATGCACACAGAGAGGCAGACAGACAGACAGACAAACAGAAACACACACACACACACACACACACACACACACACACACACACACACACACACACACACACACACACACACACACACACACACACACACACACACACACACACACACACACACACACGAGCGCACACACACACACACACACACACACACACACACACACACACACACACACCACGTACACACATAGTGACACTCCACGGAGGATATATGTAAATGATGCACCGGCCAAATCCTCCCTTACAAAACCAGAACATTTCTTTTCTTCTCCAAATTCTGATACAATGCGGGTGACGAAAAATTAAAAATAATAATCCCAGAGGTTCTTAGAACGGAATTAGCAGGCCCTAACCCCAACAAAGGATCGCCAATAAATACACCACAAAAGGGCCTAAAAAACAGGCAGGCGCGTGATTATGTGCGAGATGATCGGCAAATAACGCGAGATTCTCGCGCGCTTCGGAAACTCATTGTATTCTGACGTGACTGCTGTCTTAATTCAATAAATCCGGATGGTGTCAGCGATTGCAGCTTGCGTTCGGTGTGAATACAAATAGGCAGGCCAGGCAGTGCAAACTAGCATGTTCAAAGGAAAGGCCGATGCAATCATATCACAATTTCTTAACATCAGGCAAGTGTGTGTTCAAATAAGAATCTCGTTCTTCAGTTTGTTTGTTTGTTTTGTTTGCAGATGAATAAACATGATACCGTCGTAGGGATATCTCTTGTTTTGTTTGGAGATGAATAAACATGATACCGTCGTAGGGATATCTCTTGTTTTGTTTGGAGATGAATAAACATGATACCATCGTAGGGATATCTCTTGTTTTGTTTGGAGATCAATAAACATGATACCGTCATAGGGATATCACCTTATTTTCTCTTCTATTGCACATAATATATGTGTGATAGTTTTTGACTTTAGAGCACACGGAAGTTTTATCTTTGTTCCTCAGCCAAATTCCATGTTGTTGATCAGTTGTTGTTCACGATGACTGCGGTTTTTGATGACAACCAGTGATGGTGGGAGGTCAAATATACACTCACTTGGAAAATACAATTTTTTTCTTTTCCTAATACAAGCGTGTGTTTTTTTCCCCAGAAGAGAAAAATCGGATTAACTTTCGTTTCTCCAGCATTTGCATCCCTGACTCTCTGTCTCTGACTCTCTCCCTGGCTCTGTCTCTGTGTCTCTGTTTCTGTCTCTCTCTCTCTCTCTCTCTCTCTCTCTCTCTCTGTGTCTCTCTCTGTCTCTGTCTCTCTCTGTTTGTCTGTCTCTGTCTGTCTGTCTGTCTATTTGTCTGTCTGTCTGTCTTTGTCTGTCTGTCTGTCTGTCTCTCTCTCTCTCTCTCTCTCTCTCTCTCTCTCTCTCTCTCTCTCTCTCTCTCTCTCCGTTTCAGGTTTGTCCACATTGTTTTTTTCTTCTCCAGTTCACGTGTCACTTTGCCAGTTTGGCGAATGACGTGAAACACTTTTCTGTCATACTCAGTAGGATTTGCAGAGATCTTTGGTAGGTCTGGATTCTCAGCTTAGCAGCAATGGTGTCTACGTCCGTGGTTCTTCATCATGACAAAAAGCATGGTAAATGTGTTCTTACTTCATCGCAGTAGTGGGCCAATGTCAGAATAAATGACGATAGGTCAGGTTGTGATTTCTGACCTTCACCGCTTAAGTTACCCTGCAGTCTTTTGTCATCTAACCTGTGACCAATACTTCAGATCTCAGAAAATAATCACTCAAACAAACCAATTTTCCTAAACATGCGTCAGCAGGTCCAATTTTGCATCGGCCCGCAAAGGACTGACAGAGGCAATTCGTGGAATACCGAATGGCTATAATTAGCAGTATCCATTACAACACAGAGTTCATTTCCCCGAGTCGGTGGAAACCAGCGCTCCAGAACCATCACTGACCCGCACCCGTCGCCTCACTGCCTGCAGAAAAGAGATAGCGAGCACAACGGCTAGCGTTGTCCTATATCTAACAAACGTTGCACGTGAAACTCGACCAGGCGTACTCAACATGAGCTGCCAAGTACAGCGCGTGAGCGCTCTTTGTCACGCCAAAGCCTCGTTTGGCCGGGAAGAGGAGGAAATGGAGTCTTGGGCTCCACCTATCCTGAGGGTGCGCTCCGACTCCTGTGCCGAGGAGTGTTCGTGTGACAGTCCTCCAGCCCCGGCAGTTATTTATCACACGATGAAATGACCAGCACACCAAGCTCCCGGCAGTTATTTATCACACAATGAAATGACCAGCACACCAAGCTCCCGGACAGTTATTTATCACACAATGAAATGACCAGCACACCAAGCTCCCGGACAGTTATTTATCACACAATGAAATGACCAGCACACCAAGCTCCCGGACAGTTATTTATCACACAATGAAATGACCAGCACACCAAGCTCCCGGCAGTTATTTATCACACAATGAAATGACCAGCACACCAAGCTCCCGGCAGTTATTTATCACACAATGAAATGACCAGCACACCAAGCTCCCGGACAGTTATTTATCACACAATGAAATGACCAGCACACGAAGCTCCCGGGCAGTTATTTATCACACAATGAAATGACCAGCACACGAAGCTCCCGGACAGTTATTTATCACACAATGAAATGACCAGCACACCAAGCTCCCGGACAGTTATTTATCACACAATGAAGTGACCAGCACACCAAGCTCCCGGACAGTTATTTATCACACAATGAAATGACCAGCACACCAAGCTCCCGGACAGTTATTTATCACACAATGAAGTGACCAGCACACCAAGCTCCCGGACACCCAGTGCCCAAACTAATAGGGCAGTGGCCCCGATATACAAGTGCTGTTAATCTTCCGGATCACTTGGCCGCATGTCTCTTTTGACGAAGACATCGGTGCGCATCTGAATGTAGATAGACGTTTATATTATTTCGTGTCAAAGGCCCAATCAGCCGAGAGAGTTATATCGGGGCAAACTTATTTTTGTTTTATTTTTTTTAAGAGAGAGAGAGAGAGAGAGAGAGAGAGAGAGAGAGAGAGAGAGAGAGAGAGAGAGAGAGAGAGAGAGAGAACTCGAAAACTTTAATACTCAAGGACAGTAGCGTTAGCTAACAGCCAGTCCTTGTTATACTAGAGAGAGAGAGAGAGAGAGAGAGAGAGAGAGGAGAGAGAGAGAGAGAGAGAGGGAGAGGGAGAGAGAGTCCAAATGTTTAGAAAGACTGTTTCATTTCACTTACGGCAGAGATAATATTAACTTGCTATTACGAGACTTGTTTTGCATGGACGACAACTGCCATTGTCTTTTAATCTACACAGAAACAAACCAAAAAAAGAGAAGAAGAACAATAGAAAGACTGAGCTATTTCCCCCGACGCCCGTATGCATCGGAGGAGCGTGATGAACAAAAGAGCGGTACGACAACACCGGGGCCCTTTCAGAGCAATTCCAAACAAAGAGCTGTTAATGCGAAAAAGGCATAAACATCAAAGCCGCAATCTCCCACACAAGGAACGAAGAAGAAGAACAAGAACAAGAACAACAACAACAGCTTTTATACTGGCTTTAGAAACCACGAAAACAATATTTCATCTTTTGTTTTTCGGTGCACGGAAAACCCCATACCATGAACAAAAACGCTACAGGTATTTGTGTCAGGGCAGCCGTAACACTTGAGGCGCCGGTGTTGGGTGGGTGGGTGTAGTGTGTGTGTGTGGGTGGGGGGGGGGGGGGGGGGGGGGGGGGGGGGGGTGGTCTACCTGCTTGTGCCTAATTCATTTTACACATACTTTCCTTCATGACTTTGGCGTACTTAAAAGCTCCGCATATCCTCATGATTCTAGGGTGGATACAGCGCTTATTACTGGCGTGGGGAAACTATTCGCCGCAAACGTTGCGGGACTCGTTTCAGGAAATAATTCCTAGACAGTCTTGCCTTGTTTTCTTGTTGTTGTTTTCTTATTTGAGAACCCGCGATATTGCTGGTAATTAGCCAGTTAGACGCGAGCTAGCATTTCCAAACTGATGCTCTCTTTGAGGGACGAAAATGCATTTGCCTTCATCAAAATGCCACAGTCCTCTCCTTGGATTTGGGACTCCTCCTTGGAAGACCACCACAACCGAAACAGGTCGCGAGAGCTGCATCTGTATTGCCCTTGAAATGAGAGTTCTACCGATCATTCCGAGTGGGGCATACGGCCAGCCTCCGGGCATTGTCTGCGTGTGAGAAACTATTGTCAGATACGGGAGGGGGAAGGGGGTGGGGGGTGAGGGGTGGGGGGGATCTGTTGAAACGAAGCCATTGCGGGTTTGAACTTGTATGCGGCTTTTCCTGAGTCTTACGGCGCTGATCCAAGAGCCGTTTGGGCCATATGGTTTAGGAGGAGGACCGTCCAGACCTGATCTCAAATGAATCGTGTGTCAGCATAGCGGTACAGTTGAAACGGTTCTGCGCATCGGTTTAAATTTGCCCGTTCCAAATTAATACAACATGCTATATTCGAAACGGATGAGCTCCATCTGCCAGCCAATGAACGCCTGCCGCTTGGAGGGAAGTGAAGGAAAGGCCAGCGGTACCACGGGACGCTATTAACTCTCGAGCATCGGAAGGCTGAATACGTCAACCTTTGTCTTGCCGTAGCTAGCAGTCACACTGGGTTGCATCGTGTTGAAGCCAGTACGTTTAAGACGGACGGATCCGACTGCATGAGGTTCGAACTGTTCTTCTCATCCATACGGGTGAAACGGCTCGTGTGTCGGTGCATTTACGTGATTGCTTTTCATGTTATACTCAGCCATCATTCCGATCTGCAGACTTGCTTATCAGTGTCTGAAATGCGCAACCAGTCGTCGCGATGGACGGACATGATCATTAAACAGACCCAGATCGAACTGAGTAGTGAAGGGCAACCACCTCCTATCCACATACCAACCCCAGTATGGTGCAGCAGCACAACTCCAATCAATCATAGACTATGCCTCAGCACTCTGGGACTCTGCTAGTGCAAACACGCTAAAACCTCTTGAAAGTATCCACAAGCGAGCCCCTTCTAAAAGCCAAAACTTTGACAGCTCATGTGTTTCTCTTTCCCCTTTAGCAAATATGTACATAAGCGTGCCGCGTACAAGCCACAAGACATTTTGGTGTGTTCATACACACTGCCTTGATCATTCATTTTGTACTGGAATACATTCTTGTTAAAACCAAGTTGCGCCACCAGAAGTTTGCATGTTCTTAGGCAGGGACAGACTTACATTAATGAGTGAATTGAAAGTTTCTGACGTCCACCGAAGAAACAGCTGCAGTCTGTTGGTAAATTAACACTAAGGATGTACGGGCCGGTTGGGGCACTGCATGCTTTGCCGCAAAATAATAGCTGGGTGCTTCTGTCCTTGACTTTGAACCGGTACAGCTGTACATTCCATCACGATTGCCTAATTCGTTGTGCCTCAGACACTCACGCCTTTAGGATAACAGCTTTCAGAAGGAAACAACATGGATAACAGCTTTCAGAAGGAAACAACATGGATAACGAGCTTTCTCTGAGTATACAGCTAAAACTTGGAATTATCTTCTCTTTTCAGTGCGGCAGTCCATCCTTTCCAAGAATGTTAAAACGTTCCTCTTTAAACTGTATTTTAAACGTTAAACCAGTTCTGGCTCTGGCTATCGAAGTATGATCTCTCTCTCTCTCTCTCTCTCTCTCTCTCTCTCTCTCTCTCTCTCTCTCTCTCTCTCTCTCTCTGTCTCTGTCTCTGATATGTGAGTCGGCCTTTCTGCTAATATCTTCACCGTTGAGAAATAAAGTTCAATCAATCAATCAATCTCTCTCTCTCTCTCTCTCTCTCTCTCTCTCTCTCTCTCTCTCTCTCTCTCTCTCTCTCTCTCTCTCTCTCTCTCTCTGTGCCAGTGAGGTTCACTTAAAAACCTCAACTCCCTCCACAGCCGATCAACAAAACTTATCTTACCTGATAAATCCCTGTCAACGACGGCAAAACTTACGAAATTAGACATTCTTCCACTGCAAGAACAGTTTGTGTACAACACGGCTGTACTTATGTTTAAAGTGCACAGGGGCTGGGCGCCTCAATGTGTATGCGACCTTCTTAACAGAGCGCCTGCTCGATATGAATCAAAAAACTATGTCTTACCGCGCACTTGCATTGACCTATATAAGAGTTTTGCGTTCTCTGGGTCATCTGTTTGGGAACTCTCTTCCTCCGAAAATGAAAATGTTCAAGTCTGTGCGTGGCTTCAAGGTACGCATGCGTAAGATCCAGTTTAACAAACGAAATCGTGTTCAGGGGAACCTTTAGTATAACTATGTTAAACTTCTGTAAACGTACTGTTCTTGTTTTCATTATTGGTAAAAGGGGGGGTGGGGGTGGGGGGGGGGGGGGGGGGGGGGGGGGGGGGGGGGGATGTGACTGCTTGTAAATGCCTTTTTTGTGATTTTTTCTCGTTATTGTTATTTGAATGGTTCATTGTTCATTATATACGTCTCCGATTAACATCGAAAGATCTCCTTTCGATTATAGGTTGTATTAATACGTGTGTGCGCAACTTCTCTCTCTCTCTCTCTCTCTCTCTCTCTCTCTCTCTCTCTCTCTCTCTCTCTCTCTCTCTCTCTCTCTCTCTCTCTCTCTCTCTCTCTCTTTTGCACACGCTATTGTTATTTGAACGGTTCGCATTGTTGCTGCGACTTCTCATTTACTGAGTGTCTGATGGCCTACACTTACTGTTCTTGCTTCCATTATTTGTAATCACACTGCTTGTCTGAGCAGTGTTTTTGTGTATATGTATATATCTCTATGCAACATTGTCATTTGAATACTTCGTTGTTCATCGTGTATCTGAACCATACTTATCATCATCCTCATCAATATGTTTTCTTCTGTCGTCGGGTTCTGGCTTTGATTTTAAAATTATCGTCTTCTTAATCATTACTGTGGCAGTCAATGTTGCTACTATTGTTTTATGTGTAAGCCTGTTGGCATGTAGACTAGCAGGGACAGACTGTAAGAATAGGCAACTGCCTAAAATCTTAATTCTCGTGTAATAAAGTTCTGAGTTCTCTCTCTCTCTCTCTCTCTCTCTCTCTCTCTCTCTCTCTCTCTCTCTCTCTCTCTCTCTCTCTCTCTCTCTCTGTGTTGGGGAGGGGTGTGGTTGGAGGCACATGATGATTACAGCCAGCTATCTTTCTTCACTAAGGCAACATTAACACACAAAAAGCACACGGAATAAGTACATTTGATCTGTTGTATTAGAAAACAAAAAAACAAAAAAACAAAAACAGCAACAAAACAAGGAACAAAACAAAAAACAGACATTGTTGATGTCTGACAGTCTATTTTGCTTGACCTGCTGATTTGTAAATATAAATGGATGCATATGTGCAGTGTTAATATTACCGAATAATGCATGATTTGACTGTCTCTTAGACTCATTGTCTTTGTATTGCCACATGTGCTCCCTTATTGTCGCGACGTCAGTACAAATACCTTTTTCAGCTCGCGTCTAAACACAATGATTATTCATGCAAGTGAGAAGCATGGTTAATAAACACTGAGGATCGCTACCTTGTTGTAATAACCTAACACTAGTGGTGCTGCAGCTCGCCATCACAGACTTCATAACTATGCAGCTGCAGCAGCTGTATGTCGTTTTTCGTAGCTCTTCATCCTGCGACTTTATTTTAGCAATGGAAAAGGGCCAACATTCACAACACGTAGCTAGCGAACTTCAACGTTTTTGCTAGCGCTTCTTAACAGCAGCGATTGGGGCCGACTATGGAATAAGACGAGAGAAAAGAATGTCGAGACTGCTACTCTGGCCAACCGATGATCTGGAGGAGGTGGGGGGTAGGGGAGGGGTGTTGCTGCTGCAAGCGTGGTCAACGGTGTCCACCCACTGACCAGTGCCAGGCGGGACGATCAGCACGCCGTGAGGTCAGAGGCGCGACCGGGCCCTGTATTCACAAGGATAAGGGGAGACTTGACTGGATTGATTTGTGTCGGCTGCCTGTCGAGACGTGTATTCTGGGCTGAGGGATCGTGACTTGATCCGACGGGGTCTGAGGCTACGGCCGCCGCCCGTGTATATACAAAGGATTTGGCCGAGGAGGCTTATCGATGGTGATGGATGCCGGGCGATGTTTGACTGACTTCTGATTGATTTTTCTTCACACTTGTTCCGGCCCGTTGTTTTGGGGGGATATCAATCAACCAAGCGACAACTCGCTCATGCTCGCAATAGTGCCGGAACGATCCGTCAGCGGACCCTACGTGTTGCCTTTTACCAACTCGTCAAGTCGGCCATCTTGCTGTGAGGTTGGTGCCTTGCACAGCGAAATTAGGGCTCCTCTGCTGAGAATCCAGAGGCATCAACGCCTCTCTGTTTTGGTTTAAACAAAATTTTATTCATTCATCGTAATCATAAGTTCAACAAATAAGTACAGGAAACACAAACGCTGTTTTGAGGGTATAGATTAGAATACAGCCTGTGTCTAATTCCAGAAATTCCGCATGTCAGCTTGTGTGTGTGTGTGTGTGTGTGTGTGTGTGTGTGTGTGTGTGTGTGTGTGTGTGTGTGTGTTGTGTGTGTGTGTGTGTGTGTGTGTGTGTGTGTGTGTGTGTGTGTGTGTTGTGTGTGTGTGTGTGTGTGTGTGTGTGTGTGTGTGTATGTGTGTGTGGTGAGTGTGTGTGTGTGTGTGTGTGTGTGTGTGTGTGTGTGTGTGTGTGTGTGTGTGTGTAATTGTGTGTGTGTGTGTGTTGTGTGTGTGTGTGTGTGTATAGTTGTGTGTGTGTGTGTTGTGTGTGTGTGTGTGTGTGTGTGTGTGTGTGTGTATGTGTGTGTGTGTGTGTGTGTGTGCTGTGTGTGCGTGTGTGCGTGTGTGTGTGTGTGTGTGATGTGTGTGTGTGTGTGTGTGTGTGTGTGTGTGTGTGTGTGTGTGTGTGTGTGGTGTGTGTGTGTGTCGTGCGTGCGTGCGTGCAAACGTGCGTGCTGTGTGTGTGTGTGTGTGTTGTTGTTGTTGTTGTTATTGCTATAAATGCCACGGAAAGCCAGAGCCTCCACGGCACTTCAACCCGCTGCTCACTATCCCATTAGCGTCTGTGGAAGAGACCCTATACACTCCTTAACCTTTACAGCCTTTACTTGGCTCTGAAGTCTACAGACTGTTCAGGGGGGTTCGTGAGTACCCACGCTATGTGTGACCTGTGTGAAAGGTATGGATCCTCTCTGACCAACCACGTAGGGACCAGCCGTCTGCTTCGTTCGTTGTGAACCAGTCTAACACGGGAGTGAAGCCGGTCTAATGTACCTCGAAAATGAGTTTCGGGAGAGAGAAAAAAAAAAAAAAAATGTTGACCAAGTTTTGTTCACAAAACTTTCATCTATACTCTCCAAGGAGCAGGGAAGTAAGTAAGTAAGTTGGTGTTTTACACCCAGTCAACCATTACGGTTATATCAGGACGATAAGGAGCAGGAACATCCTTCCAAATGTTGAACAGTTTTAGAATAGACAGATTTATGGAAAGGCAAACTTGCATCTCGTGTCAGTGTATTGATTACTAGAATCTTGAAGATTTTTTTTAATGAAAAAAGTGAAGAAGAAGAAAAAGAAAAAAGAAAAAGGAGAGAAAAAAGAAGAAGAAAAGAACGCTATTTATTCTCTCTCATCTTTTCTCTCTGTCCATTAATCCGCATTCCAAGACTCTCTCTCTCTCTCTCTCTCTCTCTCTCTTCTCTCTCTCTCTCTCCTCACCTGTCACTCTCTAACATTCTTCTGTGCCATTTGAGTTTTACGTTATATAATATTATTACATCACACCTATTACACGTCATTGTCATGCCAACATTCTTCCAAGCACTGGACAAGACAAAAACTGTTTTGTAACTTGATAAAGGAGATCAGCCCGAAAATTTGCATGTTGTGTTTTGTCCTAATAAATAGCGGGTTTAAAAAAAAAACTTTTATTTGTTTGAAACTCGATTATAGAGCAGTTCTGCGCTTTTCTTACCGAAAGAGTCGCAAAGGGAATAAACATGGGTAGATAATATGTACTACAGTTCGTACAAGATATGAAAAAGGATACGCTATTGAGTAATGGGGCACTGGTGGTAGCTACATAATTATTTGAACAAAGTGTAATGGTCAGAATGTGGTCAGCTCATCTTTTCCGCAACGAAACGACAGACATGGTTTCGCATCGCCCAACTCTGCAAAAACAACAACATGCATCCTCTCCGATTTTTCCGGCGTTAGAAGTGTGCATAAAATTGTTATGTTTCCAATCGTTCATTTTGTTTGTTTGCTTTCTTTATCATGCATTTAGTATACTTATCCAGATGGGCAATCAATATTCCGTCTGCTGACGCCCTGACACGCTTTTGAGGAGTTCCCGAAGTTTCATATGCTATTGTGTTCCAGGTAACCTTTGGCATTTGCCTGCGACTCAGGACCGTGTTATATTGCATTACCCTACGACTCAGGACCGTGTTATATTGCATTACCCTACGACTCAGGACCGTGTTATACTGCATTACCCTACGACTCAGGACCGTGTTATACTGCATTACCCTACGACTCAGGACCGTGTTATACTGCATTACCCTACGACTCAGGACCGTGTTATACTGCATTACCCTACGACTCAGGACCGTGTTATACTGCATTACCCTACGACTCAGGACCGTGTTATACTGCATTACCCTACGACTCAGGACCGTGTTATACTGCATTACCCTACGACTCAGGACCGTGTTATACTGCATTACCCTACGACTCAGGACCGTGTTATACTGCATTACCCTACGACTCAGGACCGTGTTATACTGCATTACCCTACGACTCAGGACCGTGTTATACTGCATTACCCTACGACTCAGGACCGTGTTATACTGCATTACCCTACGACTCAGGACCGTGTTATACTGCATTACCCTACGACTCAGGACCGTGTTATATTGCATTACCCTACGACTCAGGACCGTGTTATATTGCATTACCCTACGACTCAGGACCGTGTTATACTGCATTACCCTACGACTCAGGACCGTGTTATATTGCATTACCCTACGACTCAGGACCGTGTTATACTGCATTACCCTACGACTCAGGACCGTGTTATACTGCATTACCCTACGACTCAGGACCGTGTTATATGCATTACCCTTAAAAAAAAACTCTTATTGTTTGACACGTCGATTATAAGCAGTTTCGCTTCTTACGAAAGAGTCCAAGGGAATAAACCATGGTAGATAATATGTACTACATTCGTACAAGATCGAAAAAGGAACGTATTGAGTAATGGCACTGGTGGTAGCTACATGAATTATTTGAACAAAGTGTTAATGGTCAGAATGTGGTCATTACTCCTACGACTCAGACCGTGTTATACTGCATACACAACGACTCAGGACCGGTTATATGCATTGACCCACGCTCAGGACTCTTTATACTGCATTACCTCTACGACTCCAGACTGTGATAATATTGCTTACGCCTACACTCTTTTAGGAGTCCGTGTTTCATATGCTATTGTTCAGTGTAACCTATTGCTGCGACTCAGGACCGTGTTATATTGCATTACCCTACGACTCAGGACCGTGTTATACTGCATTACCCTACGACTCAGGACCGTGTTATATTGCATTACCCTACGACTCAGGACCGTGTTATACTGCATTACCCTACGACTCAGGACCGTGTTATATTGCATTACCCTACGACTCAGGACCGTGTTATACTGCATTACCCTACGACTCAGGACCGTGTTATATTGCATTACCCTACGACTCAGGACCGTGTTATACTGCATTACCCTACGACTCAGGACCGTGTTATACTGCATTACCCTACGACTCAGGACCGTGTTATACTTGCATTACCCTACGACTCAGGACCGTGTTATACTGCATTACCCTACGACTCAGGACCGTGTTATATTGCATTACCCTACGACTCAGGACCGTGTTATACTGCATTACCCTACGACTCAGGACCGTGTTATACTGCATTACCCTACGACTCAGGACCGTGTTATACTGCATTACCCTACGACTCAGGACCGTGTTATATTGCATTACCCTACGACTCAGGACCGTGTTATATTGCATTACCCTACGACTCAGGACCGTGTTATATTGCATTACCCTACGACTCAGGACCGTGTTATACTGCATTACCCTACGACTCAGGACCGTGTTATACTGCATTACCCTACGACTCAGGACCGTGTTATATTGCATTACCCTACGACTCAGGACCGTGTTATACTGCATTACCCTACGACTCAGGACCGTGTTATATTGCATTACCCTACGACTCAGGACCGTGTTATACTGCATTACCCTACGACTCAGGACCGTGTTATACTGCATTACCCTACGACTCAGGACCGTGTTATACTGCATTACCCTACGACTCAGGACCGTGTTATACTGCATTACCCTACGACTCAGGACCGTGTTATATTGCATTACCCTACGACTCAGGACCGTGTTATACTGCATTACCCTACGACTCAGGACCGTGTTATACTGCATTACCCTACGACTCAGGACCGTGTTATACTGCATTACCCTACGACTCAGGACCGTGTTATACTGCATTACCCTACGACTCAGGACCGTGTTATACTGCATTACCCTACGACTCAGGACCGTGTTATACTGCATTACCCTACGACTCAGGACCGTGTTATACTGCATTACCCTACGACTCAGGACCGTGTTATACTGCATTACCCTACGACTCAGGACCGTGTTATACTGCATTACCCTACGACTCAGGACCGTGTTATACTGCATTACCCTACGACTCAGGACCGTGTTATATTGCATTACCCTACGACTCAGGACCGTGTTATACTGCATTACCCTACGACTCAGGACCGTGTTATACTGCATTACCCTACGACTCAGGACCGTGTTATACTGCATTACCCTACGACTCAGGACCGTGTTATACTGCATTACCCTACGACTCAGGACCGTGTTATATTGCATTACCCTACGACTCAGGACCGTGTTATACTGCATTACCCTACGACTCAGGACCGTGTTATATTGCATTACCCTACGACTCAGGACCGTGTTATACTGCATTACCCTACGACTCAGGACCGTGTTATATTGCATTACCCTACGACTCAGGACCGTGTTATATTGCATTACCCTACGACTCAGGACCGTGTTATACTGCATTACCCTACGACTCAGGACCGTGTTATATTGCATTACCCTACGACTCAGGACCGTGTTATACTGCATTACCCTACGACTCAGGACCGTGTTATACTGCATTACCCTACGACTCAGGACCGTGTTATACTGCATTACCCTACGACTCAGGACCGTGTTATACTGCATTACCCTACGACCTCAGGACCGTGTTATCACCTGCACTTACCATACGACTCAGGACCGTGTTATACCTGCATTACCCTGACGACTCAGGACCGCTGTTATCACTGCATTACCCATACTGACTCAGGACCGTGTTATCACTGCATTACCAATACTGACTACAGGACCGTGTTATACCTGCATTACCCTACGACTCAGGACCGCTGTTATCACCTGCATTACCCTACGACTCAGGACCGCTGTTATACCTGCACTACCCTACGACTCAGGACCGTGTTATACCTGCATTACCCTACGACTCAGGACCGTGTTATACTGCATTACCCTGACGACTCAGGACCGTGTTATACCTGCATTACCCTACGACTCAGGACCGTGTTATCACTGCATTACCCTACGACAGACCGCTGTTATCCACCTGCACTCCAAGGACTGGGCCAAACAACCGCTTTATCCACCTGCACTCCAATGGGACTGGGCCATAACAACCGCTTTATCCACCTGCACTCCAATGGGACTGGGCCATAACAACCGCTTTATCCACCTGCACTCCAATGGGACTGGGCCATAACAACCGCTTTATCCACCTGCACTCCAATGGGACTGGGCCATAACAACCGCTTTATCCACCTGCACTCCAATGGGACTGGGCCATAACAACCGCTTTATCCACCTGCACTCCAATGGGACTGGGCCATAACAACCGCTTTATCCACCTGCACTCCAATGGGACTGGGCCATAACAACCGCTTTATCCACCTGCACTCCAATGGGACTGGGCCATAACAACCGCTTTATCCACCTGCACTCCAATGGGACTGGGCCATAACAACCGCTTTATCCACCTGCACTCCAATGGGACTGGGCCATAACAACCGCTTTATCCACCTGCACTCCAATGGGACTGGGCCATAACAACCGCTTTATCCACCTGCACTCCAATGGGACTGGGCCATAACAACCGCTTTATCCACCTGCACTCCAATGGGACTGGGCCATAACAACCGCTTTATCCACCTGCACTCCAATGGGACTGGGCCATAACAACCGCTTTATCCACCTGCCATAACAACCGCTTTATCCACCTGCACTCCAATGGGACTGGGCCATAACAACCGCTTTATCCACCTGCACTCCAATGGGACTGGGCCATAACAACCGCTTTATCCACCTGCACTCCAATGGGACTGGGCCATAACAACCGCTTTATCCACCTGCACTCCAATGGGACTGGGCCATAACAACCGCTTTATCCACCTGCACTCCAATGGGACTGGGCCATAACAACCGCTTTATCCACCTGCACTCCAATGGGACTGGGCCATAACAACCGCTTTATCCACCTGCACTCCAATGGGACTGGGCCATAACAACCGCTTTATCCACCTGCACTCCAATGGGACTGGGCCATAACAACCGCTTTATCCACCTGCACTCCAATGGGACTGGGCCATAACAACCGCTTTATCCACCTGCACTCCAATGGGACTGGGCCATAACAACCGCTTTATCCACCTGCACTCCAATGGGACTGGGCCATAACAACCGCTTTATCCACCTGCACTCCAATGGGACTGGGCCATAACAACCGCTTTATCCACCTGCACTCCAATGGGACTGGGCCATAACAACCGCTTTATCCACCTGCACTCCAATGGGACTGGGCCATAACAACCGCTTTATCCACCTGCACTCCAATGGGACTGGGCCATAACAACCGCTTTATCCACCTGCAC
This sequence comes from Alviniconcha marisindica, assembly GCA_018857735.1. Classification (NCBI taxonomy): domain Eukaryota; kingdom Metazoa; phylum Mollusca; class Gastropoda; family Provannidae; genus Alviniconcha; species Alviniconcha marisindica. Next base: position 287,091 of record JABMCL010000265.1, on the reverse strand, counting down.
TCCAATGGGACTGGGCCATAACAAAATTCGTACATCCTAGTCGTTCTGTCAGAGTGTGTTAAAGTTTGATACCGCGACTCGTTTACCTTTCAGAGATGCTGGCATTTGAAGGAAGTATACCCTCTGGTGTTGACCAGCAGAGCTAAACGCCGCCAGACAGGAGATAGAATTTGCTGAAGGAGCTAAAATAAGCTTGCAGAGCCCCCGGCCAAAAAGGACCGAGGACAGCCGCACTTCGTGTCTTTGAAACTTCCGCCTACGTAGCTACAGACACAGGTCGTGGGAAGATCAGTGGTGAAGGGGCAGCTGCGTGTGTATCGATTGCGTCTCCTTGGTCCATATGGCAGCAGCAAATAACGATGATTACTATTTAGAAACAGCCCCAAAGAAGTCGTATGCGTCATCGAAAGTAATGACCTTCCTGAGCGCAAATTAATTTGATTAAACAACGCAATCCGCTCCCGGACCCGAGAGACTAAACTAGTGCCGTTTCTGAGGGCACCTAGCTCTTACTTCGTTATCCAATGTACCGTTTCTGAGGGCACCTCGCTCTTACTTCGTTATCTAACCAACACAGGAAGTCTAGACTTCAGCTGTGCGTGTTCAATTCACAAGTAAACGCGATGTGGCCCATCGGGCCAAGCCTCCTCCTACCGCGTCTACACTGGCGGATCGGATTGAGGGCGGATTTGAGAGCGGATCAAGTGCAAAGCTGCTCGCATGTGGTACTACTCGGTGGCTGGTTCTGCCCTCACCCCGCCTTTTATTTCCGCTGATCTCTCTGAAACGCAACAGATTCGCAGTCCTTCTCTGCGCACTCTCATTCGATTCACAGACACACACAACATATGTACCTACGACTCCGACAATTCAAATGCGTTAAATCTCGTGGTTTTCTGTTTTGCTCCGGGTTTCTTCGATACTTACAACTTGAATACCCTCCCGCAAGACATCAGGCATCTCTGTCTGTCTGTCTTTCCGTCTGTCTTTGTCTGTCTGTCTGTCTGTCAGCACAGCGCTTCGGCTTTGTTTATTTGCAACATTCCAACGTCAGCAACTTGAATGTTGTGTGTGCATTGTATTATAAGGTTCATTGTGCTTGCACCCCTTCAAATGGGGCTATGGCCTTACTGAATACAATTTCCGTATTCCGTATTCTCTGTGTCTGTCTGCCTGTCTGTCTGTCTGTCTGTTTCTCTGTCTCTGTCTCTGTCTCTGTCTCTGTCTCTGTCTCTCTCTCTCTCTCTCTCTCTCTCTCTCTCTCTCATTGCAATGACTGGTCATTTGAGACCTATTTTATACACCCATACAACTCCGCCCAGTCCTTCCGACTGCCTTCCGACCCACCCCCTCCCCCCGTTTTTTTCTTCTTTTTCTTCCCCTCCCCCCCCCCCTTCCCCCCTCTCCTTCTCCCTTACTTTTCTTTGTAAGATAAGCATTGACTGCTTATGTTTTCTTTTCCGATACTAGTCATATGAACTGATCAGATGTTCTGCTGCTTCATTTGCTCATAATATGCTCACCGTATGCTCATAATATGTAACTGAATGATGTATGGCATGTGTTCATCTGGCGCTGTGAGCACGCTATGTTTTGTGGAAATTCTCATGTATAACGTTTCACTCACCCATTCATGCCTATATTATGTATATAAGTAATGCCTGTAATTTGGTATCTATTTATCAGTAGCTTAGCAAGGACTAGTTGTTAGACAGGTTTTTGAATGAACCTAAACTACAATCCTTGTAAAATAAAGTTTTCGAGTTCGAGTTCGAGTTCGAGTTCTCTCTCTCATTTCATCGGGACGCTTTGCCCGTAAGGTCATTCATAGCCACATCTATGGAGGAATATGCCGTGGATTACAAAGGAATCCATATACATGCTCAATTGACGTCGAGATTTGCAAGCTTTTTTGTTTTGTTTTTGTCTTTTTGTATTCGGTTTTTGTCCTAGATTAATCTCTCTTTCCTCACGTTTTTACCCCCTTCATCATCATCTTCTTCTTCTTCTTTCTTTCTTTCTTTGTTGTTGTTGTTATTTCAAAGTGTTACTTAAATTGATGCACACGCTGATTTAGGGTGCGTGCGTGAC
>JABMCL010000265.1:275000-280000 GCA_018857735.1 Alviniconcha marisindica | reverse complement strand
CATAACAAACTAAACCCTGTTTGTGTACATAGTTCAGGAGCTGTGTGAGAGTCGAGATGGCCGTCCTGGGCTGTCCGTCCTAACGAGCCTTCTGGTTTCCGAAGACGTAAAGCTATATTGAACCATGCTTCGGCATGTCTCAGCTTGTCCCTAATATGTCAACCGACATCCGAGGACACTAAGCAACACAACCGAACCCTGTTTGTGGACTCTGCCTGATAACAAACTAAACCCTGTTTGTCATCAGGCAGACTCCAGGCCAGATTAAGAGGAGGGAGGCGACCTGGACTCTCACGAAGAAGTTAGACGCTTTTACGGGTCCAGGCGAGATCAAGAGGAGGGAGATGGTGCTGGACCCTCAAGTTAGCCCAGAAGAGATCAAGAGCAGGGAGGTGGAGCTGGGCTAGAGAACTGGACTTCTTTCGCTCCAGTTGTTTCCCAACGGCGAAGCTACGGACATTGTCCTTGTGATTCTGTTCTGCATAGCAGTTTGGGACAGCATTTGCGTGATACGGTGGTTGCTGCGCAATGCCGGGCAGACACTGCCTTAACATTATGTTGTTCTGGCGGCGGTCCTCGGCAGCCTTGGTCTTCCGGGTTGGCGCCTTTCTCGAGGTTTCACTCTTCTGTCCCCCTTTTCCCACTCGTCCCCGTTTCTAATAGGCATAATCGCCTCCGTGGACGTTAAGCAACAATATTCATTCATTCATTCATTCCCAGTTTGCTTTTGGTGTGTGTGTGTGTGTGTGTGTGTGTGTGTGTGTGTGTGTGTGTGTGTGTGTGTGTGTGTGTGTGTGTGTGTGTGTGTGTTGGTGTGTGTGTGTGTGTGTGTGTGTGTGTGTGTGTGTGTGTGTGTGTGTGTGCTGTAACGGCTTTATGTACGTTTGTCAACAACACATAGAAACGAGTTTGCTTGTAAGGAGCATGGTCGTTTTAGGAAATCTGGTAAGTTTAGTGCAAGGATCGACGACAGAAGAAAGCTTTAAAGATCGTGTCAAGGAAAATCCACTCTGATGCACTTTGCAAAGCATGTACATTTCCGCCAGTGAAAAGAGTGTGGATGTTAACTAGTAATTATAACTAAACTAGCTGCACTACCTTCTTCTCAATAGCGGCGGGAAATGCGTGTTCATAGAAAGCGCATCCGAGTAGACTTTCATTGAAATTTCTTCGGTCATCGACTCTCGCAGTGAACTTGCTATTGAAAATGAAAGAAAACACGGATCAAATGTGAATACTTACCAACTCAGGCTTAATGTAACCGGGCGTATTATATCACCCACTGTACTTTCTTAGCTGGCACCGTTGAGAACTCTGGCAGTAGACGACTCTCAACTTCCAGGGACCGTGGCAGAAAAAGATGCCAAGCGTTTATTTGCCGGCAGTAGGCTCCAGCTGAAACAAACGGAAAAGAAAGTATGATACTATATCGCTGCATCTCTTTGCATGCACGGCTGGAACCTGATCGTCATTCCCAAGAAGCCGAAATAATTTCATTCACCGAAATACACTTTGCAACACGTTAGGTGAGAGTCGTAAACAAGCTATAATTATAGTCCACTGGCCAAATCGTAGTTGTGGTTTAAGTGGACACGTTACTGCTCTCTCTCTCTCTCTCTCTCTCTCTCTCTCTCTCTCTCTCTCTCTCTCTGCGTGCGTGCGTGGTTGTTTGTTGTGTGTGTGTGTGTGTGCGTGCGTGCGTGCGTGCGTGCGTGTGTGTGTGTGTGTGTGTGTGTGTGTGTGTGTGTGTGTGTGTGTGTTCTTCTCCACAGTTACTGGAATACATCAGAGTTAGGAAGACGATGGCAATGGTAGTGATAGTGACTCAACCAGACTGTGTTGCTCCTCGAGTGTGCCAGTCTAAAGAGTAGCGAGAGAAGCACTGAGCTATAAATAACCCATTGCCGAGAAGTCGCGACAGCAGATGCAAGGATAGCGCCTCACAGCTTTCGTGATGGTCGAGGTAAGGGGGGGAGTACTCACCCAACACTTTTGTTTTTTCTCCTGTTGTCGGTGTTAGTCTTTATTTCTGTTTTGAAATATATGTTCCGTTGTGTAGCCCACTAGATAAACATTCTCAAACAGTCAGACCGATAGTGTTTTTTGTAGTCCCCACCCGCACCCTCCACCCTCACCCCTCATTCCAACAGGTTGTGCCATTTTTAAATGCTACTGCGGTGTCAGTGGGTACTTTCACGTGCTTTTTGCAGTCGTCGTCGTCGTTGTGTGATGACTTATTGTGAAGTGCTCTGAGCCCAAACGAGGTGGGATGCTACACAAATCTTTCTTCGTCTTTTCTCTCCATTATGATTATGATTAATATTATATCTGTTTTATGACCATGGCTATAATTAACAATATGTTCATCATTAAAACAACAACAACAATAAAATAATAATAATAATAATAATAATAATAACAATAATAATTCATCATAATCATAATCAGAATAATAATGTGTCGGAGATGGTGTTGACAGGTATTTTGGACCCCTATCCCTACTCCACACCTGTGAGATGTAAATTTATGTAGAAACCGCCTTAGTTTTATATTAAGTGAAGGCCCGTTTGGGATTAATGTCAATTTTCCTCCTGTAGAAAACACGGCGTCATTGATCTTATTTGCAGAGTGAGTTGAGCACTGGCGAGTACTAATTTATGGTCTTGTTGATGCTGTCCTAGATGGCTTTTTACACAGCTTATAGTTACAGATTTGTCTAGTGTCTTCAAGTTTCCCACGCTAACTGCCAAAGACTTACGACAGTTTACCGATGCCTTGTTGGACAAATTCAGGCACTGCCAAGCCCTGCTGTGTAACTGTAAGATTATCCCAGCAATTTATGTCAGTGCGAATGTAGTAGATAAGCATGTGTATCGGCTAATCACAATGTGTACATGTATAGAAAATTGGCTTAGTACATCGGGTACTACAGGAGGGAAGAAAGCTGAGCAAGATTTCAGCAAAAGTGCGGATACAAGGCGCGTTACGGACGCGGGTTCGAGTCCCCGGTGCGGTAAGTTTTGTTTCGCCAGAGTCAACTTTCAGTGCAGACTCTCTCATACAGAATAGAGAATAGAGAATAGAGAATAGAGAATACAGAATATATAATACAGAATAGAGAATAGAGAATACAGAATACAGAATCTTTATTGCCTATGACTAACATAGACAGTTGCCCTACGACTGCATAAAAGATACCAGTAAAATAGCACACAGTACAATACATGAGCATGTGTCTGTAGAGCCACCCTTGTACAGCCACATGCAGTAACAGGTGACTGCACGTTAACAATCCCCAACACTGGCAGTCATATAATTATCTGCACACACGAAAATACTGCACGCAGTGATAGCAATAGGTAGCGCTGCTCTTGCTGCTGCTGTGCCTTACCCGAATTTCCCTCATGGGACAATGAAGTGCGTTTTAATGATGGTTAAACTTGATACAATTTAGCGTGTGCATCGGTATACCTATACACATCAAGTTGCATACCAGTCAGAAACCTTTTTTTTAAATTTCTTTTTTACGAAATCCCAGACAAACATCGCCAAGGAAATGAAGAAGAAGAAGAAGAAGAAGAAGAAGAAGAAGAAGAAGACAGTTGAACACCCGTTCCTAGCTGATAGAACTTCAAGACAAGAGTGAACATTATCCCAAGTTAATCTTCTTTTCCCTCTTTCACTGTCAAACATTCAAAAATACATTCCAGTAACACTCCAGTACCATTCAACGCCGTTAGCAATACTCATTGCCCGGCTGTCATCTTCACCAGTTTGCTTCAGAACCTCCCACCCCCGAAAAAGGAGGGGGGGGGGGGGGGAGAAGAAGAAGAAGGAAAAAAACTAGAAAAAATGACGGGGGGAAAAAAAGCAGATTTTTTTTAAAATAAATAAAAGAAAAACAAAACAAAAAACAAATAAAACTGACTAAAATGACCATCTCAACGGGAAAAAAAGGGGGACGGGTGGGGTGGGGGTGGGGTGGGGTGGGGGGGGGGGGGGGGGGGCGGATCTACCACCTCAGGTCATGGAGTCCGCGTTATCTTCTTTCTTGAAGCCGACGTCCAAGTTTGGCCCAGCCAAGTGATTGGCCCAGCAGTTGCCATGTCAACGTCATAAAGATCCGGAAGATTACATACAACCTGAGCTTCTGGGGCAACCACTCCGACTGGCGACGACGCACTGTTTGACTGCGAAAGGTCAGGCGGCTCGCAAGCCACTTACCGAACACGTTAATTAATACTTGCTATTTGACGTCTAGCCTAGTCAGCCGTGAAGGTCATGTCTGGCGAAACAGACCAAAGCATCGAAACACAAACAGCCGTTTGAGTCACGTACCGCTCATGAATTCACAAGAACGAACAGCTAGTGAAAAATCAGAAACTGGGAAGACAGACAACCTGGCAACAGGAGAAGCAGATGCAAAGTTGACCTACTTGACTCACGAGACATAATAAGAATCAGAACGAACATACGTAGAATATATCTGAGCCAAGCTGTGCATTTTTTTTTTTTTTTTTTTTTTTAAAGAAAATGCAAAGCAAAAAACAACAACAACAGCAACAAAACCGAATATTACGAGTGCGTGCGTGTAAGGGGGCGGGGATGGGATGGTGAATGTGGGTCCCTAGTTCCAAGGTTCCTGGCAGAATCAGAGAGCCAAGAGTAATCGAGTCAGGGAGGGGAATGGTGGAAGGTTCCAAGTAAGAAGAAAATGGGAAAAAAAAAGAGCTTCTGTACTGCTGTCGTTAGGTTTGAGTTGATTTTCGGTCATCCACGTTTCTATGTTGTCTGTGCATGCATTGAGTTCTTTGATGAGGCTGGTCACTTGGCTGATAGGAACAAATATCTGGTGCTGTGAGTCATCCCCGAAAAGCTGATGGTTTCCAGAGCGGCTATCAGTAATCAGTGAGAGATGTAGTATACATATCGAAGAGAACGGGCTCCAGTACTGAGCCCTGTGGCACACCGTATATGAACTGCGATGCTGATGAAGACGA
>JABMCL010000265.1:267500-270000 GCA_018857735.1 Alviniconcha marisindica | reverse complement strand
ACTGAGACAATGTAGCGCAGTCGGATTTAGGACGCGTGGTGATACGGAGGAGATGGAGCAAAGTTTGAAACCGCATCGGCCAGTTCAACTGCATATCTCTTCAAACTTTCGTCCCGAGGTAACTCTTTGCGGGAGGCTTTAGGGGACGTTAAACTCTAGGAACAAACTACCTATTAACTCCTCAAAAATGTAGTTTAGGGACGCTGGGGAGCGTGAATGGATATCTCAGTGGTTAGAGCGCCGGACTCGTGATCGAAAAGTCGCGGGTTCCAGTCCCGGCAGGAGCAGTGGGATAATTTTCTTCTCCATGGTCAACTTTGGGTGCTCAGTGACTCTTATTTCGGTATCCGTTCAACCCCCGTGTTACCACAGTAGCAGGTAAAAGATCCCGGTCAATCTGCCAAAAGTGCAAGTGGTAACTAGGTCACGGCTTAACACGTATGCACCTTGCTTTTGTGGCTTTGCATGAGGTGACAATGCAAACTGTTGCATGTTTGTATGGTGTACACACAACATGCGCCGAGACGGCAGCAGCTTCAGGCCCCCCCCCCCCCCCCCCCCCCCCCCCCCCAAAAAAAAAGGGGGGAAAAGAAGGGGAAAGCAGAAAAAAGGAGAGAAAAAGAGAAGAAAAGAAAAAAGCAGAAAAAGAAAGAAAGAAAGAAAGAAAATCGATTAGCATTGAAAAATCGGGCAAAGTGTAAAAGTGGATACGATACATTTTCGTCGCCCAAATGCCTGTAGATGGTTATAATTCTCCACTACAGTTTACAATCGCTGCGGGCGTTATGGGTCAGCGGATCACGAGTTCCAGATGAAAGAGCTGGGTCGGTGTGTTTCTTTGAAGCACCACCGAATCTAGCACTGTCTACACATCACGGTGGCCTTTTGGGTAGACTGTTTCATGAAGTAGATGAGTCGTTAGCCGTCCAGACATCTCCGCTATATAATCCAGAACTGTGACTCTTCCTTCTCCTGCGATTGGCACAGACGGTCTGATTACATCCTGGTTGCACGTGCTTCATTTCAAAACTATGACCCTTCCTCCCACACCGATTGGCACAGACGTTTGGAGAGCATGCCGGTTGCTCGTTTTTAACCCTGCCATAACTTCCTGTGGTCTGCCCTGAAATGTTCTCTGACACGTAACTACGGAATATACCTGACTCCCCATTTCCCAAAACCGCCTTCACTTGTCTTCCGGTTTATTGGTTAAAAAGAAAATGGTCCCATAAAAGATCTGTTTATTTATGCTTTCAAATAAATTCAAAATCCTCAATACTATAATAGAATGGTCTATTCCAGTTAGATGGGGACTCATTTGAAGTTTTGTTTTGTGTATAAAGACCCTTCATAATCTGAAATTATCACGTACATTTCAGTCCAGAGGGTTTCCTCAGGTTGTGTATAAAGACCTTTCATATTCTGACATCATATCGTGTATTTTAGCTCAGAGTGTTTCAGGATCTGTACACAAACTGATTTATTTTGAAAATGAAAGGGAGTAGGCCTACTTACTTCTAATAGCCAGCGGGCTTTCAACATTTTAACAGCGTTATGCTCAAAAATTAGTTTCCTTTTCATCCTAGACAAAGTTAGATGGCAAGCACAACCACCTTGAAAACACGTATATCCATTTCTACAGCTTCGCAGAGCGAAAAATCCATAACTAAGGGCGATAATAGCATCTTCAGTGACAAGTACATTTTTAGACAGGATGGCACGTCTAATGTGTTACAGCAGTTTCTTGACCAGCCCCAAAACAAAGCCCTCGCGCTTCCAAATAAAATAAAAATTCTTTTTTTTCTTTTTTCTTTTTACTGATTTGCTCCAGAATTGTTATAATATTCCAAGAAACTCGCTTTCAGTCCGGCAATCTAATCAAAGCAGAGAGCCAACGCTCTGCGGCAATTTGCTCACTTACAAGTGGCTTGTGAACCGTGCCATAGCAAACGTTTCTGACGTGGCTATTATTTCTTCTTCCAGTTCAGCAGCCGTAAGCAAAGGGTGGACAGAAGACAGTAGTATTGATTGCGCGTGTAAAAGAAAAGAAAAGAAAAGAAGACGCTTAGTCTCCTCAACACATGTTTTATCACCATCAGATTTGTCGAAACACCTCATCTCACAGGGATAATCTCTCCGTCGGGTTGCACTAGGCATAAACAGACGACTATGATATTGCCGAAGTGCTTCAAACACAGTAATGGCCTCTTGTAGGGGAAGGGTAGGGTCTCGAGAAGTCGACATGGAGTTGAGTGATACTTTGGTTTAAACAAACCTGATTAATGAAAGCATACCAACAGACAGTAACGGAATAGTTTTGGGAGTGACAAACAAGTAAGTTTACACAAGACGTGAAAATGACGAAATATAATTATGAGATGAAACAATTTATTTTGAAACGGTAAAAAAAAAAAAAAAAATGAGAGAGAGAGAGAGAGACAGAGACAGAGACAGAGAAGGACAGGAGGAGAGAGAGAGAGAGAGAGAGAGAGAGAGGAGA
>JABMCL010000265.1:250000-257500 GCA_018857735.1 Alviniconcha marisindica | reverse complement strand
TTTGGTCGTGTTTCCTGTTTTGGTCCTCTTCTGGTAAACTGTCTCTCTGATATTTCCGTGCTTTATCAGGTCGTGTTTCCTTTTCTTTTCTGGTAGACTGTTTTTTTGATATCTCCGTACTTTGTCCTTTTTCGTTTCTGTTGTTGTTTTGTTTTGTTTTGGTTTGGTTTAAACAAACATTTATTCGAGACAAACTAAAGATACAGTGAATTATTGTGTGCTCATCAACAAGCATTTATTTTTCTCGCTTTTTTCCTTTCTTCTTCTCTCTGGTAAACTGTCTTCCTGCGTCCCGGTCAGCCAGACATTTGAACGTGGACAGATAGAAGAGAAGTGCGCTTTACAAGACATTTCCATCGTCCTGATTTATGGACTATCATTATGCCGTCATCAATCTTCGTCGTTGCTCGTTATATTCATCATCATCAGCAGCAGTTAACAGTATCAGCATCATGATCAGTCTTTATGGTTGATCGAACTAGCTTTTCGTCTCCCTTTATAGCTATAGCTATATAGACACCGTTGAGTGAATCTTCTACCCATGTTTTCTTCAGTTCAGTTCAATTCGGTTTGGTCCAAGATGTTACCTATGCGCTCCAAAAAACAACAACCCATAATTAAGCGCTTCATCTCGTCTCACAATTAGTTTTTTTTCTTTCCCAAAGTTGGTTTCGACGCAGTTTCAAAGGGTGTCTAATTACTGTTGACCACGGCCCTGTTTCGTCCTCCAGTGGATGGTCGTCGAGCGCTTTCTCTTTCGAGGTACGTCTCCTCCTCCGGGTAGGCTAGAGGGTGCAGCAATGACATTCTACGCCTTTGAGCTTAGGTGATGAGTTTCACCGGCTAACGGCTAAATAACTCGCAGGTGTCATATATCCAGAAGTAAAGGTCACATAGGCAGGGATAAAACCAAACCAAAAGTATACTGACATTTCTTTACCGATCCGAAACCAAAGCAAGCAAACGTGTAAAATGCCGTGCGGGGATGCACAGTTACAACTAAATGTGGAGTTTGCCGTGCTGTTTTCACTCCCTCGGTTATGCGTGTCATTGTATTGCGCTACTAAGTGTCTGATTACATCATGACATTTATATAAATACCGTTACTAGATTTTTTTAGATTTTTTTTTTTTATGCTTTGCAATAGTATAAATGCTCCGTTGTGTACACAATTTCGTTAGAATACAAAAGATGAAATACACAAATTAATTCAGTAAACGTTTATCAAAGTCCATTGTCATCATTATCACCACCTCTGTCTGTCTGTCTGTCTCTGTCTCTCTCTCTGTTTATCTCTGTCTCTCTGTCTGTCTCTGTCTCTGTCTGTCTCTGTCTGTCTCTGTTTCTGTCTTTGTCTCTCTCTGTCTCTGTCTGTCTGTCTGTCTGTCTGTGTCTGTGCCTCTGTCTGTCTGTCTGTCTGTCTGTCTGTCTGTCTGTCTGTCTGTCTCTCTCTCTCTCTCTCTCTCTCTCTCTCTCTCTCTCTCTCTCTCTCTCTCTCTCTCTCTCTCTCTCTCTAGGTCAACAGCACCACTACACTAACACTAGGAATAACCTCTACATACCAAGACAAATGACTGACTATTTTGTTTAAAATTAGTATGTCCTTCTCTGGGGCATTCCCCTGGAACTCCTTGCGTCAAAATAGAAAATCGTGTATTCCTCTTCTTTGTTTCAAACTTAATTTACACAAATATATTTCTTAGGCTGCCCTTATGCCGTATATTCTGAAACAATATTTAAGAATATGTGTCATAAGGACAATGGTACCAATGAATTACTGTCAAGTAGCTTTCAGACTGCTTATTATTTGTATTGTTCCGTTCAAGTCCTCCCACGCTCCAACTTTCCTACACCCGTTCTCGCTTGAAGTATGCTATCTTTAGCTGTGTTGTACACCACTGCGCAACATACTGCTATTTTGTCCATGTCAATACGTGCAAAAATCCGCTATTTCCCAGTGCTCTTCCATTCACAAGTTTGCCAAAAATGAGCGTATGTGGTATTTACGCAAAATGAGTGTTGAGTCCCTGAATGAAATGCAAATTCTAAAGGTTCGGCAGATATGCGTATATATAGGTATAGCTGCATTATTTATTGCTTATTTCTGTTTGTAATGTGTTTGCAATGTCTTATAAAGCGCTATTTTCTAACCAGAGTTAAACTCACTGCACTGTACAAAAAAACTTATGACAAAAACCATACATTTCAAGAAACATAACCTTAAATATTGTAGTCTACCATTATCACTTAGCAAACAATAACTACACACACACATTCACACGCGCGCACACTCACGCACCCCGACATGCGCGCAACAGTACCCGCTCGTCCACTCAAACACAACAGTTAGTAAATGATCGATACTCTCAACAACGACAACACCAAATTGAGTCTGTCTTCTCCTTGTAGTATAGTCGTGCTTTTTTTCTTTTCTTTTTTTTTAATTCTTTTTTTCAGTGTGTTAAATAGGTCGAGATGGACTTAATGCTGCCATCCTTGAGTATTAAAGTTTCTCTCTCTCTCTCTCTCTCTCTCTCTCTCTCTCTCTCTCTCTCTCTCTCTCTCTCTCTCTCTCTCCCTCTCGATGGCAAGCCCAAATCGAACACGTATGCAAAATCATGCCCAAAAAATAAAAAATAAAAGAAGAAGAAGAAAAAAAAGGGTCTTCTTTCTTAGCTGCAACAGATCATCAACACTGATACCAGAAAAAAATTCCCCTACAACGCTCACATAAAATCTCACATCGATTATGCGCCAGTAGTGTGCGGAGGCTGTGGCCAAGTACACTTAAAAAATTGAACTCCCTACATCGAAGGGCAGGCAAATTAATCCATCCTGAACCTTCCCTATCTACAGAGCAAAAGACGAGTGCACTTGGAATTTTAGACCTACCGCAACATCTCACTTACAATAAAGGAATATTTATGCGAAATGTTCTTAATCATAATTCCCCATACTACCTAGCACAACTCTTTGTTAGTCACCAGTCCCACTACACTGACTGCAGGAATAACTTCTACGTGTCAAGGCCAGTTAAGGTTTGACTTGTTTAAACTAGCATATCCTTCGCTGAAGTGTCCTTCTGGAACTCCCTGCCTCAAAACATAAAGTCCTGTCTTTTTATTTCGTGTTTCACACGTAATCTGCAAAAACATATGCGTGAAAATAACATTTCGTCAAATTTGGACAGATTTATTTCAAACACATGTTTGCCTCCTACCCCCACCCCCAAAACAACAACAACAACAACAAACTGAGTGTGCTATGTATGTCTTCATGTACGTTCTTGAACGGAATTTAATTCCGATGTTTTTGCATATTTGTAAGAACTCTTTGAATTACATTAATCAGTTGCTTATTCGTGCTCATAATACATGTTTGTAGAATAGCCATACTTATTTGTGTTTGTAGTATAGCAAGGACTGGCTGTTACATAGGTCCAACTAACCTAACGCTACTATCCTTGAGTATTAAAGTTTCCGAGTTCGATCTCTCTCTCTCTCTCTCTCCCCCCCCCCCTCCACCCACCCAGTCTCAATCAGTTATGCAACATACCGCTGTAGCGATGCCGACGGCATTGCAAAGCAGCTTTTGTTCAACCCCAATCAGCCAGTCAGCCTTACGGAATGGTAAGAAGTCTGAGCAATCCCATCGTCAGTAAAAATGACGGAAGGCCGTTGGGGAAAGGGCAGGGTGCCACAGAACGCCAGGAGGAATCCGGGTGGTCTTTCCTCTGCTCCCTGCCACTGGACCCCCCAGGCCCCTTTAAACATGTTATGCAAACTGCTCCCAACGTCAAATTAAGTTTTGGGGAACCTGGTCAAACCCTATGAAGAACAAAATCAATGCACCCAATTCGCACCGGTTGAGAAGCGAACTTCCAAAGACGAACGAAATATGCTCAGGTTATTCAAACGATGCATTACGCCCAAAGCTGGAAAACAAAAACAACGGAAACAGCAACAAAACAATAGCAAGCAAACAACGAACAACAAGAAAACAATAGCAAGCAAACTACAAACAACAACGACAAAACTAAAAACGAAAAGACCAACAAAGAAACACAACAGCAACAAGTAAAATGCACTTTTCTTTTAAAAAAAAGTGTTTTTAATGAGCCTTAGTAGTTAACTGAATTGCCCTGTGAGGGATGATTAAAGTATATTGACCTGACGTCACTTGACTTCACACAAGTGTGTGTAAGCATCAACAACAAACAAAATACACAGTATGAAAGGCAAGTTTGTATGTGTCCAAGTCAGCTTCATTCAACTCAAGCTGCTCTTTAGTCCACAAATGGTGAATTTGTGTGCCATGAATTCTTTTGCCATGTAAATTTAAAACCTGCAATGCATTGCCAATATGACCATTTTAGACTTAGAGTTTGCTTTTAAATCACATTCTACACTGAGAGCAAACTTTTCGCTACGACGTTATGTCCGAGCGAGCGAACGATAGAGAGAGAGAGAGAGAGAGAGAGAGAGAGAGAGAGAGAGAGAGAGAGAGAGAGGGGGGGGGGGGGGGGGGGAGGAGGCAGGCAGGCAGACGGTTAGGTAACAGGTTGAGGAAGTGGTCATTGCTATGATATATGTGCGTGCGAGCGTGTGTGCGTGTGCGTGCGTGCGTGTGTGTGTGTGTGTGTGTGTGTGTGTGTGTGTGTGTGTGTGTGTGTGCGCGTGTGCGTGTGTGTGTGTGTGTGTGTGTGTGTGTGTGTGTGTGTTTAAACCCTTCGAGCCAGGACTAAACCAGGCATTCTGAGTATCGGGTTTACGTGATAAAGATTACAGCACTGTCGTCACTTAAGCCTACATAGACCGGAATGAATGCGACTTGTAATCGAACTTTTATCATATTTACTCATTCTCCTCTTATATATGAGATTTTTCCTGGGTGCTTCATCCCCGGGCGTTAGGGAAAGTCCTTCCCTGTCCACTCCACTTCGTTGTTTACGAGAGGGCAAACGGAATCTCCTTCATTCTAAGTCTGACAAACATCTTCCATAACTTACAACACTCTGGAAATGGACGGGAGGAAAACAGGATGTTTATCAGCTTTTGAATAGCCCCCTTTCTCGTCTGGCTTAAGATGACATTTGTCCACGGCAATTAAGTGCTTCTTGCGTGTCTATATCGGACGTCACATCCGGCTTAAGGTCCGAAGTACCACCTTTTTTTGTTTGTTTTGTTTTTCAAAAACAATTTTTGCTGATTTGTTAGGCTTTTGTGCCAGACGATACTTATTATGTTCTAAATGGTGGAGACACTGAATTTTTTTATCGGAATGCGTGAAGCGCAAATAGGGCTGTTCGGCCGACCTAATCGCATTTAGAGTTGCATACTCTTTTGAGCTTTATATTTTCATTTTGTTAACGTTTGACTTTAAGCAGTTTAAACGCCGAATAAAAATGATGCCGTTACTTATTTCAGAGCTCAGGAGCTGTGTGAAAGTCGAGGTGGCCGTCCTGAGCTCCCGTCCCTAATAAGCCTACGGTTTCTGTGGACGTAAAGCAACACTCAACCAACCAGCTGCAATTACCGATAGACCACTGAGGAGAACACGAACACTTGTAGGGACCGACGCCGTCACACGTACCACTGAAGACCACAGTTTATTCAAGAGCATTTTGTTTCGCTCATCAAGACGGATCATAATCATCACGGACGGCTATGAGGAGACAAGAAAATCTCGAATGGGCAGGGGTCACTGGGACACTGACTTGCGCTTCTATTGCCTCAAAGTTTGAACCTGGACTGTCGTCACACGGTGTGTAATCAGTTTCGGGTTTTGACATCACGCGCGTTGCATTGTTGATTTAAAAATGAACTCAAGCCGGTGGTTATTTCTTTGGCTGTTGACAACTCGTGCATCTGGACGGAGAGCTGGACTTATGGACTGTTAGCAAATCGGGATTCCGAGCTATCCGCCTTTAGCTTTATTTGCTCTTTGTTCGTATGGTCCCAGCTTCTGTTCCATGGACAGAGTCAGTTAGGACTTATTTGACCTTAAGGTTAACTGCCATCTTATGTTTCAGTGAGGACTTATTTGATCTTAAGGCTAACTGCCATCCTATGTTTCAGTTAGGACTTATTTGACCTTAAGGTTAACTGCCATCTTATGTTTCAGTGAGGACTTATTTGATCTTAAGGCTAACTGCCATCCTATGTTTCAGTTAGGACTTATTTGACCTTAAGGCTAACTGCCATCTTATGTTTCAGTGAGGACTTATTTGACCTTAAGGCTAACTGCCATCCTATGTTTCAATTAGGACTTGCTTGACCTTAAGGTTAACTGCCATCCTATGTTTCAGTGAGGACTTATTTGACCTTAAGGCTAACTGCCATCCTATGTTTCAGTTAGGACTTGTTTGACCTTAAGGTTAACTGCCATCCTATGTTTCAGTGAGGACTTATTTGACCTTAAGGCTAACTGCCATCCTATGTTTCAGTTAGGACTTATTTGACCTTAAGGCTAACTGCCATCCTGTGTTTCAGTTAGGACTTATTTGACTTTAAGGCTAACTGCCATCCCTGGGCGGATGGAGGGGGCGGGGGTACCTAATGCCACTCTGTCACCGCCAAAAGGTTTCTGCATTAAGATGGGAAACGTTGAGAGCCATCTTAATGTTTCTGCCGAAGTGCGAAATCGAATCGAGCCTAAGTCGTCTGCTTACCGCACCAGCCTAACGCCTTATTGCTAGGCTGAATTGCTGTTTCAACTGCCATGCTTGGGCAGTCACAAGGACAGTGTCCGTTGCACTGCTGTTGAGGAATAACTCGAAGCGAAAGAAGTCCAACTTTCGCAGCCCAGCTTCACCTCCCTACTCATGATCTCTTCTGGGCTAACTTGAAGGTCCAGCTCCATCTCCCTCCTCTAGATCTCTTCATCTGTTGATCTCGCCTGGAACCTTGGGTTTAAAGGACAGTTTTCAGACCTTTTTATATTCGCAATCGTCACAGTACCGTATAGCAAACGTAAGGGCCTCGGCATCAGTCCTCGTACCGATGGACGGTTGAGTCACATTACTGCAAACATCTCTCTCTCTCTCTCTCTCTCTCTCTCTCTGCCGTTAAAGACCCGGCTAGGTTGGCAGCGCACAGATCCAGGCTTAGCAAACACACAGACGTCAATGGATCTTGGAACGCAATCACAAGTTTCCCCAATAAACGAATTTCCCCCCTCCTCAATCAGTCCTGATTACGTGAAGAACTCTTGATCAGAAAATCGGCGAAATGCAGAAGAAAGAGCGCGGGTTTTGAGAGGACCTGCGTTCTTCCGGTGTGATTCTTTGGCAACATTTCCCGCCTTAATCAACTATAGCCTAGCACAAGTACAGACACGAACAAAGGTGATAAAAAAAACATGCGCCAGTGGGTAGCTCTTGATACACTGTTTAAGACGTATGACCAATGTGAACAGAACCACTGGGCTGTGCAACGATTGCCAGGGACACAGCGGAAGTGACAGGGGAATGCGGCAAACGGGAAACGTAGTGGGGGAGCC
>JABMCL010000265.1:240000-247500 GCA_018857735.1 Alviniconcha marisindica | reverse complement strand
AGATATTTCCAGGGCCGCAAATTTGTCCACCGAGAAATCACGTAGCATATTCGTATTGGCAAGGACAGTGCGCCCCGGTGATGGATGCATATACTGCTGTTGGTTGCAGCGATAGAACAAAGGTTGCTACCCGGACTGACGGACACATCGTTTATACCATGGCTCGACGGGAGGTTCGCACACGACTCAAGGACAGTGCTGAGGACGGAAAGGAGCAGTCTAGGAGGATTTCATTGGCAGGAGCTGCCTCAAGTATTATTTTTGTCGTGACAAAACTTTTGTCGCGACAACGCGACAAACATGTGTTTGTCACGACAAAACACGTCATTTTTGTCGCGACAAAAGCAACACTTTAGTCGTAACAAACGTTTTGTCGGGACACAAATATTTTGTCAAAAACTAGACTGTCACAACAAGTCGTGGAATGGAGAAACCTTGAAGCTATCTCATGTGTTCGTCATTTGCTTCCTCCTATCATTGGCGGGAGCTGCCACAAGTATAATTGTTGTCGTTGTATAGTTTATATATATATATATATATAATATATATATATATATATATATATATATATATATATAAATGGGGGTGTGGGGTGGTGTTTGCGTGTCTGTGTGTGGGAGGGGGGGGGGTGCGTGCTTGCGTGCACGTGTGTGTGTGTGTGTGTGTGTGCGTGTGCGTGTGTGTGTGTGTATGCGTGCGTGTGTATGGAGAGGTGCGATATCCCCCGGGCGCTTCGTGCCTAACAGGAGAGCCAGTGTCTCTTGTATGACCAGTCGTACTTCCCTGTCCCTTGCGGAAAATCCGCTCGCCTTATCCGGGTAAGGCACAGCAGGCGCAAGGGCAGCGCTACCCATTCATATCAGTGTGTATAGTGTACTCGTGCGTTCAAGCAATGGTGTGGCTTCCAGTGTTTAGGATTTTTAACGGGCGTACAGATGCTGATGTAGAGGATTGTACACAGGTGCTGAACAAACGCCGTAAGAGAGTCTGCACTGAAAACCCTCGCCGCACTGGGGATTCGAACCCTGATCAGCATTGCGCCTACACACACACACACACACACACACACAGAGGCACGAAGGCACGCACGCAGGCCCACACGCATGCACGCAGACATGCAGGCAGACACGCATGCACGCACGCACGCACGCACGCACGCGCGCACGCACGCACACACACACACACACACACACACACACACACACACACACACACACACACAACTATAGCCGCTCCACCACCGCACATAAACGCAACCGACTGTCAAAGGCTTTCAGCCCGCTCTTCCTCTCCCCCCCGCCCCCCCCATACCCCCACCTCTCCCCCATTGCAAGCCAGGGGACGTCACTGACGTGCAACCTGTAAACGAAATATTGGGGTGAGCTATTCTGGCAGGGGGCCTAACTCACAGAGAAGAGGATGTCCCCGTATCATTATCTCCCCTCCTGTTTTCCTGGCCCTGATGGGTCGGCCTTGAGCGGAGCTGCGCGGTAAGTCGGCAAGCAGCAAGACGATGGCGCGGGAAGCAGACTACAGGCAGAAGCTGTCTAGAATCGGCCTTTGATTGAAACCCTCAAGCTCCATGTGCAATGTCTAATTCAATCACACCGGGTGTGGGTCAGGGCTCCTGTTGGGCTCCGCCTTTCACAGCAACAGGTTGCAGTCTCTGTCTGTCAGCACGTAGGGCCTATGGCCACGGTGTCAAAATCGTGTCTCCGTTTCCCCTATTGATTGCGCTCTGTGCTGTGCTGGACTGTGCTGTGTCAGTTGTGTGTTGTGCTCGGATGCTGTGTGTGTGTGTGTGTGTGTGTGTGTGTGTGTGTGTGTGTGTGTGTGTGGTGTGTGGTGTTGTGTGTGTGTGTGTGTGTGTGTGTGTGTGTGTGTGTGTGTGTGTAAGAGAGAGAGAGAGAGAGAGAGAGAGAGAGAGAGAGAGAGAGAGAGTGTGTGTGTGTGTGTGTGTGTGTGTGTGTGTGTGTGTTTTCACGCGTGCACACACACGCGCTCCTTACTCGACCAGTTCTATTTCTCCTGGTCAAGACGCAACAGACATAACCAGCAACGCATATTCATAAACATGTACACCCACCCACAAAAGCATTCTGTTTTATGTAACTGCAACAGTCGCTCCGGTGGTGGTGCAGCTATAAACAAATCGAAACCAATAACACCAACAATAATGTATTGTAGGAAGAAGTCAGTTATCGTGCGAAGATGGCAAATAACTCAAGGCCAGGAGATAACACACAGCTGATGGGGCAATCAAAAAGCGAGAGACGACCATAAACAGATCGTAAGGACTGTTTGCAGGCACGTAACTGAGACGATCAAGTATGAGAAATAGTGGTGGAAAAGTTGGACTTTTTGTCACGCAAATTGCTTTCTACGCGGCACCGCTTTTGCCGTAAATCTTGGCGTAGTTTCCGCTAGGAACCGAGAATAAATAACTTCAACCCCAAATCATTCTGCACCTGCACCCACGATTCCCACTCCACTCCCCACCTCCACCCCGATTCTGCTCCGTTTTTGTTGTTGTTTCCGTTCTGTTTTGTTTTTGTCATTGTTTGTTTGTTTGTTTCATTTCTAGCTTCTGTTGTTGTTGTGTGCTTGTTTCCTTTGTTCCATTGTTGCCGTGTTTTCTGATTTGTTGTTGTTGTTGTTGTTTTTGTAGTTGTTTATCCACGGTTGACTAGCCGTACAAAAAAATTAATTCTCTCGGTCGGTCGGTCGGTCGGTCGGACTTTCTGTCTGTCTGTCTCTGTGTCTCTCTGTCTCTCTGTGTGCCTGTCTGCCTGTCTGTCTGCCTGCCTGTCTGTCTGTCTGTCTGTCTCTCTCTCTCTCTCTCTCTCTCTCTCTCTCTCTCTCTCTCTCTCTCTCTCTCTCTCTCTCTCTCTCTCTCAAGCCACTCACTAATTAGCCAATGTCATATCTTCAAAACAAACTGCATTGCGAAAACTGCACCTTTTGAATAAGTCCTACATTTTATGGTCATGCGGATTTTACTAGCTAGAGTTCATTCAGTTGATTTACTTATTTCATACTGGGCTGATGTGTAACGTAATGAGTGCATAAATCAAACGTTTATTTCCATTTGAAGATTTGTCGCGTAAGTACTGTTATATTCGCAATTTACTGGAATGAAATTATCAGCAGCAAAAGTATCATTGTTAATGAATGTGTTCTTTCCTTTCAAAATTGTTTTCCTTTGAAAAGCTTCTTCGTCGCAACAATGAACAGATTACTACCGTGTGGTGCAGACAGTGCATTCGCCATTCACCGTTCCGAAAAGTAAAGAAGAAGAAGAAAAATCGTGCTTGAATGGTATAAAAAGTCAGTTATCGATTGGGATGATAATTAGGCCTCACACAGTTTCCTTTTCGTTTTCCTGGCTCTTTGTGTTCAGCTATTTCTCTGTCTTTCTCTGTCTATGCCTCTCTGTCTCTTGCTGTCTTTCTGTCTGCCTGTCTCTCTGTCTGTCTGTCTGTCTGTCTGTCTCTCTCTCTCCCTCTCTCTCTCTCCTCTCTCTCTCTCTCTCTCTCTGTCTCTCTCTCTCTCTCTCTGTTTGTCTGTCTGCCTGTCACTCTCCACGTATCTTCTCTTTTTTTCTTTCTTTTTTTTCTCCTCTTTTTTTTCTTCTCTTTTTTCTTCTCCTTTGTTTCACGCAATGCTGCCGTGTTGTACTTGCAAAGGGGGGGGGGGGGGGGGGGGTAGAGAGAGAGGGGGAGTAGGGGGTGGGGGTGGAGGAAAGGGCGCGAGAGTGGGATAAGGGGAAGGAGAAATGATCGGCGGTGGGAGGGACGAGGTCTGATCGAGGGTTTGCAACACACGAAAAAGAAAAGAAAAAATAACAATAATAATAAAATAAAAATAAAAATAACAGAAAAAATAACATGCCTGCCTCCTGAATAGGAAGTAAACACTGCAATTCTCTCGTGCGTTTCACGATTTCACTCAAGGCCTCTCTCCCTGCACTTCTGCCCGCGTCGAGTCCTTTCATAAACACACTCAAAGATCCGAATTTTCCTGCCCGTCTGACAGCCAGCGCAGCGTGTAAGAGAGAGAGAGAGAGAGAGAGAGAGAGAGAGAAGAGAGAGAGAGAGAGAGAGGAGAAGAGAGAGAGAACTCAGAACTTCATTACAAAAGGATTACGATTTTAGGCAGTTGCCTATTCTTACAATCTGTCCCTGCTAATCTACATGCCAGTAGGCTACACATAAAACAATAGTAACAACATTGACTACCGGAGTAATGATGAAAAAGATGATAGTGTCAGGTTAGGAGGAAGAGAAAACAAGAAAGAAAAAAGAGAAGAAAAAAGAGAGATGATAATTTTAAAATCAGAGTCAAAACCTGACGGGGGAATTTTTATATATATTTTATTTAATGATGATAATAAAAATATGGTTCAGATACACGATGAACAACGAAGTATTCAAATGACAATGTTGCATAGAGATATACATATACACAAAAACACTGCTCAGACAAGCACTGTGATTACAAATAATGGAAGCAAGAACAGTAAGTGTAGGCCTGAATAAGACACACAATAAGTGAGAAGAGGCAGCAATAATGCGAACCGTTCCAATAACAATAGCGTGTACAAAAGGAGAGAGAGAGAGAGAGAGAGAGAGAGAGAGAGAGAGAGAGAGAGAGAGAGAGAGAGAGAGAGAGAGAGAGAGAGAGAGAGAGAGAAGAACAAGAACAAGAACAAGAACAAGAAAGTTTATTTGTTTTTAGGCCATTAGCCTCTTTCACAAAGAACATGAACACACTGCATATTTAGGCTGCACAATACATTTTTAAACATGCTTCTAGTGACAAGGAGTTTATTGATTTCACCCCCCCCCCCCCCACCACACACACACACACACACAGCACCTACACATACAACTACGTGCCGCTACTATTCCAAATCAGTCAGTTATCTGTCTCATTTTCCCTGCCTTGATAAGAAACAATGCAATCTGCTGCAAACGGCATTGATTAGTTGTTTCCATAACTGAATGGTACTCCGCAGACCGTCACGCCTTAAAAAGTCGGGTCTAATATTATTGTACGTTGTACATTTGCACAGAACATGCAGCTCGTCCTCTGTCTCGTGTGGGCAAAACGGGCATGAGGTATCAGCTCCAGGCTTAAAACGGAATCTGTGGACTTTTATCCACGACAATCCTGCCCTAAATCTTAGTAATGCGCGCGCGCGCGCGCGCGCGAGAGAGAGAGAGAGAGAGAGAGAGAGAGAGAGAGAGAGAGAGAGAGAGAGAGAGAGAGAGAGGTTGGGCACACAAGTATTGATACTACCGATAACGGAAGGGAAATCTTTCAATGTTAATCGGAACATATATATGTATAAAGTGAACCATTCAAATAACAACTACGAGAAAAACGCAACCAAAAAAGAAAAAAGATAAAAAAGCAACAAGCATTTATAAGCATTTACATTTTTCCTTTTTGCCAATAAGAAAAACAAAAACAGTAAATATATAGGCACACAAGTTTAACAAACATAGTTATACCAAAGATTCCCCTGAACACGATTTCATTTGTCAATCAGGATCTTACTAAGGCCTACTTTGAAGCCACGCACAGACTTGTACGTTTTCATTTTCGGAGGAAGAGAGTTCCAGACAGATGACCCAGAGAACGCAAAACTCATTTATGCGAATACGCGGTAAGACATAGTTTTTTGACTCATATCGAGCAGGCGCTCTGTTAAGAAGATCGCATACATATTGAGGAGCCCAACCCATATGGACTTTAAACATAATGCACAGCTGTGTTGTACACAAATTGTTCCTGCAGTGGAAGAATGTCTAAAAAAATTAAGTGTGGCCGTCGTTGACAGGGAGTGATCAGGTAATATAAGTTTTGCTGCTCGTCTGGGAGGGAGTTGAGTTTTTTTAAGTGAACCTCATTGGCACTGCTCTACACAGTAGATGCATAATTTATGTGTGCCATTAAGTGGGCGTTAAAGAACAACTTGTGGCAATCAATATCAACATACTTCCTCAGCTGGCCCAGCAAAAATAAATTTCGAGCTACCTGTTTACAGATGTTATCAATGTGGGGCTGCCATTTTAACTCTTCATCAATTGTAATCCCAAGAACCCTATGTTCACGAACTTGTTCAATTATGTTTGTACCAAGTGTCAGGTTAAGTATTAGGGGTTTAAGCTGGTGTTTTTGTCTGGAAGATAATACCACGCTCTTTGTCTTCCCGGGGTGAACTACCATGCGATTTGGGTCACACCATTTTGATACATCATTTAAACCCTCTTGAAGACTACGCTGGACTGATTCTACATTTGTCCCACGTGAGTGAATTGAGTTATCGTCTGCAAAAAGATCGCATACAACTTTGGTATTAAGTATATGTAGGGGTAGGTCATTAATGAAAATACTGAATAGAAGTGGACCCAGAACAGAGCCCTGTGGTACTCCACATTTAGCTACTCCTTTTGTTGAATAGTTTCCATTCAGGAAAACACACTGAGTTCTGTCTTGCAGATACGACTTTAAGAGAGACACTGTTGATGAATTCTGCAAATAAACTGATAATTTCTGGAGTAGAATTGTATGGTTGACAAGGTCAAGCGCTTTTTTTAAATCTAAGAAGACTGCACCAGTAAGTTGGGTCTGGTTGATTGCAGCGAGCCAAGTGTCACAAATTCTAATTCAGGCTGTGTGGCAGGAATGCCGTTGACGAAAACCAGACTGAAAGGGATAGAAAAGGTTGCGGTCTTCTATGAACTGTGTTAGGTGTTTATGGATATGCCTCTCAAGGGGTTTAGTCAAAATAGAAAGAAGGGATATTGGCCTGAAGTTATTAGGGTCAGAGAGATCTTTTGTTTTGCGTAATGGAATAACCTTGGCTGCCTTCAGAGCGGGAGGAAAGCTATTTTGTTCAATGCATAAGTTGTAGACATGAGTCAAAGAGTCCACAACTTAAGGAAGAGCAAGTTTCAGCAGAAATGAGTTAATGTTATCTGGTCCCATTGACTTTTTGTTCTTTAGATTTACAATATGCATACCAACTTCATGGACAGCAATCAAAGGAACTATAAATGAATCGGTAGAGCCTATTGTCTTGGCAGAACTTTTTAAGGAATGGTGAGATTTCATAATCCTTGCATGAACTGTTGTCTGTGGATTTAAGAACTGATTCAGAAAAAGACAGAAAATGTTCATTTAAAGAATTAGGGAACACTTAAGACGCTGCCTTGTTGCGGGACTGGTGCGTAATTTCATTCACTGCACGCCACAAAGACGACGTATCTTTGCTGTGGTTTATGAGCTTTTCAAAATATGCCCTCTTTGCCGCTCGGACTAGGTTTGTGACTTTGTTCCTTTGTTTTTTATAGTCTTCAAACTTCTTTTCTTGTTTGAATTTGTCACGAGTTTTCATTGCTTTAATAATATCGGTGGACAACCACTGGGGGAGTGTAGGGTGTTTAACTATTCCTCCGAAGTGGCGCGTGCTTTTCTGTGACAGGAAGAAAG
>JABMCL010000265.1:225000-227500 GCA_018857735.1 Alviniconcha marisindica | reverse complement strand
TAATTTGTTAAAAGCTCTGCGTAGCTTGGGCGGCTTGCTGCTTCTGCTGCTGCTGCTGCTGCTGCTGCCTGTTAGCTGCTCACGCCACGGCGAGAAAGAGAGAGAGAGAGAGGGGGGTGGGGGGGGGGGGGGGGGTGGGGTGGGGGCTGGAAGGGCGTTGGGCGGGAGAGATAGTGAGAGGAAGAGTGTGAGGGTGAGAGTCTCCTAGAAACACCGACACCGACATAGGCTATAACACACGCGCAGAAAGAAAGAGGCGGGGGGGGGGGGGGGGGGGGGACAGAGACAGAGACAGAGACAGACAGACTGACAGCGGCAGAGAGAGAGAGAGGAGAGAGAGAGAGAGAGAGAGAGAGAGAGAGAGAGGCGCGTGCACTCCCCGCCCCTTGTCTGTGGTGATTAAGAAAACAGCCCTCCCCAGCACTAAGGCGTAACTACTCCCATGATGTTGTTTGGTAAAATTAATTCTTCTCTGTTTTCCCCCTTTCCGCGCTGTGTTGATCAGGGGGGTTGTAGAGCCAGGCCGGGCCTCACGACAACACGCTGATGGGAGCAGAGCTCAATCAGGGCGCCCACAGACCACTCCTTTCCCTGTCCCCGTGGTGACGGAGTACATGCAGCCACTCTGAAATTTCTATTTTATCCTCAGTTTTTTGGCCAGTCTCTCCACTGTCTTCTGCCAGTCTCTCTCTCCACTGTCTTCTCTCCACTGTCTTCTGCCAGTCTCTCTCTCCACTGTCTTCTGCCAGTCTCTCTCTCCACTGTCTTCTGCCAGTCTCTCTCTCCACTGTCTTCTCTCCACTGTCTTTTGCCAGTCTCTCTCTCCACTGTCTTCTCTCCACTGTCTTCTGCCAGTCTCTGTCTCCACTGTCTTCTGTCAGTCTCTCTCGACTGCCAGTGAAAAAGTGAATGTTTCTAAATGCTTTTGTTGTTGTTGCTGTTGTTGTTGTTGTTGTTTTCTTCTCGTTATTGTTATTTGATTGGTTCACTGTTCGTCATATATGTGTCCGATTAATATCGATAGATATCCTTTCTGGTAGTGATTATACTTGCGTGCCCAACCCCTCTCTCCTCTCTCCCTCCCACACACACACACACACACACACACACACACACACACACACACACACACATACACACACACTTTCTCTCTCTCTCTCTCTCTCTCTCTCTCTCTCTCTCTCTCTCTCTCTCTCTCTCTGCACAGTCTCTCCCCACAGTTTGTAATTTTCTCCCCACAATCCAGTCTCTGTCAGTGTTTTTCCATACCCCTCTTCCATTTTCTCTCCACGGTCCTCTCTCTCTCCATCCACCACAGTCTTAATTCTGCCAGTTTCTCACCACAGTCATTTAGTTGCCAGTCCATCTCCACAGTCCTTTCTGTGGCAGTCTCTCTCGATCCACAGTCTTAATTCTGCCAGTTTCTCACCAGTCCTTTAATTGCCAGTCTCAGTCTCTCCACAGCCCTCTCCCAGTCTCTCTCGATCCACAGTCTTAATTCTGCCAGTTTCTCACCACAGTCTTGTAATTGCCAATCTCTCTCCACAGTCCTTTCTGAGGCAGTCTCTCTCCACGTGCACGAAGTCACACGACGCCCGAGTCTCCGTTCATGACACGCAGCACTTCATGCTTGAAAATGATAGGGAAACAACTGACGTAAGTTTCGTGAACTGGGAATTAAAGGCAGGAATTGCAAAGGCGGATTTCCTCCTTAATTGTCAGCAGGCGTCGAAACACGCTGAGGCATAACGTCTGACCTATTCCAAATGGAGCCATTGGAAGCTCTGTGTTCTTGTGAGTGCGACAGTAGTGCTTTTCATTTCCGCATTCGTTGTATCTGTACAACGAGACTGTACAGCAAAAGATACTGTGTACAGTAAAAGAGACTGTACAGAAAACTAATACAAATATTCAACGACCCTACACACCCAATCAGACACTACTTTGATAGCAGACGTAGCAACAGGAGTGGAAGATGTTTACTTCAGAGAACAAATACAGACCGTTCTAAAGCCTCGTTTTTACCCTCGGCTCTATCAATATTTAACTTGATGAAAATTATACCAGTCATTAACTGAGTGTGCGCATGCGTCAAGAAATCTGTTGAGGATGATAACTTTCTAAGGGAGGGTTGGGGATGTGTGAACCTAATGATCTTTTATTTAAGTTGAGGATTTTTACGTTTTGGTTTGACAGAGATTATTCTAGGTAATTTTGGGTTTGCTATTAGTGTATGCAGATTGAGAGAAAGGGGGCGTATGTCTAAGAGTGTGTATGTGCGTGTGTTTCATGGCTTAGAATTATGGAGATATGTTCTTCGTTGTGCGATCGAACGACAGCTTTAATTTCCTGCTGGGAAGAACTGCTAAAATATATTGTTATTGTTATCCCATTCCGAACTCAGTTTCCAATACTGGTTTGGGTTTTGAGGAAATGAGGCCGAAATGCAGCTGTGCATGTGTACGGTGTCTCGGAAGTGTGTGGTTAACTGCATGCATGT
>JABMCL010000265.1:217500-220000 GCA_018857735.1 Alviniconcha marisindica | reverse complement strand
TGCGTGCGTGCGTGTGTGTGTGTGTTTGTGTGTGTGTGTGGTGTGTGTGTGTGTGTGTGTGTGAGAGAGAGAGAGAGAGGAAGAGAGAGAGAGAGAGAGAGAGAGAGAGAGAGAGAGAGAGAGAGAGAGAGAGAGAGAGAGAGAGAGTGTTTGTTTGTAACTTGCTCAACCGAAACATCAACAGGCAGGGATTGCCTTGAACGTAGAACTATATTATTATCTACAGTTGCGCAGAGTAAGCCTCGCGTCAACACTCGAACTGGTTATAAACCACACACACAAACACACTAACTAACTAACTAACTAACTAACTAACTAACTAACTAACCGACGAACGAACGAACGTACCTGATTGGGCACTCAAATAAATAAGTACGGTATCTGATTAGACACAGACACATTTAAAGCAACGTGTATGATTAGAACTGCTCTCGAATGAAGGATCCAATCAGTCTCAAACTGATCGATACTGCAGATGATATTTACCAACAGCATACATTCTGTGATCTAGTAGAGAAGTCCCAAATTTGGAGCGACAACTGGTCGTGATTTGGAACTCTAAACTAGCTATTCTGGTGTCCCTTTGGGGTCGATTTCCCTTTAATCTTTAATAGAAAGGGGGCCGCTGTGCTGGGCGGAGTTGCTGTAATCCTCCCGTCTGTGACGGTAACCACAGCGTTTGAGTGAACCAACCCAACGTGACGCGCCTATTCGTATTCGCCACAAAACGCTTTTTTACGCCAGTAACATTATTCGTATCATCGAAGTGGCCAAATCTCTGGTTGTCACCAAACGGGCAGGAAGACCTGGCTTTGACCATCCGATTTGCATAATCAAATTTAGGGGTGTCTAGAACTGTTTCCCGATGGGATGAAATCCGTCAGTCATTTCGTACACTTCCTCGCGACCTTTCTTCTATCACGCTACAACCTTAATTCGTCGTAACCTATTGAGTGTCGGTAAAATGCTGTTCACGATCTTCACACAGGTTACATGAATCTTCATGATTTGATGAACAACAGTCAGCGTGAGCGTAACTATCAACGTTTTCCTTCAGCATGTGTGGACGTATTGTGCCAGCATATAGCCATCCTCAACGTTTCGCAGTGACATTCCCCAGGATGAGTACAACTACCAAGTACCAGTGCCTTATTCTTCTTCAACATGTTACGCAATATATATATGTATATATACGTCACCATTAACACTAAACATACTCAAGATTTTAAAGCAGTGATTTATTCTCAATAATATAAGTACAATTAACAAGAACTCCCCCCCCCCCCCCCCCCCCCACCCCGCCCCCACCCCCATTTATTTAGTTTTGTTGTTGTTGTTGTTTGTTTGTTTTCGCGGGGGATTTTTTTGTTTTGTTTTTAAGTATGTTTCATGTTTACATTCATAAAAATGCAACGCATCTTGGGAAATAAGCAACTCTATGTACAGCGCATGAAAATGGCACACTACGATTAGAATTAGTGGCTATTATATCAAGCACTTGCCGAATAAGCATAAGGAGTATGCGCTTGCTTTGCTGAATTTTAGATTCAGATTACCAGAATATTGTTGTGACCAAATTTACATTTAGACCGTTTTGCAGGAGGTATAAGTGATCATAATTGATTTTTATTCGAAGGTTTTTAGCATTACAATGAAGTCCTTTATTGCCAGTAATGTTCAAACGACCTGTGTGTGTGTGTGTGTGTGTGTGTGTGTGTGTGTGTGTGCGTGCGTGCGTGCGTGCGTGCGTGCGTGCGTGCGTGCGTGCGTGCGTGTGTGTGTGTGTGTGTGTGTGTGCATGCATGCGTGTGCGTGTGTGCGTGCGTCCGTACGTGCGCGCGCGCGCGTGTGTGTTTGTGTGCGCGCGCGCGCGCGTGTGTGTCCTTCGCTTTGTTCAGAAAAAATTGGAGCTGTGAGGGTGCAGGAAATCACAGAAACACAGAGACTGGAGGAACAAGACCTAACACAGTTCAGTCCAAAGTTGTCGGATTCTTCTTCCCTCTTCAGACTTGTTTCATTGAAGCCGTGTTGTCCCCGCAGCTCTAAATTCCCGGCGACTGTGAGGACAGAGCGTATAACGGACTATGCTTCGGACAGAGCGCATAACGGGCAATGCTGAGGACAGAGTGCATAACGGGCAATGCTGAGGACAGAGCGCATAACGGGCAATGCTGAGGGCAGAGTGCATAACGGGCAATGCTGAGGACAGAGCGCGTAACGGGCAATGCTGAGGACAGAGCGCGTAACGGGCAATGCTGAGGACAGAGCGCGTAACGGGCAATGCTGCAGAGCGCGTAACGGGCAATGCTGAGGACAGAGCGCGTAACGAGATATGTTGAGGACAGAGCGCATAACGAGCTATGCTGCACTGTCACCACGAGGGCTGCATGGAGACGGGGTGTGGGTGGTGGGGGGTGCTTTTACACCAGGGTGGGGAGAGACGTACGCCACTCCTGCTTGCTGTTTCACTCAGACTGGAGAAAATGAGGGTGGTGGGTGG
>JABMCL010000265.1:210000-212500 GCA_018857735.1 Alviniconcha marisindica | reverse complement strand
ACAACAGAGCTCAACCAAAACAGAAAAATTATTTAGCTTCTCGTCTCATTTTTCAGCGTTTTGCACCGTTTAAGTGCTGTTTTAATTGTCGTTTTGTAGCTTGACAAAGGGGAAAACCCCGAGAAAAGTTGCAGATTGTGTTTCTTGTCCCAGTAAATAAGGTTCTTTTGAACCTTTTATGTGTTTGGATCGAGTGTTCTTGGTTATATGGATATGACACATGTCTCATCTCCCTGCAAACCGGTGCATCATTTCCTGTCCAATATCGTGCCACTTGACTGAAGTAGCACACAGCAGGCTCTGCGAACGAGGCTGGAAACTATAATGATATCTTATATCCTCCCCATTGACCGCCATGGTTCGCTGAGCGCAACGAACCACTTATTCATCTGTCTATGCCTATTTTTTTCTTATCAATGCATGCACAATATCAGCTATGAATACATATGGTTTAATTATATTACGTAATTAAAACATCGACATAGCAAAATACGAATAGCATATTTATGTCTAACACTATTAAATTCAGTTTTCAAATGGTGTGTTTTACAAGTAACAATTCTGTATTGATTAACATGTTTTGTTTGATTGTTTATTTATTTTTTCCCCTTGTATTTTTCATGTTTTAATTTTATTTTGTTTTGTTTTGTGTGGTTTGTTTGGTTGTGTGTGCGCGCGCGCGCGTGTGTGTGTGTGTGTGTGTGTGTGTTGTGTGTGTGTGTGCGTGCATGCGTGTAAGTGTGCGTGCGTGCGTGTGTGTGTGTGTGTGTGTGTGTGTGTGTGTGTGTGTGTGTGTGTGTGTGTGTATGTGTTGTGTGTGTGTGTGTGTGTGTGTGTGTGTGTGTGTGTGTGTGTGGTGTGTGCCTGTGCGTGCGTGCCTGTGCGTGCGGTGCGTGCGTGCGTGCGTGCGTGCGTGCGTGCGTGTGTGTGTGTGTGTGTGTGTGTGTGTGTGTGTGTGTGTGTGTGTGTGTGTGTGTGTGTGTGTGTGTGCACGTGCGTGTGCGTGCGAGTGTGTGTTTGTGTTGTGCTTTTTGCTTACTTGTTTGGTTGTTCGTGTTTTCCTGTTGATGCTTTTGGTTGCATTAGTAATTCGATTTGTTAACACAGCAGAACAAAAACGTCCAATGCGTTGTGTGAACAGCTGTTGGTGTTGTCGACACAGGGATATCGAGGAACAGCTGTTCACGGAGTAGTCTTCAAAAAGTGAATATCGTGAAATATAAAGTGTCTTGCTGTAACTAAAATTGTACCGATGGGAAAAAATGTAACTCTCAGAGGTGTGTGTGTGTGTGTGTGTGTGTGTGTGTGTGTGTGTGTGTGTGTGTGTGTGTGTGTGTGTGTGGAGTGTGCGTGCATGCGTGCATGAGAGAGAGAGAGAGAGAGAGAGAGAGAGAGAGAGAGAGAGAGAGAGAGAGAGAGAGAGAGAGAGAGAGAGAGAGAGAGAGAGAGCTGAAGGAGGCAAACTCGAAGCATTGTTTTATGACATCCTTTGAAAGAAAGCTCCGGAAGCGGAGACTTGGGGTTTGGGAAAGAGCCTCAGTTGACGTAAAAATATCAAAGCCAGATTCAATTTCAGCTAGGATTATTACCTTCATATTTACATTTAGTAAATCGCGATGGACAGTACGGGGGAATCAAAATCCGTTAAATCCTTCAAGTAAAACTCTGTTTCACTGCTCATTAACCACTTCATTCTATGCGTAAAGCGGAATGAAATATTAAGAAGCTAAACTGAGCGGGAATTAGGCAGAAGTCAGAAAGGTCGAGTTCCTCAAGGGATGCAGAACACGCAAAACTGTTCCGACTTACTCCACGTGTTGCCTTTAATTGCCAGTATTTGTTTGCATTCTTGGTGCAGTTTCCTCTCAAGAACATTAGAGTTCATGCAAAACGGGACTTCCGGCAAGAAACAGCAAACCGCCATGTAAGGAGATGGAAATCTCTGTGCCAGTGACATTATATGACGGTTGTGTGTTACGTATATCCATTACTGCACTACAATAAGTACAGCAGTCATAGCAGCCCTTAATTAATGGCTGTTATGACTGCTATACTTATTGTACTACTTATTGTAGTACTGATGTATGTAGTTTTCCAAACACGAAACATTTAAAGCCTAAAATCGTTGAATACGTTTTTTTCCGAACGCCAGACTTACAGTATGCAGCAGCTACGACTGGATCTACTTTCATAATAAACAACACTAAGACCATATAATTATCACTTCCCGAATCAAAATCTCCACAATGACTGCTCTTGTTTGATGGGTCCTACAAGAGCTATTTGCTGACGGTTGACTGACTGATGACACTAACGGTTGGCTTACTCTTAAGTTTAATCAAGTATTTCCCAGACTGCAGTTGCAAAGTTAGATAGCACGGGAACTGCAGAAGCCACTGAAGACCAGGCGTCAGACGCCTTCAGGCTGATTTGCTGCTGCCTAAGTCCGGGTTTACTCTGGTACATGTAATTACTGGGGGATTGTACGGGAAGAGGGTTG
>JABMCL010000265.1:187500-192500 GCA_018857735.1 Alviniconcha marisindica | reverse complement strand
TCTTTTTCTTCTTTTTTCTTTCTCTCTCAGTTCTTTTCAATCAACATTTGTGCAGAGTCGTCGGTGCCTGTCTCGCATCCGTGCGTTATCAATAGTTAATGCACGAGGCTTACATCATTTATTATTAATCTTTGTTTCTTTTGCTCGTGCCCGTAATTCCAATGCTCCGCGTTTACAGAGGACAAATAGAGATTCTTGCCACACTAAGGTCGCTGTGAACCGCGAAGAGGCCACGCACGTGCACCCCTCTATACTCAATAAGAGGAAAAAATGCAGGTATACTTAAAAACAAATTAA
This sequence comes from Alviniconcha marisindica, assembly GCA_018857735.1. Classification (NCBI taxonomy): domain Eukaryota; kingdom Metazoa; phylum Mollusca; class Gastropoda; family Provannidae; genus Alviniconcha; species Alviniconcha marisindica. The sequence continues at coordinate 192,203 of JABMCL010000265.1, read as the reverse complement.
TAATAATAAAGTAAAATCAAAAAGATTTGGTTACAATGGGTCAATGTGCAGCGCCCATGAAAACATAACTGGATATGCGACAAATAAATGTACGTGTGTGTGTGTGTGTGTGTGTGTGTGTGTGTGTGTGTGTGTACACACACGCACACACGCAATCACGCAGAATGTACACACACGCATACACGCACGCACGCACACACTCACACACACACACACACACACCACACACACACACACACGCACACACACCACGCACATAGCACAGGGAACAGGCTGAGTTAGAGCGATACAGGCTCAGGCAGAATGTCATATAAATCTTTATTTGCGTTTGGGTATCACTTCGCCAAGGACACCACAAAACAGTTTACACGAAAAGAAAGAGCCGCTGACGCAAGTTGGCCTGAAAAAGTCGAACATCTATACCTCCTTCCATCTGCGTTATTCATGGGACTGATCTACCGGTATCGATACAAAAGAGGTACCATTTTGCTTCGCGAGTGTGAACTCCTCAGTGAGCAGTCGGTGTTGGCTCCCTCTTTGCCAGAGAAGTATAAGAAATCGGTCTCTAGTGACGGTTTTGGGTTGTTTGTTTGCTTGCTTGCTTATTTGTCGTTGTCGTTGTTGTTGTTGTTGTAGTTGTCTGTTTGTTGTTGTTGTTGTTGTTGCTGTTTTATCGCCACACGTACCGGCATTGTTTACGACGTCACTGATTCACAGGTGGGCGCACAAATGGCAGCTTGCGGACACGATCGTGTGTGTGTGTGTGTGTGTGTGTGTGTGTGTGTGTGTGTGTGTGTGTGTGTGTGTGTGTGTGTGTGCGTGTGTGGTGTGTGGTTGGTGTGTGTTCGGTGTGTGTGTGTGTGTGTGTGTCGTGCGTGCGTGCGTGCGTGCATGCGTGCGTGCGTGCGTGCGTGCACGTGTGCGTGTGTGCGTGTGTGTGTGTGTTGTTTTTGTTGTTTTGCGACTTTTAAACGTCGCCTTTAAACAAAATATTGCCCTTACCCATGCTCGCCCCTCCACAGTGCTGTTACCGTTCCTGTTGAATGAAAACAACTGGCAACAGTGCATGCAATTATATCATGGGGATCACGACCACATCAACAATGACAGTGCTAGATGACGAGGGTGAAGACGATGATATTTTACAAATGTAAGTAGGCTGCATGGTCTCTGGACTCCAAATGCCTTGCTTGTGAGCGTGTGTGCGTGAAGTTGTGTGCCATTGGTTTCGTGTGTGTGTGTGTGTGTGTGTGTGTGCACTCGCGCGCGTGTGTGAGTGTATCCGTGCGTGTGTGAGCGTGTGTGTGTGTGTGTGTGTGTGTGTGTGTGTGTGTGTGTGCGCGCGCGCGCGTGTGAAGTGATGAGAAAGATGTTAGTGGGGTTCATTGTGCTTGCTCTAGGTTGTGTATATATTTGTGTTGACCTCATTGCTTTTGTATAGTGTGCTTCGGGTGGGTGTAAGCGCCTTGCAAATAACCTTCTACATTAGACTACATTATATGCTCTCTCTCTCTCTCTCTCTCTCTCTCTCTCTCTCTCTCTCTCTCTCTCTCTCGATGCAAGCGCCTTGCAAATACTTGTTTACGTTACACTACATGCCCCCCCCCCCCCCCCCCCTCCCTCGCCCTGATATAACCGCACTGGTTGACTGGGCATAAAACACCAACTCTCTCTCTCTCTCTCTCTCTCTCTCTCTCTCTCTCTCTCTCTCTCTCTCTCTCTCACAACACACACACACACACACACACACACACACACACACACGTGTCTATGCACTCGGAGATATAATACTTATTACAATGATTTATTGTATAAAAAGAAAAACATGTGGGCGGAGGGTGGGGGGTGGGGGGTGGAGAGGGGGAGGCGGGGTAGGGGGTTTGAGCGTTTTGCAGCGGACACACGCTTCCATCCACACATCGATGGAAAGAAGGCGTATAAGAAGTAGGCGACGAAAATGGATCAATGAGGTGGGAAACCAAAAAGATGTGATTTACGACTTACCTCAACGATCGCTGGCGCCGGCTCCGCGCCGATGGCTCGAGCAGCACGTGCTATTATTTTATATGCTGATGAGCGCGTGGACCAGTCAGGACCATGCAGCCACAGAAGAGAAGAAAAAAAATCACTGTCTCTTCGTATCAGACGCAGTTAAAAGCCATCACTAAGCCACTCGATCAAAACTCGAATTAGCCCTCAGGACCCGGGAAGAAAAAGAAGCTCCTAGTGTAGCTGTCTCCGTCGCTATAGCAACGGTTCTAAAATAAGGCAAGGCAGTCGTAAAAAAAGCAAGAAAAAAAGCAAGAAAAAAAACAAAAGCGTTGACGTGCGATAGTGAAAGTGTGTCACTTGGCTGCAGTGGCCCTTTGCAGTTTGGCCGCACAGGAAAAAAGTCCTTGTCGTTACAAATCGCTTATGTCATTTCGGCAGCGATAAACGTCACCTCTTGGGAGGGGGCAACGTTCGCTGGCAGCTGCACGCGTTAATCTGCAGCGGTCGTAACTAACGGATTAAAACTCCCAAACTGCGGGCCTCTAAAAGGATCACCGTCACACACGTGACCCCACATCAAAGCGTCATCAGTTTATGGCGGAGGGAACAACAACAGCAGCAGGCGTGTTTTTAACCCCAGCGAGTCACGTGCAACCGAGATTTGTTGTTGTTGTTGTTTTCAGACACAGAGCCTGTTGCGGATTCGGTCCTACAGACTGTATCGGGTCTCACTAGCTGGAGTCGAGTTTACTACTCACCTCACACTCTGATGCTGTTCCAACCACGAGTCGAGCGCCAGACACTGACAATTAAGCACAGACACACTCACTGACACGCGCGTGGTTGAATTCCTGACAACCAATTGCGCGTGCATGCGCCACGCCGACGCACGTGCGAAAAGTGCCCGGAATTAGCTCGTCGGCTTGAGACGCAAGAGAAAAAGAGCGGCAATCCTGACCGTAAGGCGGCTAGCAAAGAGGAAGATGCTGAAAATGTCCGGGCAAAGCCCAACGAAGACAACTCCAGGTCGAGATGCGGCACAGTCGGCCAAAGCACGAACAGCACGTTCCGTATCTGGGAAAGGGGAGACAAACCTTTCTGTGTTAGCCACGGTGGTTCGCGGCCACGGTGGTGGCAGTAGCCGTGGTGGTGGTGGCGCAACAGTTGTGCTCTTAGTTCTCGTGGGTGAAAAACAGTACTGCAACAGCTTTAGTTTAGGGGAGCAGTCCCGAACATGCTTGGTTCAGGAGACTGTATTATGTTACAGTTAAGTGGAAACTGATACTACATTATTGCCCGGGGGCTAGTTAACGCTTAATTTCCAATAGCCTCAAAACAGCAGGGCGGGATCGATAGCAATGTAAATTAAGTTTCAGCATCCCGGTGGCTACAGTCTTTTCCTAGTGACATGTATATCTTCCCTTAGCCATCACCCCTCTCCGCGCCCCAGATCTCTGGAGATAGGTAAGATAGGAAGAGATCTGCCGTGTGGACGAGACAGGACTGTCCATCTCTAACCCTCACACGCCCAGACAGACAATCTCTTTGCTACTGCTCCAGGCAGGCGGTTTATGTCCACCAGAATGGCAGATGGCTGCTGTCCGTGTGATTCTGAGACATTCCTGTCCCTGTGATTGAGAGATGTTCAGTCCATGTGGAAGGGAAATGCTTTTGTCCGTGTGAATGAGAGATGTTTCTGTCTGTGTGAATGAGAACTGTTTCTGTCCGTGTGTATGAGAGATGGTCTGTCCGAGTGAACGAGAGACGTTTCTGTCCGTGTGAATGAGAGATGTCCTGTGCGTGTGAATGAGATCTGTTTCTGACTCTACGATTGAAAGATGTTTCTGTCCGTGTGGATGAGAGATGTTTCTGTTCGTGTGAACGAGAGACGTTTCTGTCCGTGTAAACGAGAGACGTTTATGTGTCCGTGTGAATGACAGATATTCTGTGCGTGTGAATGAGAGATGTTTCTGACCCTATGATTAAAATAAATTTATGTCGGTGTGAATGAGAGACGTTTCTGTCCGTGTGAAAGAGAGACGTTTCTGTCTGTGTGAAAGAGAGACGTTTCTGTCCGTGTGGAAGAGAGACGCTTCTGTCTGTGTGAGAGAGATGTTTCTATGCGTGTAAATGAGAGATGTTTCGGACCCTATGATTGAAAGATGTTTTTGTGCGTGTGAATGAGAGATGTTTCTGTCCGTGTGGATGAGATATTTTTTGACCTTATGATTGAAAGATGCTTCTGTCCATGTGAACTAGAGATGTTTTCGTTCCTTTGACTGAAAGATGTTTCTGTCCGTGTGAATGAGAGATGTTTCTGTCCGTGTTAATGAGGGATGTTTCTGTCCGTGTGAATGAGAGATGTTTCTGTCCCGTGTGAATGAGAGATGTTTCTGTCCCTGTGAATGAGAGATGTTCCTGTCAATATGGGACCTGTTTCTTTCCGTGCCACTAAGAGACATTTCGATGTGTCTGAAATGGGTTCGTTTTTGTCTGTGTAAACGAGAGATTCTCGTGTCCGTGTGATTGAGAGACATTTATGTCCACGTGATAAGCAGATGTTTCTGTCTGTATGAATGGGATGTATTATTGTCCATCTAAACTGGAGACGTGTCTGTCTGTATGATTGACATAAGTTACTGTCCATCTGAACTGGAGATATTTCTTTCAGTATCATTGAAAAACGCTTGTGTCCGTGTGGCTGAGAGACG
>JABMCL010000265.1:172500-182500 GCA_018857735.1 Alviniconcha marisindica | reverse complement strand
AGGAGGGCTAGTTCCTTTAATACAGCAACATATCACTGCGAACTAAATTCTAGCAACAGCAAGTGACTTCCACCCGACCTCGATTAGGTTAATACATTTGAAACTCTGAAAACAACACTTTCCCGATAATATATACACCTTAATATGTACACGTGAAACAGGAAAAATAATAATAACAACAACAACAACAATAATAACAAAGATAAAATAAATATTAAGGGGTGTAATACTGCCAAAACACGAGCCATACAGAATAGTTACCGACACCAAATAAAATAAAGCCAAAACGTAATAGTCTAGATTATAGTCTTATAGTCTCTCTGTCTCTGTCTCTGTCTCTGTCTCTCTCTCTCTCTCTCTCTCTCTCTCTCTCTCTCTCTCTCTCTCTCTCTCTCGTACTCTCTCTTTGTTTTTCTTTCTTTCTTCTTTTTCTTATTCACATCGTCGCATCAGAGAAAATCCACCATAACATCAAGAGATGGGGAACCCTAAACAGCCCTAGCAGCATCCCTAGACCCATGCCAAGCTGGCGCTGACCATCCGGACACGTGCAGCCCGGTGTCATTATACCGACTTTCCCGCAGCAGTCCAGGGATTATACCCTCGCGCTGCGTAAATCCCGCAGCCACTCTTCCGTCCCCCTCCCCCTTGTCCCCACCCCTCCCCTTCCCCCCCTTGTCCTCCCCTCCCTCCCCTCCCCCCTTGTTCCCACCCCTCCCTCCCCCTCCCCCCTTGACCCCGTCCCTAACAGGCCTTAATCTCGCCTCTGTGGACGTTAAGCGAAATGATTCCCTCTCAAATCCCCCGTTGTCCAGGAACGATGACCTTTAAAATCAGTCCCTTCCCTTCGGTCGATGCTAAAAATAGCCCCTTCTCTGGGCAGTTTCCCATAGCCAGGGGAAGTTGAACCCATTCGCTCGCCAGCTGGTAAGTAAGTAAGTAAACATGGTGCTTAACGTCCACAGAAACCATAAGGCTTATTAGGGACGGGGAGAATGGGGGCAAGGGGGTATGGAGGTGGGGGAAGAGGGAGAGTATAATACCTATCGCTACACTGTCACCACCAGAATGACCTGCATTAAGATGGGCAGCGATGAGAGCCATTTTAATGTTTCATTAATTGTGAGGGACAAAGTCACAAGACGGTGTCCACAAACCACAACCTTTTTGAAGAGAAAGGAGAGCCGAAGCGGTATCAAACCGAGGTCCTTCCGCTTACCAGCCTAACGCCTTACCGCTAGGCCAAACCGGCTCACTCGCCAGCTGGTTCAATTGAACCCGCCTTGACCACTGCGATGCCGTAAGTCTACCTGCTGTCCACAATGGCGATCGCCCCCCAGACGGGACAATCGATAACACGTGCGTGCCCCCAAGCTGCGCATACAGTAACAGCTCGCAAGGTGGTCATAATGAAAGCGGGCATAACACCATTGCGTTACGGGGAGGAGGAGGTGTGTGTGTGTGTGTGTGTGTGTGTGTGTGTGTGTGTGTGTGTGTGTGTGTGGGTGTGTGTGTGTGGTGTGTGTGTGTGTGTGGTGTGTGTGTGGTGGTGTGTGTGTGTGGGGTGTGGTGTGTGTGTGTGTGTGTGTGTGTGTGTGTGTGTGTGTGTGTAGTGTGTGTGTGTGTGTGTTGTGTGTGTGTGTGTGTGTTGTGTGGTGTGTGTGTGTGTGTGTGTGTGTGTGTGTGTGTGTGTGTGGTGTGTGTGTGTGTGTGTGTGGTGTGTGTATGTGTGTGTGTGTGTGTGTGTGTGTGTGTGTGTGTGTGTGTGTGTGGTGTGTGTGTGTGTTGTGTGTTGTGTGTGTGTGTGTGTGTGTGTGTGTGTGGTGTGGGGTGTGTGTGTGTGGTGTGTGTGTGTGTGTGTGTGTGAGGCGGTGTGTGTGTGGTGTGTGGCGGGGTCAAGAGTCGGAATAAACTGCTTGTCTGCAACAGTGTCCAAAAGGCATATGCGCCCGGTTTAACATTAATTTTGTGAGAAAAAAGAAAAAAAATCCTTTTTTGTGTGCCAGTGAGACTTTACTATAACAGCGAGTAGCCTATAATTATGTGAAACCTGGACAGTTTGGATAGTATATGTAAACAAAGGGACTAATGTTGTTGTTGTTTTGTGTTTGTTTGTTTTTTCAGCTTTGAGTGCGCATTTTACTGATTACATTAACAGGGCTCCCCCCTGTGTTGTGCTGGAAATCAGGAATGAAAAATGCAGACTGTGATTTGGAATATCACAAAAGTCTACTTCACCACTTAGCTGTAAGTCTACTTCACCACTTAGCTGTGAGTCTACTTCACCACTTAGCTGTAAGTCTACTTCACCACTTAACTGTAAGTCTACTTCACCACTTAGCTGTGACCTACAGGTACCATAATACCTATAGTATAACAATAACAATATACTTTATTAATCCCAGTGGGAAATTAAAGCTGTCGTTCGATCGCACAACGAAGAACGTATCTCGATAATTCTAAGTCATGAAACACACACACACACACACACACACACACACACACACACACACACACACACACACACACACTCTTAGACATACGCCCCCTTTCTCTCAATCTGCATACACTAATAGCAAACCCAAAATTACCTGGAATAATGCTTTCTCTGTCAAACCAAAACGTAAAAACTCTCAAATTAAATAAAAATCATCAGGTTCACACATCCCCAACCCTCCCTTAGAAATAATATATATATTACAATAGAAATATAATACCTACAATACCTATAGTATATAATGCCATAATATAATACCTGTAACACCTTATATAGGTATTCTAATACCTATAGTGGCAGTGGATGAGCTGAACGACAAACGGTGGCCACGATATCCGTAATGACTACGGGCCTATATGCTAGATACCACTAAGCTGTCGCGGACCTGAAAGCCTCCTTCTGCCGCTGAAGTCCGTACAGCAGATCACGCGCGAAAATCGTTTGACAGTGAGAAGAACGCAGCTGGGTAAACGAACTGAGCGAGGGCGATAAATAATGAACTCAAACGACGGTTGCTTGGTACGCCGGAAGTCCGTTTTATGTCCACGCTCCAATTAGTGAGAATGGTGTGAAACGATGGCAGACCATTCTCGTTGCCCGGCGTGGGTTTAACGTCCTATGCCACTTTCGTGATAAAAACAGAGATCGAAATCCGAGGAGGTGAAGGATGGCAGTGGACAGGGAGGGGGAGGTGGGAGGCTTTACTGAGTTGCCAATGGAGAGGTGGTGGGAAGGGAGGGGGGGACTTTCAGAGTCCAAGATGTCAGTCACTCTCCTGATAGTTCTTGATTTTGTTATTTTTATTGACTGACTTCTCTCTCTCTCTCTCTCTCTCTCTCTCTCTCTCTCTCTCTCTCTCTCTCTCTCTCTCTCTCTCTCTCTCTGTCTTCTCTGTGTTTCGAGTTCTCGAGTTTAAGTTCCTTTTCCTTCTCTCTCTCTCTCTCTCTCTCTCTCTCTCTCTCTCTCTCTCTCTCTCTCTCTCTAAGTATTTTCAATGATGTTGCTGTTCCTGTATGTTTATTACTATTAATAGGGTAGTATTATATTCTATTTGTTTGTATATTGTTTATCATGTTTAAATATTAATCGAGTTTGTAAAGTTAGTTTTTTTGTTTTGTTTTTGTTTTCATATAATTGTTTCTCCATTGTTCACTTATTCAGTAGTTTAGCAAGGACTAGTTGTTCGACAGGTCTAAATGAACCTAAACTACAATCCTTGGAAAATACAGTTTTCGAGTTCGAGTTCTCTCTCTCTCTCTCTCTCTCTCTCTCTCTCTCTCTCTCTCTCTCTCTCTCTCTCTCTCTGTCAGAACACCGCCTTCTAGGTATAACCATAGACAATAAACTTCGCTGGGACTTACATATTAATAATGTGTGTAAAACAGTTTCAAGACGAGTCTTCCTTCTGTCGAAATTAATGTACATCGTAGACATCGACAAAAAAAACTGTTTTTCAATGCCAAATTTAAACCTCACATTGATTAGGGTTCAGTCGTGTGGGACGGTTTATTTTTTCTCAGAAAGAGATTAAATTCTCTGACAAAAGGGTTTAAATTTCCTTTCCAGATAAACTTAACTACTGACCAGAAATTAAAGGAGATGAGAAAATGAGCCAAAAACAAAATATAAAAAGGTTTTTCATGTACAGGGTCCTTAGCAATCCCCCCAGGTACATATCTAACCTGTACAAAAACCCCCCTCACGCTATTCCAATTCTGGGAAAAAAAACCTTAGTTTCCTAGGCCAAGGTAGACATATTCAAAAAAAGTATATCCTTTTTTGGTGCTTATCTATGGAACAACCTCCCTCTGAAGTCAGATCTTGTATCACTCAGCTCCTTCAAGCGAAACTTCGTGCACACCTTGAAGTAGTTACATAGGATGGACTGTAATAATACTCCGCCCAATCCTTCCGACCCTTTTTATCCCCCTTACTGTTCTTTATAAGATAAGATTGACGCCCCCCAAAAAAAATATTTAAAAAAAAAAATACTGGTTTGAAATTTATCAGATGTTCTGCTGCCTTATTTTCAGGGATGCTCATAATTTTAACTGAGTGATGGCATGGTAAATTCCTGTGAAATGCTATGTTTTTTGTGGAAATTTAATCAAATTTCACTATGATTCATGCCTGCATGTATATAAATTATGCCTGTAATTTTATATTTACTATCAGTAGTTCCAAGGACTGTTGTTTGACGGGTTTACCCGAACCAAACTACAACCCTTTAAAATAAAGTTTTTTGAGCTCGAGTTTTCCCCGCCTTTTCCCCTTTCTTTTTATAAGAAAACATTTACTCTTCTTTTTCTTTTCCCACTAGTCATATGAACTGATAGATGTTCTGCTGCTTATTTGCTCAAATATCTCACCGTATGCTCATAATATGTAACTGAATGATGTGTGGCATGTGTTCATCGGGCCGGGGGAGCACGCTATTTTTGGGGGAAATTTTCATGTATAATTTTCACCTTCTCATTCATCCCCCTTTTTAGTATATAATTCCCTGTAATTTGATATCTATTTATCAGTACCCAGAAGGCTAGTTGTTAGACAGGTTTTTGAATGACCCTAAGCTAAATCCTTGAAAAATATTTTCCCCAATTTATCTCTTTTCCCCTTTTTGTACACGCTATTGTTATTTGAACGGTTCCATTGTTGCTCCCTTTTCCATTTATTGTTTTCTGTTTTAGGCCTCACTTACTGTTCTTGTTTCCCTTTATTTGTAATCACAGTCCCTTGTCTGAGCAGGGTTTTTGTGTATATTTTCTCTATGCAAATTGTCATTTGAATACTTGGGTTGTTCATCGTTTATCTGAACCATTTTTTTCATCATCATCATTTTAAAAAAATCAATTTTTTTCCTGTCGTCGGATTTTGGCTCTTATTTTAAAATTATTTTCTCTCTTCTTTTTTTCTCCCCCCCCACACACACACAGTATCATCTTTTTCATCCCCCGGTAGTCAATGTTGTTACTATTTTTTTAGTTAGCCTTTGGCTTTAAGATTAAAAAGGGAAGATTGTAAAAAAGGGAAAGCCAAAAATTTTTAATCCTTGGAAATTTTTTAAGTTCTTTCTCTCTCTCTCTCTCTCTCTCTCTCTCTCTCTCTCTCTCTCCCCCCCCCCCTCCCCCCCTCCTATTTGTCCTTTTGTACATTCTACTTGCACCTGCTTCCAAAAACGAAATCCGAATAAAATATTTTCTGTTCGCTTTATAAATCACTCGCATTCAGCATTTCAAGGGAGCATCATGACATCTAGCCTTTACAATCTGACGATTTGATCTAAATTATATTGTTGCAGAAGGCCATAGGCGTAATGAGATACATGGTACTACCATTTTTGATGGGCCAGGAGCAAGCGAATCAGAAAATGATATTAAAATAATTCCACGACAACATTTGGAATCAGGTGCAGCAGCAACGGTCAGAGAAGAAAATGGGATTAGATATGGACATAAATATGCTCAGAGACAGCGTTGAAATGAATCGAGATTTTAAAAAAAAAAAAGAACATCTTTAACTGAATTCACCCAGGGGAAATGGAGTGGGAATGGGGGAATGGAAGTCTGCACTGGACATTTGCAAATTAATCACCAATAATGACTGGGTTTTGACGTTTAACGCCATATCAGGAAGAAAAAAGAAAGGGGAAAAGTGTGTGTGCGCGCAGACAGAGGCAGAAAAGGAGAGGGGAAGAAGGCCAAGAAAAAAGAAAAGAAAACGGGGAGAAAAATAAAGAAAAAATAAAGAAAAGAAGAAAAAAAACGAAAAAAAAAAAAACGAAAAAAAACGTGGGGCTGGGGGAGGGGGCGGGAGAAAGAAGGAAGGAAAGACTGAACAAAACAAAAGGGCAAACAAACAAACAGCATCAAAAAAAGAAAAAGAAAAAAAAGGAACAACACAAAGAAACACGTATATAGACTATAGACCGTCTGTCCTGTTGCTTAATTCTCCTACATCATAAATATGTGACAGGGTGTTGGCACCTACAAAGAGATCGCCGGCATTTCCCTCATGCATATTTCATCCACCTCAGTCCAGTGGCCTTTATGAGAGTGCCTGAATGGTAATTGTATCTGTAGGTTATCATATACACACCGCACGTGCAACCTTTGATCACTGCCATTCTCTTCATACACTGACGACGTTCATAGCTATCAGCCGGCTTTTATGTGAAACTATTTGAATTGTATTAAGTGAAGGAAAACGTTTATTTTTGCCAAGTGCAGCCTCACTGATACGCGGAGCAGTCGTAAATCGTGGTTTGTTTGTCAGCTCGGTGACAGCCTGTTTGCAAAGATCACAGTCAACACAGTGCAGACTTGGCATCATCGTCAGGACATCAGCTTCATGAACTAAACTATCTTTAATACGAATAGTATTAATACAAGTAGGCGACTCAGCCTGTCTTTGTTGTTGTACTCGTGTTACGTATTTCGATCGCTAATTAACTCCCCTGTGTGTTGAGTCATTTAATGCAAATAGTACTCGTATTAAAGATAACTGTGTTCAAACTCATATGAGCAATGACTTTTTGAGAAAACAGCAGGGTGTTAGTGTTGTTTCTATACAGGCTGTATTTAATCTTTGTTTTGCAACAAAAAACATATCGCCGAATTACAGCTTCGAATTAGCGCCGAAAATTGTCAATACTCGCAAGACCTCCATCCCTTTTAGTCTCTCTCTCTCTCTCTCTCTTTTCTCTCTCTCTCTCTCTCTCTCTCTCTCTTATCGCAACCCCTTACCTTCATTTCCGATCTTCTGCATTTTGAAGAGCATTAATGGCATTGTGCCGTGAAACCAGCTACTGAAATCGCTGTTGAATTCGCCAGTTGTAGGCAACAATGCCATATAAAAATTAATGTCCGGAGATGAACTTTTGAGGCAGATATACAGGCCTGTCCTGTTTGATCGATGTGATCCTGTGGCAGCTAAATACAGCAAGTCTAATATAGGTTTCGGCGACAGGACGGCCTTCGGAAAACAGGAGAAGAAAGAGAAGACCTTCAACTCCTGAATCAAAAGGAATCGATGTCGCCGAAGTTCTTCGTGATGCGGGATGCTGGACCCGAAACAAAGTCCACAATTTGCGAGCATGCGCGCAAGCTAAGAAAGAAAGTGGGAGCTGGACGTCCTTTTGGGCATCAAACGAATCTGGAGAAGACCTGCAACTCCTAAATGGGAAGGGAGCTATGTCATCAAGGCTGTTCAGGTTGCGAAATGTTCCGAGTGGAAAGGGGTCTACATTTTACGAGCAGCACACTAAGCTGAGAAAGTAAGTAAACTTCGTTTTCATGACGGGGAAAGAAGAAGAAGAAGAAGAAGAAGCAGCACAGTATTAATTGGTGAAAGACTATACCGTCTGAATATATATATATATATATATATATATATATATATATATATATATATATATATATTATATATATATTATATATTATATATATGTGTGTTGTGTGTGTGTGTGTGTGTGTGTGCTTGGGACTTGCTACAGCATATATATCATAAATTGCACAGTGTGCATTCAACTACTGCGGCGATCGCTGTACACACACACACACACACACACACACACACACACACACACACACACACACACACACACACACACACACACACACACACACATCACACAAACTCAGAGAGAGAGAGAGACAGAGAGAGAGAGAGAGAGAGACAGAGAGAGAGAGAGAGAGAGAGAGAGAGAGAGAGAGAGAGAGAGAGAGAGAGAGAGAAGTGTACATCGTAAGAATGGCATCAAACCAATCCGGGAGCCCTTGACAAAGCCGGCATGGTCATTAATAAATGGAGAGAGAAAAAGTGTTGAGACCAAGACATATTTGGACTGCTGTTTTATGTCCTCTGTAGCTGCCTTTGTGTCTCTCTCTCTGTCTCTTAGCGTCATTATAATTACGTAGTCTGCATTCCTGCCCGCTTTTTTTAAATAATAAAACCACTCGGTTGTCTGTCTGGTAGCGTCATTATAATTACGTAGTCTACATTTCTGTCCGCTTTTTATAATAAAACCACTCGGTTACTAACTAATCATTTGACATCGTTAAGTTTGCATTGTATTTATCTACGTCAAACGTTGTTGTTGTTGTTTGTTTCTTTCTTTCTTTTTTAATTTAATTTTAAAATAGTTTTTGAACAAGTGCAACTGATGTTTGTTTGTGTTAACTTTACATAATTTTATATAATATTTATTTTTAAAAATCGTTGCTCGTAAAATAATCAAATCAAAGGTGTTATGTGATATAAAATGTCTATAGTGACCAGAAAGTTCAAAATTTTCCTAAAATGTGACTGACATAGTACTGATCTCCCTGTATTGTGTGCAGTCTGGAACTGTTCTCAGAATGATTTTATGTACGCATATCTCCAGAAGTGTGATTGATATAACCTTCTGCCGGTCTACAAAAGAGCAGTTAATGGCATTTACAATACCCGTACGCATTAATATAATATTACTAGCTAATACTGGATGTGCAAGTATCATTTTGAACCATTTTAGTTTTATCTGTTGAATGCTTTGCTTTTTCTCTGAGCGGTAATACGCCAGTTATGACATGTCTTTATGAAATCTAGCTTTCCATTTTCACGGCATTAGGTTTATCTTTACATTGCGTAAGCACTTCGTAATAAAGACGTGAACATGTTTGTGGACTATAGATAATCTTAAGCGTCTTTGTCAACTATTACTCTCAACTGTTGGCGCTTTTTTACGTATGTATAGATTTTAATAGTTTTTATACATTCAATAATATATATGTACTGTACCTAATCCATGTTCATTCTGTATATTTCCTTGGACATTTTAAATAACATAAACGTGTGTGTGTGTGTGTGTGTGTGTGTGTGTGTGTGTGTGTGTGTGTGTGTGTGTGTGTGTGTGTGTGTGTGTGTGTGTGTGGTAGGTGTGTGTGTGTGTGTGTGTGTGTGTGTGTGTGTGTGTGTGTGTGTGTGTGTGTGTGTGTGTGTGTAAAACAAAAATAGTTGTACTTCCAACCAAAAGTTCATCATTGCAGAAGACAGGATCTGCACCTAGCTTTGTTGAAACTGATACACATATTTTCTTACCAAACTCTTTATAATAGCTTAAATACACAATTTCGTACCAAACTCTTTAGATGCCTTACATACAATAATCTAAATCATATAAAAATTATATTCTTGGGTAGCGAGGTTTGGTCCCAGTTGGTTAGCACGCGGATTTAATGATACCTTTCCACTAGTGAACACTTGTCTTCTTTCTTTTTTTTCCATCCAATTCAGCTTCAGTGCTTTAACATAATTTCTTCTGCTTGCTGTTCTAGGTTCTCTCTTTGCAATAGTTCCGACTGTTACTTGCCTACTTATACTGTCTCGTTTTTGATTCCATACGAACTAAAACACAACTGTCTGGTGGCCGACTTGGCACTAAAACCTATAGATGGATAATCCTAGGGACATCGAATAAAGAAGTTTGCAAATCCTGTTAGCATTACTGACCGTCGGACACCT
>JABMCL010000265.1:160000-167500 GCA_018857735.1 Alviniconcha marisindica | reverse complement strand
ACCCGGAACCAACTCCCAACAAACTTTGATAATGGCTGCGTGGGAGTTCCAGAATCAGACAGAAGCACCGTACCCCTGTGGCAAAAGTCTCCTTTTTTATGAGTGGCTAAAGCATTTGCCTGGGTACGTGTCTTCCATGTCCTCAATGCAGACTCGGATGTCTTCGGTAAAATCTATGAACTAACTTTCCTGGATTTCACTTCCCGTCAGATAACTATGTGTATGCCTATTAGTGAATGTCGGTGACCTGGTGTTTGCTCTTGACTGTTTTGTGCCCAGAAGCGTGAACCAGATGTTTACTTGGAACTTGGTGATCTGTGTTTGAAACAGTTAGAAGGGGATTTGCCACGTGTGATTCGGAGTGAGGTGACACCGTGCGTTTGATGAGACGCCCCAAACCCGAGGACCAATTAACTCCCTCGTCAACTACGGTTCCTCAAAGGCTATACTTCTGTAACTGCATTTATTAGTTTATAGCAAACTAGATGGGTTTACGCAGTTTTACCTATCTGCCCCCCCCCCTCCTCCCCCACGTACACACAGCCAACCGCCAACTCCCCCACCCCTAAAAAAAGTATTGAAAGTGGAATCGAACCGGAAAACGGAAGTTGGTTTGACACAAGAACAATAAACAGCAGCAACAACAACAATTAGAAGAAGAAAAAAGCGTTTCATTTGGTTAGTCTTCTTCTATTCTTATTCTTCTTCTTTTTTTTTCTTTCTTTCTTTCTTTTTTCCTTTTTTTTCTTTTTTCTTTTTTCTTTTCGTTTTTTCTTTTCTTTTCTTCTCTTTTTTTTTCCTTTCTTTCTTTTTCCTTTTTTGTTTAGTTTTTTTGTTGTTGAGAAAAAGAAGTACGTCTTTGTTTCGAATTTAATCCTCGGAGCGGTCCCTGTTAATTCGGTCTTTACCAAAGAAGAGACGGAAAGGTTGGCGCGTGACGTGTTAATAGCCTTTTACCCCACGCGCTCCTTTGTTTATGACGTCGTTGATACAGACTACTGGACACAAAGTGACAACACTCATGGCCATGCTTTTGGCTTGAGCCTAGATTTTAACAAACAGGACGAGAAATCAAGCGAAAACAGCTGTTTGTATAAAGGAATGTTATAAAAAGAAAGCAATATTATTGCTTTCTTTTTACAGCATTCCTCTGGTCTTTGATGCTTCTTCGGATCGGCTGAACCACCGGCTTCTGCTCTTAACCACCACGATGGTGGCATTTGTGACATGTCTTTGTCCTTGTTTCATGTGCCTCGACAGTGGAGCCTGAAATAAATTCCCGGATTTAAGATTTAACTTAAGAGGTACGCTGATGCTAGTTTAGGAGGTTCGGGATTTCAGTTAATCAGACAGTAAATTCATCAGTTAGCACTAAAGTCGGATGTTTGTGCGGACATAAAACTCACACGTAAACAACGGGAGTGAAGGAAACGCACAACACGCTTGTGTGGGACAATGCACGTGCTAATCGCATAGTGCTACATTAGAACCAAACAGAACCTCGCTGAAAAAAAGGTACGCTAATTGAATTGTCACAGTTCGCTACTGTTTTGAAGCCAGATCGTGAATAAGCCTTCTGCATTATTGACAACCCAGAATGACGTGATTTGCGAGTTTTAGATCCTGGCCGCAGCAAGATAGTCTTTCTTTCTTTTCGCGGTGTTTTACGTCCACAGAAGCCACATACGGCTTATTAGGGACGTGGGGGGATCAGGTACCAATGAGTAGCTCGTCCCTGCGATCCGGCCCGTATAGACCCAAGATAACCAGAATAAAGACCGTAGAGGCGGACATCCACCGCTGAACAACATTGTGGAGGAGGTGGGGACCCCGCCTGTGCCAAGCAACTTGTGTACGTATGTAAGTAAACATGGTGCTTAACGTCCACAGAAACCACAAGGCTTATTAAGGACGGGGAGAAGGCGGGAAGGGGGTATGGGGTGGGGGAAGAGGGAGATTTAATACCTATCGCTACACTGTCACCACCAGAATGACACCTTTATTGAGATAGGCAGCGATGAGAGCCATTTTAATGAGTTATTAATTGTGAAGGGCAAAGTCACAGGACATTGTTGTTGTTGTTGTTGAAATTTTGCTTTACGTCCACAGAAACCGTAGGTTTATTAGGGACGGGAGCGCAGGATGGCAGCCTCGACTTTCACACAGCTCCTGAGGTCTGAGGACAGTGTCCACAGACCACAACTTTCGAAGAGAAAGGATAGCCGAAGCGGATTAGAACCTAGGTCCCTCTGCTTACCAGCCTGACGCCTTACCGCTACGTCAAACTGGCGCACTTGTGTAGAAGTGTTGCTTTGCGTCCACAGAAACCGGACGTCCACCTCGACTTTCACACAGCTCCTGAGCTCACTTGTGTACTCCGCCAACTGCTCTTTCAACAGCTGTGCGGAACTAATTACGTCACAAAGCCAGTGTCCGAAAAGCAACTGCTGGGGGACGAGTTAGTCGTGGGGGTAATTCCCTCTCTGGTGCGTCACAGTTAATTACCGCCCCTGACATGTTCGAGCGCAGCTGCGCGCGGCAGAAGGACGAACACTGTAAGTAACTTGGTGTTTCACGGTTATATCAGGGCGACGACGAACACTGAACGAAGAGGGACTCCCATAACCCTGGTTTCTTTACGTTAAGGCACCTGTTTATGAACATTTGGTGAGCCGGTTTGGCCTAGCGGTAGGTTAGGGTGGTAAGCGGAGGACTCGGTTCGATACCGCTTGGCTCTCCTTTCTCTTCAAAAGGGGGTCGTGATTTTCACTTCCTACTGAAATATTAAAATGGTCTCATCGCTGCCCACCTTAATGCAGAAGTCATTCCGGTGATGACAGTGTAGCGATAGGTATATAATCTCCCTCTCCCCCCAGCTCCATACCCCCTTCTCCCCGTCCCTAGTAAGCTGTACGGTTTCTGTGGATGTTAAGCACCGTGTTTACTTACTTATTGAACGAAGCTGCACTGTTTCGTCGTTCAAACCAGCGATTGGACGAACTTTTGTGGCACTTTTACTCTGAGGAAATCTGATATTTTGCACTGTTTAGCACTTGTATGGGGAGCACTTGTATGGGGAGACGGTCGGAAATCCCTAGGACATTTTAAACGCCATTTCGGGTCACAAATATCATCAGAATTACTCAAACAGGGTCGTATCTAGCGAATGAAGCCAACATTTGCAATAAAAGTGAGTTTGATTACAGTCTGTAGACGAGTGAGTCCTCAGATCACGACCGATGTTTTGCCGACGGAAGCCCAGGACGTCCGCCTGGACTTTCACACAGCTCCTGAGTTCTGACGACAGCACTGACTCATAGAAGCCAGGTTAACCACGACGATCGAACTTCGCCATCACACGCGTTTTGCGCGCGTCCCGAGATTTCCCTCTGACTCAAATCCTGTGGGAACTGTACAGCCACAGCAACAATAATAACAACAGCAACAACAACATCAACAACAGCAGCAACAACAACAACAACATCAACAGCAGCAGCAACAATAACAACAACAGCAACAACAACATCAACAATAGCAGCAACAATAACAATAACAGCAACAACAACAACAACAACAACAATAATAACAACATCAGCAACAACAACAGCAGCAACAATAACAACAACAGCAACAACGTCATCAACAACAGCAGCAACAATAACAACAACTGCAGTAACAACAACAGCAACAACAACATAAACAACAATAGCAACAATAACATCAACATCAACAACAGCAGAAACAATGACAACAACAGCAACAATAGCAACAAGAACAACAATTTAAAAAAACAGCAACGAAAACAACAGCAGCAAGATCAACGAAAAAAAAAGAAAAAGATCAACGAAAACAACAGCAAAAAAAGCAACAACAACAACAAAAAAAACAAACAAAAAACAGCAAAACAAAAAACAGAAACGGAAACAACAGCAACAACAACAACAAACAAAAAAACAGCAACGAAAACAACAGCAAGAAGATCAACGAAAACAACAGCAAGAAGAAGAAGAAGAAAACTATGTGGTTCCGCCGAGGCTGTGAACCGGGGACTTCCGTGTGAATATTTATACGCATGCAAAAAGCTCGACTACGCACACTAAAGATCCCGTAGTCCATCTTGGGTTCCGTGTATTACGGCCGGAAACACCTTAATAACACAGCATACACTCAAAGTATCAGAGCCATCGAAATGTTTATGTTTAATTGACACTCTACGGAAGAAGGAGAAAAACAGACGCTGTTTCCAATCAGCAATGACCAAAAGCTTCTCAATAATGATTACGTACTTTATGCAGGCTATAAATCAATTAAACTTCTTAACTACTTCCTACGTTTTCAGCAGCGTGAGTGGAAAATGTACTAGTGCATTTACAATGGCTGTGTTAGTAGTTTAGAAAAAAGAAAAAAAAAAAAAGCCTGCAGGAGGTTACAAAAAAAAAAGTTGGGCGGTTGGGGAGTGGTGGGGAAAGAGAGAGAGAGAGAGAGAGAGAGAGAGAGAGAGAGAGAGAGAGAGAGAGAGAGAGAGAGAAGAAGAAGAAGAACAAAGAAACAGACAGACAGACAGACAAAAGACAGACAGAAAAACAAAGACAGAAAAACAGACAGGGAAAAAAAAAGGAGAAAGAGAGAAGAAAAAGGGCAAAAAAGGGGCCCCAAGAAGAAGAAAAATTTTGGGGGGTTGGGGAAAGGGGGGAGGGGGAAAGGGAAACAACAAAGCGGAGGAAGGCAGTGACCAGAGGTTTAATTAATTTCCCCCCAACAATCGTTTGTAAGTGTTCCAGCAGGAAATCCACCCCCCCGATCGTGGCTGGCGGGGCTAGGTGTTTAAGGGTCTAGTGGGGGATGGAACGGGACTAGGCCATCGGATGTGGAAGAAAACCGCCTAGACCAATGCACACCCCTGGATCCCCAAACCGTAAAGGCGGTTGGAAAAGTAGATTATTCCCGGAACCCCCCCTGATGGCAAAACAGTGCGTGTCATTCATGAGCCCCAGTAGGGCAACCTTACCCAAAAATTAAAAATCATATAACCATAAAGAAGCATTTTTAAATGGGGCCTCTGAAAAAAAACAAAAAAAACCAAACGTTCCAAATTTAAAACAAAAAGAAATTTCGTTGATTGCGGGGAACGACGTAAAAATGCCAAAATCAAAAATTTTAAAAAAGAATAAAATGTCAATGAAAACATGGGCCCACTTTTCAAGCCGACCCCGCCCAAAACCCCCCCCAAAAAACCCCCCCCACACACACACAACCCAACCCCCAAAAAACCCCCCCCAAAATTTGGGGTTGGAATTTTAGCAAAGAGTGAACAGCGTTGATCCTCACTGACCAAAAGACATGCCCCTTTAGCGCACATTTAAAGGGCTTCAGTCACCGTACCCAGGGGGTTTTTTAAGGGCCCCCCCCAACCCCTTAAGGGACTTTACCCTTTTAAAACAAAGGGAAGGGAAAGGGATAAATGGGGGGGAAGAGAGAGAGAGAGAGAGAGAGGGGGAAAAAAGAGGAGAGAGAGAGAGAGAGAGGGGGAGAAAAGAGTGGAGAGGGGAAGAAAAAAACAGAGACAGAGACAAAAAGAGGGGGGAGAAAACAGAGAAAAAGAGAAAAGACAGAGACAGAGAGACAGAAAGACAGAGACAGACAGACGGGACAGACGGGACAGCCCGACAAAAGGGACACAAACCCCCACAAAACCACAACACCAAACACTAACAACAAAAACACACACACACACAACACACCCACACCCCAGAGAGAAAGGGGAAAACAGGGGAAGACAGAGACAAGGGGGGACAGACAGACAAACAGACACGGGGGCAAAGACAGAACAGAAAAAGGGGAAGGGAGAAAAAAAATTTAAAAGACAAAAAACAGAAAAAGACAGACACACAAAATACAAAGGGGAAGAGAGAGAGAGGAGAGAGGAGAGGAGAGAGGAGAAGGGAGGAGAGAGGAGAGAGAGGAGAAAGAGAGAGGAAGAGAGGAGACGTAGGCCAACCCCTGGGAAGAAGAAGAAGAGAGGGGAAGAGAGAAGGGAGAAGAGAAGAGACAGGGGAAGAGGGAGAGATTAGAAGAGAGAGGGAAGACAAAAGACAAAAGACAGAACAGAGAAGACGGAAAAAGGCAGAGAGGGGCAAAAGGGGGAGGAAAAAGGAAAACAAAAGAGACAAGAGAAGAAATTCCCCCCAGGGTAATCCGGGCCCGGGGGGGGGAGAGACAAAGAGAACAGAAAGAGAGAACAGACACAGAGACAGACAGAGACAGAAAAGACAGAGAAAAAAAACAGAGACACAGGACAGGAAAAACAGAGACAGAGACAAAGACAAAGACAAAGACAGACAGACAGAGAAGACGGAGATTTCCAGCCGAAACGATGTTCATTCTTTGACGAAAGCGAACCGGGTGGTCAAACCCCCTCTTCCCCCCCTCAACGACGGATGGCTTCGTTTGGGGCAGCCACAGCTGCTCCCATCATCCTTTGGTCTGGAGGGGGGACACAGTCTCCGAGGGGGGAACATCTGCTTTTACTGGTCTGGTCCCCAAATTATTGAAACCCAAAGATCTGTGTTCGTCAAAAGACAACTCTGCTCCATCTTCCTTTTTTCGTCTGCTTTACGTTTGCGCAAAACACCTTAGATCGGGGTTCCGCTGGGTTGATAGGGAAAGGGGGGTCGGCTGACTGACACTAAGCCAGCTGCGATTTGGGGAAAGGGTTTTTTTGAGGCGTTTAGGGAATGCCAATTCACTGTTTCGTGGGGGAGTAGATTGCTTAGGGCCCCCTTTTTGGGGGAGAACAGCTTAACTCCCATCCGCCAAACCCCCCCCCTGTCCCTGTTTTGTCTACGTATCTGAGTCTCTGTCTGTCTGTCTGTGTCTGTGTCTGTGCCCTTTTTTTTTTGTCTCTTGGGCTCTGTCTCTCTCTGTCTTTTGTCCTGTTTTGTCCGTCTGTCTTGTCTGTTCTCTCTCCTCTCTTCTCTCTCTCTCTCTCTCTCTCTCTCCCCCCGCACACCAGCATTGATGCACACTGCCCAAGGGGGAAGGGGTACCAAAAAACCCCACACACACCCCGCCGCCCCCGCACCACACACATACACCACCACACAGGGACTGGGGCGCACTTGCACGCACGCACGCACGCACGCATACACACACAAAACCTCCCCCCCCCCCCCCCACAAACCCACACACCCCACACACACACACACACACCCACACACACACACACACACACAAACCCCAAAAACACACACACACACCAACCAACAAACAACAAAACAACAAAATTTAAAAAAATCATGGAGAAAAAAAAATTTAAAAAAAGAAAATCTATCCTCCCTTTCCCAGACCCCCCCCCCACCCCCCCCGCGCCCCATCCCCAAAAACCCCCCAAGAGGAGAGGGAAAAGAGGGTTGGGGGGGGAGGGGGGCAAAAAACGGGCAGAACTGAAATATCTAGCAGGCAAAACCGCCATTTTTTTCGGGGATCGTTGGGCAAGCGGAT
>JABMCL010000265.1:145000-147500 GCA_018857735.1 Alviniconcha marisindica | reverse complement strand
CATGTATCCTTCCCGTGTCCATAACTACATCATGTGACGTCGGTGACAAAACGTTTTTTACCTGCCTGTGACCGTGTGAGACGTCACGGAACGTCTTACTCGAATTCGGACTTTCCACGCTAACTCCTCAGATTAAAGTTGAGGAGAAAGGACGTTTCTGGTTGGCCGATTCCTCTGCGAGACTTTCTTTTGGAGGAACTGCATCAGGACTAGAAATATTCCTGGCAGGAAAAAGGTTAACCCCCACCCCCCATCACCCACCCCCATTCTCGTTACATTTCCTACACAGATACGTGCATGTTTATCCTTCGTAATCATATAGCTGATGGTGTTTATAACTTATGTCGGGTGAATGGACTTTTTCGTTAAGAGGGAAAGGGTACAACAATCCGGAGGAAGTCCAGACAGCAAGTCCCATAATCGGTGTCACGTGTTACAGCCATCAGACACAAGATTAGCCAGGAATAAACGTGTCATAGCATTGTGTTAAAAAGGAGTCGACTACTTCTGGTTTACAAGTTTATCAGATACAGCGGCTCAACTCGATTGTAAGACTTGTTCACAAAGAGCTTGTTTATGTAAAACATTCCAACTCTGCTCCTCCTCTACACTTTCACGTACTCCACTCTTTCCGAACAACTTCCGACGAATTGCTTTTGGATCTTTTTTTATGTTCGAAATGACGAACGTTCGCTGACCAGAGGAGGTCTGGAGGCTGAGTATTCTCTTGATCCCATCCAGCCCAGCAAAGGCAGAGGGAGTAGATTGACTGCCAGCAACTCGTGCTTTCCATACGAATGGACTTATTGACGCCGGCATTACCGCCGGTGGATGTTGAACAAGTCAAGAAAGCATCATAAATTCACGAGAATCTTCGCCTTTTATCGTGTGTATATCCCCACAGCTAACATTCAGAATAACGTTACAAAAATTCGTCGTCACCGGAAGCGTACTTTGTAACCCGGTTGTCGTACTTGAGAGTCCAAGGATTGTGGTTCATGTCCATGTTCCTTAAGTAGCTTTGGCGGTGGCTGCCATTTTATTCGACAGATGCAGCTGCGAATGATTGGTGCTGCGCAGTGCACTTTGCAGTGATAAACATTTTTGTAGCTGCCAAAATGGAATGCAGTTTGGCGGCGAGAAAATCAACATTACAGCGACAAAGTAAAATGATATACTGCGCTTCATACCTTAGAGCAGACAACAGTTTAAGCGAAACTGTATTACTTTATAGTAAAATATTTGCTATTTTATGCTTGTATGTGATGAGATGATGTACCATTAATTGGTTAATTAGTACAGACGCTAACCCAAAAGCTCGCGCATGTAATGACAAATTATCTTATCACGTACGAGCTTAAAATATGAATCATTGTAGAAATCTTCAGGAACATAGACTCTTGGGAACACAGAACATTTGTGTTTCAACCTATATTCCGGGAACATGTAGAGTTCCGGGAATACAGACTTGCCTCGGGGAATATTCAGTTTTTCTCTTCTTTTTTTCTTTTTCTTTTATGGTCTCTGAAAAGGTCAAGTATGGCAGGCAATAAGCGCCTGTTACTGGAAGACCAATAAAAAGGATTAAATGAGTAGTGGGGTAGGAGGTGGGAGGTGGATGGGGGGAACTTGAGCGAAGGAATGTTCCGAAACACAAAAGAAGAAAAGAAAAGAATATCTTTCTAACAATCCTTAGCCCCAAGCAGTGGACAGAAATGGGATACATTTGAAAGGCAGCCGCCCTACATCTTTTCAACGAAAGCTTTCTTCCAGATTGGTAGTAAAGAAAAGAGTCATTGCAGTAATAAGAGTGAAGGGGTGGTATCGAAACCTGACCTGCCATTGCAACAGCCCGTGCTCAAGAGGACACGATCGTGACTTGTCCGAAAAGCAGAGGCCAATAGCGGAACGTATCGTGACCAATTTCTAAACAATGCTTCCAATACCGTCACGTCTGCTGGTAATGTAGACAGATTGTTCCGCCGTTTCTGACTGAGCTTCATTACCAGGATTTCCCATATTTGTGGTCTGTCTTCGGCTCGGGTGATTAAGTTTCACCAAACTGGACAGACACCCCCCCCCCCCCCAGCCTACAATTCCCAACACAACCTACCCTTTTCTCTGTGACGGTCATACACTTATTAATCAGTAACTGACTTTGTGGGTGTAAACGTCACCTTTTTATTGTGCACCAAGCGATAATTGTCCATGGCTGAGAATGTTTGGGTGAGACTCAGACTTTCACAACACACACACGTGCGTGCGCACGCACGCACGCACGCACGCACGCACGCAAAAAACAACGGATCAAACAAACAAACAAATAACAACAACAACAACAAGCTAGTAATTTGATTGTAACGTCATATCAAACGCACAATTTCGCCTCGGGAAAATCAAGCAACGTAAAAAGCAAACACGCGTTTCAAATCTCTTCTCTTTCTCAAATCAAATCTTACAAAATATATCCATCTAAGAAATATCAAACAAAACATACATA
>JABMCL010000265.1:115000-117500 GCA_018857735.1 Alviniconcha marisindica | reverse complement strand
GGAAATGACCTCTGCAATCCTTTCTAATCAGCCTACAGGACCATGATCGGCACGTTCCTACGCGCTGTAAATGATTTGCTAAACGCTATGGACGAAGACAAAAACTTTGTTCTGCTCTTACTGGATCTTTCAGCTGTGCTTGATACGATCGATCACCAAATTCGTCTTTCCCGTCTAGAAACTTTCTTTGGCATCCGCTCTACAGTAACTGCACTCCAGTGGTTTCGATTATATCTTCTGGACAGAAAGCAGCGTGTTCTTGTCAACAGTTTTTCTTCTTCTCTTCTCATGTTTGGTGTTCCACAGGGCTCAGTGCTAGAATCTGTGTTGTTTGATTTGTACACTGCTCCACTTTCAGACTTCATAGCCAATCACTCAGTCAACAATTAACTTTTTGCAGACGACAGCCAACTCAACTCTAGCAAAGCTTTACACGTGGCCTGCAATCACGTTAGGATAACATAAAAGCATGGCTGTGCAACAGCCAATTCAAATGTAACGAGCAGAAAACTGAGTACATTCCCTTCTCAGAACCTTCTCTTTTTTCTTGTCACAATTTACCATTGTCAGTTATGGCCAGTTCGCATGAAATTGCATTTTAGGACAAAGTTAGGAACTTAGGGTTTATCCTTAACTTGAACCTCACAATGAAGCAACACGTAATCAAACTCTGTCAAACAGCCTATTATGAACTAAGATGCATCAGCTCCATCCACATGTACCTCACAGAAGATGCAATAAAATAACTGCTAACGTCTTGTGTGTTGTCTATATTAAGCTATTGCAATTCCCTTCCCATGGGAAACAGATGCAGCAAGTCCAGAATACAGCTTCATGCTTTATTTTTTTAAAGTAACACACCATCAAAAATGCACCCCTCTCCTACAACAACTCCACTGGCTCACCGTTTCTGAATGAATCAAATACAAAACTGACTGCATGTGTTACAACGTAATCACAGGTTCTGTCCACTCTTATCTTTCTGAGCTACTACACAGTTACAGCCCTTATGCCGCTCTCTCCGCTCTGCGTCAGACACACGCATGCTCCAACTCCAAGGGTTCCACCACAAACCCCCTTGGCTTTCGCGCTTTCCGGCTCACACTTCCGTCCCCACATCTGGAACATTCTCCCCCAACACATCATGCAGGCACTCTGTTACTCTCTCCTCCTTCAAAAGCAAACTCAAGTGATTTATCTTCTCCGAATATTTTAGTTAAGCAACTCTGTCTTTTACATCTTTTAATCTGTAGATGTGTGTGTGTGTGTGTGTGTGTGTGTGTGTGTGTGTGTGTGTGTGTGTGTGTGTGTGTGTGTGTGTGTGTGTGTGTGTGTGTGTGTGTGTGTGTGTGTGTGTGTGTGAAAGAGAATGTGTGTGGGATGGGTGGGGGATGGAGGGAATGGATGGGGAGGTGGGGAGTAGCATTGAGCAAAATAACAACGTTACTCTATGTATATGTATCTCTATGTATGTTAACACGTTTTTGTTTTGTTTTTGTTTTTTGTTTTTTAATCGTCTGAAATATCTGCACACTTCTTTTTGTTAACATTTGCAATGCATCTGTGTAAATCATCCACCGCCTCCATCTTTTTCCCAGACTAGTTTTCGGTGTGTGTGTGTGTGTGTGTGTGTGTGTGTGTGTGTGTGTGTGTGTGTGTGTGTGTGTGTGTGTGTGTGTGTGTGTGTGTGTGTGTGTGTGTGTGTGTGTGTGTGTGTGTGTGTGTGTGTTTGTGTTGCTGGGCGGGGGGTGGGGGGGGGGGGGGACAGAAACCTAAAGATTGCATCTGAAGAATTGACTTTAAACTTTGAAATCAGCGGATACTTAACTGGTCGTAAGCTGCCAGCCCACGCATTTCTATTGGGAGTCAGGATCGATACATGTGCTTTTGCACTATGGGCGAGGTGCCATTTTCAGCTGCTTGCGAGGACGCGATTGTTCCGTTTTTTTTCTGACTACGCTGTCTGTCATTTGCAGCTATCGCCGCCATTGTTTCTCTATCGCTTACCTCCCCTTGGGCGTTGCTGGCCTTGTCGGAGTGTGCAAGACTGTCAGGGTTGACAGGACGACGCTGTGTCGTTAGCTTCAACTTCTTAATGAAACTTTCTGTCTGCTTAAGCAGAGGGCAGAGCTACGAGAAGCTGGAGAAGAAATTATTGGAGGCAGTCTAAAATTATTCGAATCGAGTCGTTATTTCTGTTGTTGCTTCGCTCGTGCAATTTGTTTCGAGGTACTCTGTCTCTGTCCCTTTTTCTGTCTCTCTGTGTCTGTCTCTGTCTGTCTCTGTCTCTGTCTCTGTCTCTCTCTGTCTGTCTGTCTCTGTCTCTGTCTCTGTCTCTCTGTCTCTGTCTCTGTCTCAGTCTCTCTCTCTCTCTCTCTCTCTCTCTCTTGAAGTATATATATAGATATGTGTGTGTGTGTGTGTGAGCGCGCGTGTGTGCCTGCTTGTGTATGTGTGTGTGTGGAAGGGGGAGGGGGGGGGGGGAGTGAATGTGAGGAAA
>JABMCL010000265.1:107500-110000 GCA_018857735.1 Alviniconcha marisindica | reverse complement strand
CTAAAACAAGTTAATAATTTAATAATAGTTTATCGAACGATTCGGTATTTTAGAAACTATTTTGTAGCGGTCCCAAATTAAATTTTGATTTTGGTAAAATTTGTATTTAAACAGGCGCATTGAAGTAAGCCGCTGACTTGCCAGGCTACTACCAGTCATAGTGTGGCTCCAAACTGCTGGCAATGCTTCTTTTAGTTTCCATAGGAAGTGATCGCATGACTAACAACAGACACAATTAGGCTGCAGTCTAATGAAAAAGAAACAAAGAAAAGATCCAAGCACTAGTAATTATCGTTTGGGTTTATATTCCATGGGCTATGTTGAATCAGTTGCCACGAAGCCTGAACACATTTGGGGCCATTGCCATTGTTTTCCAGAACTAACATCGTCAGGTTTCCTTTATGGATCCATAGGTCAAGGACAGACTGTTCGTATTTGTGTGTGTGTGTGTGTGTGTGTGTGTGTGTGTGTGTGTGTGTGTGTGTGTGTGTGTGTGTGTGTGTGGTGTGTGTGTGTGTGTGTGTGTGTGTGTGTGTGTGTGTGTGTGTGTGTGTGTGTGTGTGTGTGTGTGCGGGGGAAGGGGTGCAGATATCGTCAATCATGGTCGGTACACACGAAGTTGCGTTTTCAGACAAAGTTAGGAACTTAGGGTTTATCCTTGACTATAACCTCACAATGAAGCAACACGTAATCAAATCTGTCAAACAGCCTGCTATGAACTAAAACGCACCAGCTCCATCCGTAGATACCTCACAGAAGATGCAGCAAAACAACTGGTAACTTCTTGTGTATTGTCCAGATTAGATTATTGCAATTCTCTTCTCATGGGCACTCCCAGCTCTGTTATTCAACCGACGCAGAAAGTCCAAAGTACTGCCGCACGCCTCATTCTCTGGGCACCACGCCATCACAAACTGCACACCTCTCCTACATCAACTCCACTTGCTCCCAATTTCTGAACGAATGAAATACAAAACTGCTTGCATGTGTTACAACGCAATCACAGGCTCCGCCCCCTCTTATCTTTCTGAGCTACTACACAGTTACAGCCCTTACACCGCTCTCTTCACTTTTCGTCAGACACACGCATGCTCAAACTCCAACGCTTCACCCGCAAAACCCATGGCTTTCGCACTTTCTCCCACTTCGTCCCCCACATCTGGAACAATCTCCCACTAGACTTGAGGCACTCATTTCCTCTCTGTGTTCCTTCAAAAGCAAACTCAAGACATTTATCTTCTCAGAATATTTCAGTTAAACAACATTGTCCTTCACCGCTATCAGTCTATACAGTGTGTGTGTGTGTGTGTGTGTGTGTGTGTGTGTGTGTGTGTGTGTGTGTGTGTGTGTGTGTGTGTGTGTGTGTGTGTGTGTGTGTGTGTGTGTGTGTGTGTGTGTGTGTGTGTGTGTGTGTGTGTGTGTGTGTGTGTGTGTGTGTGTGTGTGTGTGTGTATCTTTCATATAGTTATGCTTGAACCCTTGTTGATGTCTGTATACATTATGTCAGCTTTTTGTTAAATTGCTGATAACATTTTCCATCTCGATGTGCATTATGTGTCAGTGTTATATTTTGCTTATTCAGTGGGTTGAGCCGCAGGATAGGCGCTTTGAAAATTTCCAGTAGTAGTATAGTAGTAGTAATAGTAGTAGTAGTTGTAGTAGTAGTAATAGTAGTAGTAGTAGTAGTAGTAGTAATAGTGGTGGTGGTGGTGGAGGTGCTGGTGGTGGTGCTGGTGGTTTTAGTAGCAGCAGTAGTGGTAGTAGTAGTAGTAGTATGTGAAAACAAGAGATAATGAAATCAGTGAAGAGAGGATTGGCTAATGGTTACAGTGAATGTAATGAAGGGGTGGAGGCGATAATGCAATAACAGGATTGGAGTGAACATGTTTGAGCAATCAGAATTCTGAGCACACCTATTATCAAAATCAGAATTTTTGTCAGATGCCCCGAATCATCAAATTGCACGAATGGCACAGGGTGCTGGAAGACATGCCTTTGGAATGACACGACCAGTGACGTTGAAATGAAACAAAAGAAAAGAGAACAGCACCAGATGATTTGGAGCAGAACAGAAAAGAAAACAACAACCTTATAATCCGGAAGAGTGCTGTGCTCTCAGGAGCCTCAAGCGGAAGAACAATTAGCCCTCAAAAATTGTTTGTCCAATTCCATTGCTTTGCTCAGCGTAGGAGATTGTTAGTTTTTTTTAAGGTGAGGGTTCAAAAAAGGAGAAACGACCCTGAAGAATGAGAATCAGAAGAAGAAATAACGGGGCGTAATTCAAGCATTGTTATAACTTTTGTGCCCCTCACATGTGCAGCTGCAATTGAAACAGTTTGTGTCCCCTGAGCTCCAGGATTTTTCCCTTTGTGTTGGGGGGGGCCCCCCCCCCCCTCTCTCTCTCTCTCTCTCTCTCTCTCTCTCTCCTTTTTTCTCTCTCTCTCTCCCCTTTCCCCTTAAAAGGTTTGGTCGTTATAAATAAAAAATTAAAAATCCAAAA
>JABMCL010000265.1:92500-97500 GCA_018857735.1 Alviniconcha marisindica | reverse complement strand
GAGTTGTGCCGCTTTATTCTGCACCCGCTGTAACCGAGCGATCTGGTCTGCTGGTAGACCTATGAAAACCGAGTTGCAATAATCAAGGCGGGATATGACCATTGCCGCAACAAGTCTTGCTGCAGCGCTTTGGGACAGTACGGTCGGATTGACGCGATACGTCGGAGCTCCAGAAAGGACGCACTGCAGATGCTGCTGATGTGCTTCTGCATTGACAACGTTTTATCAAGATGGACTCCAAGGTATTTAACCGACGTTTTGAAAGGAACACTGTTTCCGCCAATGCTTGCGCACTCACTGACGACCGACTCAAGACAAGATGCAGAGCCAACAGGCATAACTTCAGTCTTATCTGTGTTCATCTGAAGCTTGTTGCTATTCATCTAGAGCAGAACATCATCAACACATGTCTGAATACAGGATTGAACAGAAAGGAACTGATCGGGTGGGGCACATCTGGACAGCTCAGTGTCATCGGCGTACTTGTGACAGTCACAATTATGGACAGAAATCACATCTGACAAAGGCTGGGAGTACAAGGTAAACAAGACCGGTCCCAACACGGAACCCTGGGGCACGCCGTACACAAGAGGGCGGGAGGCGGACACAACACCATCAACAATGACTGACTGACAACGGCCACTCAGGTAGGAGACAAACCAGTCGAGGATTGTACCCCTAACAGAAAGCAAACTTCCCTGCACAGAGACAATAAAGTTGTATTGTATTGTATTATTGTAACACCAAAGGTTGTCTCAAGCCGTTTCAGCAGTATCGGATGGTCCAAAGTGTCAAAAGCAGCACTTAGATCAAGCAGAGCCACCAGGGAAATTAGTCTCTCATCCGCGCTACCAAGCAGACCATCAAGGACACTCAATACGGCAGTCTCTGACCTATGGTTTTGACTGTAAGCGGACTGAAAATTTTCAAGAAGATTATTGCCAGACTGATGTTTTTTTTCCAACTGAATCAGGACACCTTTCTCAAGAATCTTTGAGATGAAAGACAGATTTGACACGGGTCTGAAGTTCTTCATATCATGTGTGTCGAGTCCAGGCTTCTTCAAGAGTGGTGTTACAATAGCCTGCTTGAACTGGGGAGGGACTATACCTGAAGAAAGAGAGGCATTAACAATTAACGTGATCAACGAAACAAGGTCATCAAGGCACTGCTTGGTGATGGAAGTAGGGATAGGATCAAGCATGCCACTTTTCGTCGGTGACCACATACGATGCTGGTCACTATAATGTTCTGTTCTAGTTGCTTGACGTCTTGCTACAACTTCACCTTCAATTTTATTGTGCAATGTTTGCCT
Organism: Alviniconcha marisindica; assembly: GCA_018857735.1. Lineage (NCBI taxonomy): Eukaryota > Metazoa > Mollusca > Gastropoda > Provannidae > Alviniconcha > Alviniconcha marisindica. The sequence continues at coordinate 96,185 of JABMCL010000265.1, read as the reverse complement.
TATCCATCGCCCCCCCCCCTCCCCCCCTGCCCCCCCCCCCCCCACCCCCTGCATTTCTACAGCATTATCCCTCTCTGTCTCCGTCTCTGTCTGTCTGTCTGTCTGTCTGTCTGTCTGTCTGTCTGTCTGTCTGTCTCTCTCTCTCTCTCTCTCTCTCTCTCTCTCTCTCTCTCTCTCTCTCTCTCTCTCTCTCTCTCTCTCTCTCTCTCTCTCTCTCTCTCTCTCTCCTCCCCCCCCCCTCCCCCTGCCTTTTTTCCCTTCTTCTTAAGCTACTCACTCTTTCGCCGTAAAGCCCGGAGCTGCATCGGCGCATCTGACAAGGGCTGCCAATTAAAACGATAAATCATCGCATCCCTGGTCCAGCAACCTCAACCACTTGGCTGCCTGTCCCTATAAATTAGCTCCCTTGCCGATAGTGGCCGGAATTACAGCCCCTGATTTGACCTGATTCGCTTCCTGCCCCCGGAGGTTTCTGTGGAAAAGCGTTATCAGCATTGTCGTTCATCATCATCGTTAATGTCGTCATATAATGACGCTCATCGGTCGGCGATTAACATCAGCTTTCCTTTTCTGCACCGTAGGCTCTTTCGGGGACTTTTTATTTTATTTTATGTTTTTTATGTGTCTCTGTGTTCGCGTGTCGGTGTTCATCGTCGTGGGTTTCTCGGGGTATTGCGATTAGGCTCATGGATTTGCGGTTTAGCCTGTAATAACGTTTTGAACAGTTTTGCAGCACAGTATAATGTAGTCTGGGTGGCTGAAGGCTTGGACTCACGTTTCTAACAGAGACACGCACGTACACATATACATGCGCGGACGCACGCTTGCGCGCGCGCGCACACACACACACACACGCACGCACGCACGCACGCACGCACGCACACACACAAGCACACACGCACACCCACAGAAACACACACACACACACACACACAAACACAAGCACACACGCACGCACACACACACACACACACACACACACACACACACACACACACACACCAGCACGCACACACACACACACACACACACACATGCGCGCGCGCGCACACATACACACACGCGCGCGCGCGCACACACACAAACACAAGCACACACACACACAGAACACACACACACCACGCACGCGCGCACGCACGCATGCACGCACGCACGCACGCACGCACGCACGCACGCAAGCACACACACACACACGATTTATCACTTGTGAGAGAAACAAATATGCGGAGACTGCAGATGTGATTTGCACACTATTGGGTCTAGTAATAAAGAACACTCAGTTCTAAGATTTGTTGAGACGGGCATGTGACTTATTCGTGTCCAACGCTCCACGAAGGAATGGTTCTGTTAATAAATAGAACTTTCTTTTTGTACGACTCAGGAAATAAAAAGTATGTGACAAAGTGACACATAGCCTTCTTCTTTGCTTTCTTTGTAGAGATCCATTTGTTTCCCAAGTTTAATTAATGGTCGCTGCTACAACAGATTGTTGGTATAGTCAGAATTGCCCCCAAATCAGGAGAAATCGCCACCCATTTCCGGTGCAGGCTAGGCTACCAATCAAGTGAAAGACCAACGGAAATGTAGCGACAATCAGACATGGCGTCTTCCGAAGACTGTCCTTTCTAAAGCGAATTTCTGTAACGTTGACCCGTAATGTACCTGTCTCGGCATTTTCTCTGCACCAACCTGAGCACCCGCTGTGTGAACATTCGACGTCATTAACCTACATGCTTGTCAGCCTTAGCAGAAAGAAGAAGAAGAAGAAGAAGAAGAAGAAGAACAGCAACAACAACAACAACAACAACAACGACAACAGCAATAACAACAACAACAACAGCAGCAAACAAATCAAAACAAAACAACAACAAAACAACGAAGCTAGCGAGATTAATAATGCATATTAATATTCAGCATACAAACTGGACAACGTTAACATAAAGAAAGCAACAACAACAACAATAACAACAATAACAACAACAACAACAACAACCACCACAACAACAAGAAACAACGACCCTAGCCAGATTCGTAATGCACTGTAATATAGGGTCATTCCGATACGGAGTCCAGATAAAATGATGGACGCGGTCGCTGGCCTAAGCTCTGACTGACCAGTGTACCCGCTGTCTTCGGGCACTCTCCGTTCCACAGACGGCTGATATGATCCGCAGTGCCGAAGGGGTAACATGGTCCAGTTTCCTTCTCGCGACCGAGTTGATCCACTTTCGGACTCGCAGTACGCTTCCTATAAATCGCCTGTGGTGTGTCATGGTGGTGGGGAGTACTAGGGGGGGGGTGGGGGGGGGGAGGGAGAACGGGGAGGGTGGGGGAGGCACAATGTGAATGGGTACGACAGGAGTTAACGCTCTGCTGTTAAGCTCACACCTCTTGAGTACATGTTGCCTCCTATTGCTTCTACAGCCGTGGATCTAACGGCTTTCAGCTCACAGTGATTGTTTTAAGTCAAGACCACAAAAACGGTAACTGGAAGACAAAGACAGCAACAACAACAACAACAGCAACAGCAGCAACAACAACAAAGCTTAAAACCCTTTAATATTTCTGGCTGCTCAGCTGAGAGGGTTTTAAGTTTTGTTGTTGTTGTTGTTGTTGTTGTTGTTGTGTTCCAGTTACATTTTGTTGTTGTTGTCATTGTTGTTGTTTCGACTCCCACACGTACTTGGGATCGTTTTCAAACTACACACTATTCACTTGCTATCTACATCCCAGTCATCCGAGAATGCCGTATCAGGGCGAACTGCAAACAATCGTCAAAGAGGAGTATAAAATTGACTTGGTTATCCGTTCATGACACATTCATTTTACATTTGAAGAGGATCCGGGGAGGGGAGGGTGAACAAAACTGAGAAATTCGAAGGCAAAGGATCAGAATTCCTGGCAGGAGGTGAAGCATACAAACCTGCGGCTGCATTCTGATCTACTTCTGGCTTCTCAGCAAAGTAAGTAAACATGGTGCTTAACGTCCACAGAAACAGTACAGCTTATTAGGGACGGGGAGAAGGGGGGGGGGGGGAAGGGGGTATGGAGGTGGGGGGAGAGGGAGATTATATACCTATCACTACACTGTCACCACCAGAATGACTTCTGCATTAGATGGGCAGCGATGAGAGCCATTTTAGTGTTTCGGTAGGAAGTGATGGACAAAGTCACAGGACAGTGTCCACAGACCACAACTTTTGAAGAGAAAGGAGAGCCGAAGCGGTATCGAACCGAGGTCCCTCCGCTTACCAGCCTAACGCCTTACCGCTAGGCCAAGCCGGCTCTTCTCAGCAGAGAGGGTCTTAGGGTTTGTATCCTCGGTCCCTCACCGCAGGGCCAAAAAGCATAGCTGTCCGTGGACAGAAAGTAACCAACACTGTGTTTGGACAGAAAGTAACCAACACTGTGTTTGGACAGAAAGGTACCTCTGTGTTTGGATAGAAAGTTACCTCTGTGTTTGGATAGAAAGTTACCTCTGTGTTTGGATAGAAAGTTACCTCTGTGTTTGGATAGAAAGTTACCTCTGTGTTTGGATAAAACATTACCTCTGTGTTTGGATAAAACATTACCTCTGTGGTTGGATAGAAAGTTACCTCTGTGTTTGGATAGAAAGTTACCACTGTGTTTGGATAGAAAGTTACCACTGTGTTTGGATAAAAAGTTACCTCTGTGCTTGGATAGA
>JABMCL010000265.1:75000-77500 GCA_018857735.1 Alviniconcha marisindica | reverse complement strand
AGAGGGAGGAGAGAGAGAGAGAGAGAGAAAAGAGAGAGAGAGACAGAGACAGGAGAGACAGAGACAGAGACAGACAGACAGACAGACAGACAGACAGACAGACAGAGACAGACAGACAGACAGACAGACATAGAGAGGGGGAGAGAGAGAGAGAGAGAGAGAGTACATATTCATATGAATGATGTGACAGTTTATCGTTTGACTGTTCTAGTCCTACTAATCCAAAAAGATCGTCCAACCTCGCTGAGTCTGAAAACAAGAGTAAGAAGAATGTGTGGGTGTGACAGTTTTCCACCTTTGCGGCGCCTCGTGTAAGAATTACGAAATGGTCTTTCAGTCAGAGAGACGAAGCGAGCAAGAAGAGCAAAGAACAAAAAGCAAAAACAAAAAACCAGCAATGACGCTACAGTTCTCATGCCAGCCTCCAGCAAGCAGGCTAATCTGAGAAAGGTCTCTCTCTCTCTCCCCGCGTACTACATACACAACAACCAGCCACGGCTTTCCACGACAACAGGTCACAGATCTGTGCGCTTAAGTGTCATAATTATGGCCCGCCTTCCGTTTCCGGGGACGTATGATTGTCTAGCTTCTATTCGGAACGGTTTAGTTTTCGGAAACGAGGCCACTGTAGCCGAGGCGACATTATTCGGCTCGTTTCAGAAGCAAAAACAACAGTGCAATTCACCAAAGACCTCCCAGAGGCAGAAGAGACAGAATCAAAGATTTGATTCTCTTGGTGTTCGGAATACTGCTTTGTGGTGTTCGGAGTGTTGGTGTTAACCCCACGAGGGGCGGTTGCGTGGAGTTCGTACGTCCACTGCCGCAACATCTCTCCGCCTTTTTTCTCACTTCCTGCGGAAATGCGTGTTAATTAAGGCACGTTTTGCCACCAACCAGATGGTGACACAATCGCAAGCATCCATTGTACCTTTTTAATTTAGAGATCAGAACATATAATAAGAGTTAGTTAGTTACTTGGTTGGTTGGTTGGTTGGTTGGTTAGTATGTGTGTGTGTGTGTGTGTGCGTGCGTGCGTGCGTGCGTGTGTGCGTGCGTGCGTGTGCTGGTGCGTGCGTGCGTGTGTGTGTGTGTGTGTGTGTGTGTGTGTGTGTGAAAGAGAGAGAGAGGGAGAGACAGAGACAGAGACAGAAACAGAGACAGACAGAGACAGACAGATAGATAGACAGACAGACAGACAGACAGACAGGGCGCAAGTTATGAATGACTTGCCTCGACTTTCCTGAATTTGCCGCCAGGGTTGTCACGCTTGAGCGGGTCCCAATCGCCGTCGTCCTTTTTGGCATTTTATTGTGTCTAGTCTAAACAACGGGGCTAAGGCACATGTTTGCTGTGTTATGGTTCCATGTAAGGGTTACTTTCAGCTACGATAGTCTTCATGATAAAGGGAAAAAAATCCACGATTGAAATTCCTAAAGATGGAGTGCAGCTGCCAGTCACAGGTACAATTCCACTTGGATGTTGTTATGTATGGCAGTATGTAATTACAGACTTGAGGAAATGGTTGTACACGCTACCGACTCACCCAGCATCGGCTGAACCAAAACGTTTCAGATGAGGAACGTAAGCCAAACAAAAGACGCCTTGATCTTCGTCCATCCAAACACGTCGAAGGGAATATCGCGTGGGATGCGCCGTTGCAGGTTCAGAACAACAGAACGTTCTGCCGATGTTTACTTTAAGAAACGCCTGTCTCCTGGCTGTTTGTTTCTCTTCCCGTATGCAGGGGTTTGTTTACGTCAGGCAAGGGGATGTAATTACAGACTTGAGGAAATGGTTGTACACGCTACCGACTCACCCAGCATCGGCTGAACCAAAACGCTTCGTCCTCCATCGCCCCTTTTTTCTCCATCTTCATCTTCTCGTCTTTTTGTGTGTGTGTCTTTTTTGTTGTTGTTGTCCTTTTTCTTTTTTCTGCTTTTGTTGTTGTTGTTGTTTTCTTCCTTTTCTTCTTCTTCTTCTTCTTCTTCTTCTTCTTCTTCTTCTTCTTCTTCTTCTTCTTCTTCTTCTTCCTCGCCTTCCTTCCTTCTTCTTCTTCTTCTTCTTCTTCTTCTTCTTCTTCCTCTCCTCTCTCTCTTCCTCCTTCTTCTTCTTCTTCTTCTTCTCCTCCTCTTCCTCCTCCTCCTTCTTCTTCTTCTTCTTTTTCTTTTCTTCTTCTTCTTCTTCTTCTTCTTCTTCTTCTTCTCTTCCTCCTCCTCTTCCTCCTTCTCTTCCTCCTCCTCTTCCTCCTTCTCCTCCTTCTTCTTCTTCTTCTTCTTCTGTTTTCACGTGGAGGTACAGCTGGGACGCTGCCATTATATACGTCTCAACATGTACTCTGTCCTTTCACCAAATACGTAAAGATTCATACTGCAGCCTCCCAGCGTGCACGTTATATCGTTAATTTTAGAACACTCCTTGGGGTGGTAATGTCTCGCTTGTGACATTCCCATCTGGATTGCAGAATTATGTATTAGAGTGTACGTCCGACTAATTTGCCACA
>JABMCL010000265.1:62500-67500 GCA_018857735.1 Alviniconcha marisindica | reverse complement strand
AGGAAAAGGGAGCCCCAAAACGGAGGAAAAAAAAAAGCAAAAGGAAAAAGAAAAAAAAGAAAAATAAACTAAAAAAAACTCTGTCTGAGGTCTAGACCCTTCAAAAAGCCCCCACACACCAAAACCCACCACACACACACACACACACACAACACACACACACACACACACAACACACACACACACACACAACACACACACACAACACAACCACAACACACACACACCCCCCCACACACACAAACACCACCCCACGGGACACACACACACCACACCACCCCACAACACACCACAAACACACACAAACACACACACACACACACACACACACAAACCCCCCCACACACAACACACACACCCCACACACACACACACACACACACCACACACACACCACACAAACACACACCCCCAAAAAAAACCACACCCCACACCCAAAAACACACACACACCCACACACACACACACACACACACACACACACACACACACACACACACACACACACACACACACACACCACACCACACCACACCACCACACACACCACACACACACAACACACAACACAAGAGAAGAGAGCATTGCTGTGTATCTGTGTGTCTGTGTGTGTATGTGCGTGTGTGTGTGCAAGGCAGCCAACCGATTTTTGTCTTCTTCTTTTTTCTCACCAAAGTGAAAATTAAAACTCGCGTTCATTATAAAGCTGTCGATTTTAACTGGATGGGAAGGAGGCGAAAATGGAGATAAATAGGGCCCGGGTCTGGCACCGGGCGTGCTGGGAATTGGGGATCAAAGACCCTGCGCAAGCACCAGACTTTGCAGACGCCCCGCTTAATTCTCTTGTTGTCAAAGGACGCGACCACGCAGCTAGCAGTCGATGGTGAAGAAAGGAATCTGCAAGCGGCTGGGTGCAAGACTATGACTGCGAGAGATCTGCAAACGGACTTCACTATCCGCTTTTTTCTGTTGAGTGGTGAGTCTATAATTACGGGCAAAATCAAAGAAAGATAATTGGGTTTCAGCAGTAGCAGGGCGACGAAAACAAGAAAGAGATGATAAAATGTAAGGGGTACTAATTAACCGACACGAAGAGTCGCTGCCCCAAATGTTGACTTCCCCTTTCTTCCCGGAACCCTTCAGTTGGAAGTAAGGCTTATTTGCATAAATTGACAAAAGAACATAGACAAAAGTGGAAGGACGGATATACAGGCAGGAAGAGGAGTGAGCTGGCAGGCAGTCAGGCTGGCAGGCAGTCAGGCTGGCAGGCAGACAGGCAGGACAGAGAGTAAGAATTATACCGCTCTCCCCCCCCACATCCCCCCCCCCCCTCAACAATCCAAATATTCAAAACAAATAAGCGGGTTGTTAGTATAACTATATGGCACTTCATATCAACATCACACGTAATGCTATGAACGCACTGTGAGAACCGCTAATAATACAATACAATAATACTTTATTAATCCTTTTAAGGAAATTCGGTTGTCTTCCTTCGACACATAATAAAGAAGTGAATAAAACACTTCTTCTTCTTCTTTTTTTCCTTTTAAAGTAAGTAAATACTATACGGTTTCACTCACTTGATTAGAATGAAAGCTTAATAAAAATCAAGTAAGTAAAATGTTAGTAAAGCAACAATACACAGTGGCACTCACAATGGTTGTTCTGTTATTGCTCTGGTCAGAGGACGGACGGTCACCTCGCCGTCTTGGTACCGGAAAGAAAGAAAAAAGAAAAAAAAGAGGCTCATGCCTAAACCTTTAAAATCAAAATGTACTTCCCACGGCTGTTTTGGACTTCCCAAAACAAACATAACTGATTTAGTTGATCCCATACTACATATGTAAATGTTTCATGAAGCCAACGGTCCAGCTTCCCTGCCTCCCTGCCTCCTTCTCCCTCTCCAAGTCCTCTCCCTCCCTCCTCCTTCCCTGGCGGTGAGAGGAAGGAATACAATGAGGCCACTTCGAACGTGTGAGTGAAGATGGTCGTTATTTTTGATCAGATTTAGACGTGTGTGTGTGTGTGTGTGTGTGTGGTGTGTGCATGTGGTGTGTTGTGTGTGTGTGTGTGTGTGTGTGTGTGTGTGTGTGTGTGTGTTTAGCTATGTGTGTGTGTGTGTGTGTGTGTGTGTGTGTGTGTGTGTGTGTGTGTGTGTGCTTTGTGAATGTGTGCGTGTTGTGTGTGTGTTGTGTGTGTGTGTGTGTGTGTGTTGTTGTGTGTGTGTGTGTGTGTGTGTGTGTGTGTGTGTGTGTTGTGTGTGTGTGTGTGTGGAGAGAGAGAGGAGAGAGAGAGAGAGAGAGAGAGAGAGGGAGAGAGACAGACAGACAGAGACAGAGAGAGACAGAGACAGAGACAGACAGACAGACAGACAGAGAGACAGAGTGAGAGGGAAAGCCTGCATACTAGTTAAGCCAGTAAACGCTACACTGTCGCCAGAAGACTGACTCTGCATGGAAATTGGTGTAGAGACTTTACCTAGTCTTGCTGTTTCAGTGAATGCGGAAAGCAAAGTCCCCCCTACCCCCCCACACACACACACACACCCCCCAGCCCCTATCCCCACCCACCCACGCACCCACACCTCAACCACCTCCACCACCATCCGCCAACCACAGCAAGAAGCTAGCTAGGCACGTTGTTTTCAAGTCTTCGGGTGTTAGGAAACACAGGGACTCAGCTCACCCCGGAGGCCCCACGCTTTGACTAACGAGCTCATCCTTCGAGCGTACCAAAGACTTGATTTGGATGTTGTCGACCTGCTGAGTCTACTGGGCACACAATCTACACTATGATGCCAGGTTCCATGCTGACGAGGAACTCCCATTAGCACTGAGAGAGCCGTGCACGGCTAGGATTAAGCCCCTTTTCATGTGAGAAGATTGCCAATACAACGGCTCTTCGACAGGTCCTTCCTGCCGGGATTTGAAGTGGGCGTGTTCCCGGAGAAGTGGGTGTCTGAATTCTCCTCTTATAGGCTGCCTTAATTTTGTTTTTTCCCGTCCCGGATAACGAGCAGCATCTGTCCGGATTTATCGTCGAAGTCTGCTGCTTGTGTCCGCTGTGTTCAACCTGGGGGCTGATCACGCTGCCTACAGTTACCAGGACCATCTCTGACAGGATGCATGTTCATGCTTCTTCTCTACGCACCGCCCGTCATGGGACTGGGAGATCTAGGGAATACGGGATCGGCGGGACTGACACAGGATTGGGAGAGCTAGGGAATACGGGATCGGCGGGACTGACACAGGATTGGGAGAGCTAGGGAATACGGGATCGGCGGGACTGACATAGGACTGGGAGAGCTAGGGAATACGGGATCGGCGGGACTGACATGGTCACGATTTATCATTGGCGGACGCTGCCACATTTTGAAAACTGCAAGTGCAAACGTTTGTTGTTGTTGTTGTTGTTGTTGTTGTTGTTGTTGTTTGTTGTGTGTGTGTGTGTGTGTGTGTGTGTGTGTGTGTGTGTGTGTGTGTGTGTGTGTGTGTGTGTGTGTGTGTGTTTTGTTTTTTTGCTAATGGCGCTTCTCCGGCTGCAGACTGTGCTTGAAGAGCTCTCCTGAACGTTAGTTAGTAACTGGATTCAAGAGTCTTTCAACCGTAACTTGTCTAGAGTCTTGTCAACCGTAACTTGTCTAGCGTCTTGTCAACCGTAACTTGTTTGGCGTCTTGTCAACCGTAACTTGTCTAGCGTCTTGTCAGCCGTAACTTGTCTAGCGTCTTGTCAACTCAAACCTGTCTAGTGTCTTGAGAGCTGTAATTTGTCTAGCGTCTTGTCAATTGTAACTTGTCTAGCGTCTTGTCAACCGTAACTTGTCTAGCTGTCAACCGCAACCTGTCTTGCTGCCAACCGCAATTTGTCTGGCGTCTTGTCAACCGCAACCGTATGTCAACTGCAATTTGTTTAGCATCCTGTCAACCGTAACTTGTCTAGGTCTTGTCGTCCATAACTTGCCTAGCTGTCAACCGCATCTTGTCTAGCATCCTGTCAACCGTAACTGGTCTAGTGTCCTGTCTACCGCACAGTCACCTAAGGGCGATCAAACTCGTTCAAGTCCATCTCAAAATTTCAAATTCTCATACAACTGAATTATGTAAAGCGTTTCTCAAGCCAAATCGACAAAATTGCATACATGCATTATTCCGCGACAACAACAACAAAAAAATTGGCAGCTGTAAAAACGGAAGGTAGTTTTGCGGGTGCAAAATCAGCCTAGCTGAGACAAAACTGACTCCCGAATTTGCAGCGATAGATTTCATGCAGCTCTAATAATTATGGCGATCTTTGTACTACGCCGCCCCGGGTTGCCCTACACTGTGACAGCAAAAGCAAAGATGGAGCTGCAGCAGCAGAGGACGCAGCTCTCTTTGATGCAAATTAGATTCTACTTTCGCTGTAAAACTGCCTCCTGTTTTGGTAGCTGTTGGTAAAGTTGTCACCGCAAAACTGCACGTTTGAAACTTCAACTAATCTCTATTTTGCAGCAACAAAAGTTTGCGGCTCCAAGTCTGGACTTGTGGCGGCGACCGCCAATGATAAAAAGGACCCCGTCGGCATGCAAGAGCCAGTGAGGCGGTTTGGCCTAGCGGTAAGGCGTTACGCTGTAAGCAGACAGGCCTCGGTTCGATTCTGCTTCGCCTCACCTTTCTCTTCAAGAAGGTTGTGGTTTGTGGACACTTTCCTCTGACTTTGTCCATCACAATTAATGAAACATCAAAATGGCTCTCATCGCAGCCCAGCTTCATGCAGGAGTCATTCTGGCGATGACAGTGTAGCGATAGGTGTATAATTTTCCTATTTCCTCCCCTCCATACCCCCCTCCCCTTCCTCCTGTCCCTAATAAGCCTTATGGTTTGTGTGGCCGTTAAGCACCGTGTTTTACTTACTTACTTACTGTGCAAGAGCCAATGTTTCTGGCAGAGGGAAGCAATAAGACCGGTGTTCCAATGGAACAACGCGCTGTACTGTACAACAATGCGGTGCCCCGGCGT
>JABMCL010000265.1:55000-57500 GCA_018857735.1 Alviniconcha marisindica | reverse complement strand
ACCTGCCACTACCTCACCCATACCTGCCACTACCTCACCCCACCTGTCACTACCGCACCACTACCTGTCACTGCCCCACCACTACCTGTCACTATCCCACCCCACCTGTCACTACCCCACCACTACCTGTCACTACCCCCCACCACTCACTACCCCACTCATTACCCACAACCACCGCTCACTACTACCGTTCACTACCCCACCACTCACTACCGCTCACAGTACAACCGTTCACTACCCCATACCCACCACTCACCACTGCTCACTACTACCACCCCCACCGCTCACCACGTCACTACACCACCCCACTGCTCACTACACCACCCCCACCGACTCACCACCGATCACTACTACCACCCCACCACTCACCACCACTCACCACTGCTCACTACTACCACCCCCACCACTCACCACCGATCACTACTACCACCACCACCACTCACCACCACTCACCATCGATCACTACTACCACCACCACCACTCACCACCGATCACTACTACCACCACCACCACTCACCACCACTCACCATCGATCACTACTACCACCACTCACCACCGATCACTACTACCACCACCACCACTCACCACCACTCACCATCGATCACTACTACCACCCACCACCACCGATCACTACTACCACCACCACCACTCACCACCACTCACCATCGATCACTACTACCACTCACTCACCACCGATCACTACTACCACCCCGACCACTACCACCACCCCCTCACCACCACTCACCACGATCACTACTACCACCACTCACCACCATCCTCTACCACCCCGACCACTCACCACCACTCACCATCGATCACTACTACCACCACCACCACTCACCACCACTCACCACCGATCACTACTACCACCCCCGACCACTCACCACCACTACCACGACACTTCACCACCACTCACTCACCATCGATCCACTACCACCCCACCACCACCACATCACACGATCACTACTACCACCACCACACCACACCACTCACCATCGATCACTACTACCACCCCACCACTCACCACACCACCACGATCACTACTACCACCCCCACCACTCACCACCGATCACTACTACCACCCCCACCACTCACCACCACTCACCATCGATCACTACTACTACCACCACCACTCACCACCGATCACTACTACCACCCCCACTACTCACCACTGCCCACTACATCGCTCACTACGACCGCTCACTAACCGCCACCACCGAGCTTCCACCGCCCCCGCCCACCCACCACAACCACCACAACCCTCACCACCGAGCTTCCACCGCCCCCGCCCGCCCACCACAACCACCACAACCCTCGCCCCGCCCCTCAACACAAACTATCGCCCCGTGTCAACAAGCACAGACTCGGACTGCATCGACAGCAGCGAAGAGAAATGTATGCAAAAACAGATTACGTTTCCACTTAGCGAAATTTCCAGAAATACAACAACAACCAAAATAAAGTCGAACGAAAAACAGTACCTTCGTTAGAAGAAAAGACATTTGAATTGATGCCTGTGTCAGTCGCTGGTAGAGGGAAGTCGCGTTGTCTGCACAGGATGCGAAAAACTGGAGTGATGTTGCGTGCGGCCTAGCTAATGGACAGAACATGACCTTTTCCAGTCGGAGGGATCGTTGTGATCCTGCCATGGAATCTCGCAAAGTGAAAAGCAAGCAAAAAGAGAAGACTGAAGCCAGAACCAGAAAAATAACATTAAACCTGAGCAGGGCGGCATAAAATCGATCAAGTCGTTGAATTTGTTGTCGTTGTTCTAAAAATAAAAAAATAAAAAAACATTTGTTTTTTTTTAAATCTAGTTTTCGCGTTGTATTCATGGGTCTCTTTTAATATTGTTAATCGCAGTTGCAAGTTTTGATGTGATCTAACAGCTGAGGTTGTTGACGGGTGTTTCGGCATGTCTTGTCAGTCCGACAAGTTTTGTCACTCGAGTGACAAACGTGTTAAGTTTGAGTTTCTGCCTGCATGGTTTGTCACCCCGACACAAGTTGCCGCCGTGGAGTGACAAATCGTGTTGAAAGGTTCTCTCGGTACACGGTTTGTCACTGTTTCGGAGCACAGTTATACTCTGTTTTCTCTTCCTCCGATGTGTTCGTGTGTGTGTGTGTGTGTGTGTGTGTGTGTGTGTGTGTGTGTGTGTGTGTGTGTGTGTGTGTGTGCGTGCGTGCTGTGTGGTGCGTGTGTGTGTGTGTGTTGTGTGTGTGTGTGTGTGTGTGTGTGTGTGTGTGTGTGTGTGTGTGTGTGTGTGTGTGGTGTGGTGTGTGTGTGTGTTGTGTGTGTGTGTGTGTGTGTGTGTGTGTGTGTGTGTGTGTGTGTGTGCTGCGGTGCGGGGTGTGTGGTGTGTGTGTGTGTGTGTGGTGTGTGTGGTGTGTGTGTGTGTGTGTGTGTGTGTGTGTGTGTGTGTGTGTGTGTGTGTATAGATGTGATGGCATGGAGAGAGAGAGGGAGACAGACAGACAGAGACAGAGACAGACAGACAGAG
>JABMCL010000265.1:37500-42500 GCA_018857735.1 Alviniconcha marisindica | reverse complement strand
ACTCGGTGTTGACCTTTTCTTCTTTTATAATGCTTTTTACGTCCACAGAAACCACAAGGCTGTTTAGGGACGGGCGAATGGATAGTGGTGGGGGTCTTCGGGAGGGAGGGAGAGTATATACCTATCGATAGACTGCCACCACCAGAATGACACCTGCATTCAGATGGGCAGCAGTGAGAGCCATTGTTAACGTTTCATTAATTGTGAGGGACAAAGCCACAAGACAGTGTCCGCAAACCACAACCTTTTTGAAGAGCAAGGAGAGCCGAAGCGGTATCGAGCCGAGGCCCTTCTGCTTACCAGCCTAACGCCTTACCGCTGGGCCACACTGGCTCACACGCGCTAACCCTAGTAAGTAAGCACGGTGCTTAACGTCCACAGAAACCACTAGGCTTATTAGGGACGGGGCGAAGGGGGGTAGGGGAGATTATTTTCCTGCCAAATATTTTAACCTGCATGAGCAATAGCGCTTCCAGGATTTTTTTATTTTTTTCATTTTTTTAAATTTGTTTTCATTCTTGTTTCATTTTCTTCTTCTTCTTCTTCCAAGAATAGTCTAATGGCCATCCAGATGCGTTCATTGTAAGAAATTTGCTTCGTGTGAGAGTGCGCGAAAAATTGGAACTCGAGGAGGACTGCGCATGATGTCTTGTAGGCCAACAGAAAACTCTGCTATGAACGTCCTCGGAGCATGGACGGGTTTAAACAAGCGGAGCAGACGAAGGTAGGGTCGAAGGAACATGATGATGAAGTGATGCTTAATGTCCTCAGATGTCAGTTGACATATTAGGGACAAGTTGTGACCAATGCCGAAGCACGGTTCAATAATTCTTTACGTCCACGGAAACCAGAAGGCTCGTTAGGACGGACAGCTCAGGACGGCCACCTCGACTCTCACACAGCTCCTGAACTATGTCGAAGGAACATCGGGCATGGACGGGGTTAAGCAAGCGGAACAAAGGAACGAGCAACGAGAGAACTTCGGGCAAAGTCGGCCACCTCCGTCGTGCACTGATTGACCCCATTCTCACGTCCTGACCTCGGGTCCCACAACATGCTCACTCGGATTTCGGAGACCGTGAATGGAATACCTTTCCGCCAAGAAACAATATCCGGTCTTTTTTCTTCTTTTTTTCTGTCTTTTTTTACGCTGGTGAAGAGAACACAAGCCTGGTGAGGTAGCTTCCGTGTCAAGTAGTAATTAAGCCACCTGAGTGAACGAGTCATGAGTAGACGTAACTGCTGCGACTTTGCCTTTGTTGTTCTTAGTTTTCCCTGTGTACGGTAAGAGGGATTTTCCCACTTTTTTTATATTTTTTTTTAGGCCTTTGTTTTTTCTGGTGGTGGATGCTTACGACAAATGGTGGGAATTTGGTTTCAGTTCTTTAGCATAGGCGTGCAATTCACCCGTCGATTTCAGAAAAGAACAGCATTTCATTTCCCAGAACTGACGAAATAGAAGACGGGAAAATTTTACTTTTTGTCCGCTCTCTGCTTTTGCTGACCCATTCTGTAGTCCAACTACACGAGCTTCTTTACCGCTATTCCCATGCCTGGACCAGTCACCCAGAAAGCACTGTATCGTCCAACCGTTAAAGGGGAAATATTAAATTCCTCCACGGAACTGACTTCTCTTCAAGCATGGTTTTATTTGAGCTGACGTAAGCAACATGGTCAGTTATAAAACAAACATCTAATATAATCTGAGTTGTTTGTAACAAACTTACTACTGTTTCAGCACCAACAACAACAAAAAACTTCTCGTTAGCTGACAGTTTTATGGACCCTGTGGCGTAACTAAATACGGCAGTGGTTGAAGGAAGGATGTCGTAAACAAGTGCTTGCAGTTTGCATAGGCTGCTGAATTCAGTTTCCGAAAAAGGTTCATGCTGTGAAAGCTAGGCAGTATGTTTCTACATACACATGTTCAGTGTACACCTTCTCATCGCCCACCCCACCCACAACGCCACCCCACCCCACAACCCCACCCACAACGCCACCCCACCCCACAACCCCACCCACAACGCCACCCCACCCCACAACCCCACCCACAACGCCACCCCACCCCACAACCCCAAACTGATTATAAAACGGGTAAAAACAAGATCTATGAAGCGTTCTAGAGTAGGTAATACCCAGTCTCAAATTGGAGAGACAGACAGAGACAGAGACAGAGAGGAGAGGAGAGAGGGGGAGAGAGAGGGGGGGGGAGAGAGTCGAGGGCTTGACTGATTTTCTTTACAAGCTATTGACAATATATAATGTCGGCCTACTTAATTCATGCACTCAACAACAACAACAAATTATAATTTTAAAAAATCGTTTAACTCACCTACACATTATCTTGGCTGGATACATCCAACGCCCAAAGACAGGTTTTATTCGTGTGTTTCTTTGGTGGGGGGAGGGGGGGGGGTGACTGTTTCCGTGCAAATTTAGTCTGAACGCTAGCAAATCTGTCAAACTCCTTTAACGATTCTCAAACGGTGAATGCATCAATTATACGTTAATATATCTATACTGACCGTGAGTATTTTACTAACCAGAGTCTGCGTAACTAATATGATCAGGCTGCAACCAAAAACTGGCTAAGTCGTATAAGTACATACCAATTGCTTTAAGAGCAAAACGAAGAAAAAAGAAAAGAAAAAAGAAACAACAAATTATTGGCAAATACAGCATTTTTCTCTAAACTGACAATATTCGTGTGTGCATAGGTGCATAATCAACAAGGACAATGCATATAATGAACAATTACACCAGTAAGAAGAGAACATTCAGCATAGCTGATACTTTAAGCAACAAACTGACACAAATGTAGCACGCACTGAAGAAAATACATGTAACTTTCGATTCGAAATACAAAACAGCTACAACTCGATGTGGAATTGGGATTTTCAAAGTTAACTGGCACGCCATGCCTCATATATTGACTAGTAAGTAAACATGGTGCTTAACGTCCACAGAAACCGTACGGCTTATTAGGGACGGATATATTGACTTACGGGCCAAGCCTTTTTAAAAGGCCAAGCCCCCGACACTAATCTCTCCCGCTGCAATGATGCGACACGTCTTCCACGAAGGACTCGGCCTCGACGAGAGTGGCTAAACTGAAAACGAGCACACTTGCCCTGTTTGTTTTCCATAACTCACACGCACCCTCCGTGACCGCTCTTCCACGCAAGCTGATGCTACGCTGCAACTGGTCGAAGTGGTCAGTCACAGTGCGGAACGTCTGCCCGAAGTGCTGTCTGGACACAAGCTGCTGGGCGGTGGTGGGGAGGGTGTGGTGATGAAAGAGTCTCCTGAGGTGGTGCCGGTGGCGGTTGCTGGTGTGGTGGCGTTTGTGGATGTCCAAAGCACGGCCCATGCAGCGTAGGTCCCGCAGAATCCAGCTCAAGTCATTGGTCAGGCTGGTCATCGTCTGGGGAGATAGAGACTTAGTTCGTTAGCTAGCTAGCTAGTTAGTTAGTTCTTGATATTATTATTTTTTATTTTTAATGTCCCGTCAACCACAGTATGGTCAACTAAACACGAATCACACATTCTTTTACACCCCTTTTCAGAACACAAGTCACCAAATCATATGTCTGTCTAATGCATTGTTGCTTCTTAAAAACCAGTCGTCATTATATCCGTCAGTGCACAATAGTACATGTTTGGGAACCTATTTATATTCCGCAGGCATTCACCGCTGGAACCTGCTTAAATCGTTTGTGACCATGGGCAGGGTGGCCTATTTTATTTCGCGGGAAACTGTGTTCGCCAAAACTAACACAATCAAAAAGCAGGGAGAGGGTTTGGGGAAAATGAAGGTGGATGGACCGAAAAGGTAGAAATTGGGACAAGAAAGACATTTCTGGTAGTGGGTGAATCATACGCGGCTATATTCTGACCTACTCTCGACTCTAAGGGAGAAAATTTGTCAGCAATGGGTTCTCAACAGAGGGGACCTTCATCTCTGCTTCTGCAGCAGTACGCCACTGTGGGGCTGGAGAGAGAGAGAGGGGGGTGAGAGAGAGAGAGGAGGGGGGGAGAGAGAGAGAGAGAGAGGAGAGAGAGAGAGAGAAGAGGGAGAGAGAGAGAGAGAGGTAGAGAGAGAGAGAGAGAGAGAGAGAGAGAGGAGAGAGAGAGAGAGAGAGAGAGAGAGGAAGGGGTGAGAGAGAGAGAGAGAGAGAGAGAGAGAGAGAGAGGAGAGAGAGAGAGAGAAGGGGGAGAGAGAGAGAGAGGGGGGGAGACAGGGGGAGGAGAGAGAGAGAGGGAGAGAGAGAGAGAGGAGGGAGAGAGAGAAGAGAGAGAGGAGGAGAGAGAGAGAGAGAGGAGAGAGAGAGCGAGAGAGAGAGGAGAGAGAGAGAGAGGGGGGAGAGGAGAGAGAGAGAGAGAGAAAGAGAGAGAGAGAAGGGTAGAAGAGAGAGAGAGAGAGAGAGAGGAGAGAGAGAGAGAGAGAGAGAGAGAGAGAGAGTGAGAGGAGAGAGAGAGAGAGAGAGAGAGAGAGAGAGAGAGAGAGAGAGAGAGAGAGAGAGAGAAGGGGTGGAGAGAGGAACAGAGAGAGAGAGAGACAGACAGACAGACACACAGACAGACACACAGACAGAGACAGAAAGAGACAGTCACAGACAGAGGCAGAGAGAGACAGAGACAGAGAAGTTATATTGCTCGAAAACAAATGGCTATGCACTCAAAGCAATGACAGTAAAGTTGTGTTGTTGTTTTTTGTTTGTTTGTTTGTTGTGTTTTGTTTTGTTGCGTTTTTGCTATGTGCTCAGCACACGCAGATATTAATGATTCTGATTTGTTCGGTTTGATGAACGAGATACACGCATTGCAATGAACCGGTATTTCTGATATAGTTCCTTGAAGTCACGGCGGTCCGATTTGTTCATATCTAACACCCTGCCCATTGCGTGAGAGGGCATATCGAGGAGAAACACAAGACATCACATTACAAGTAAAAGTCTGATCACACGTCCCTGTCTGTTAAGCGGAGGGTGGGAAGCAAA
>JABMCL010000265.1:22500-32500 GCA_018857735.1 Alviniconcha marisindica | reverse complement strand
GTTTCACAAATTTGATAGTCTGCCAAACCAAGCTCTGCAAAGTCAGGGGCACACAGTCAGTGAATTTATGAAAGCTATGACTGAATCGGTAATTACATAAAATCCCTTGAAATGATTAGGGATTTCGTGAAATCCCTGATGCTATGGTTTTACTGTCATTTTAATAAGCTTAATAGCGATTTAAAGTATTAATATCTTGTGACCCCTCAGTACATAGCATCTAAATAAATCTGCTACCAAACGCGCGATGAAGTTAAGAAGAGAACGAAACGTACGCTTCCATCATCTGAGAAGAAAACGTTAATGTGTCACACACCTAGCGCTAAAATCACCTGAAGGTCGTAATCATTTGGAAGAAAATTAATTATTAAAAAAAAAAAAACTCTACAGTCTGACTCGCTTTTTCGTCATGCAAGATAGTCTACACTGAATGGGAACTCAGCAGAAAAAAGAAGAAGACAAAAACAAAAACAAAAAAAGAAGAAGACAAAAACAAAACAAAAAAAAGCTGCGTGAACAATAAACGAAAGCTTAAGTTAGACAGGTAGAATTACAAGGAGTCGTTAAAAGCAAGTTGCAAGGCTGGGATATTCTGATCTACTCCGAGTTTGTGAGACATAATATGATCCACTCCAAATTTAAAAACGAAAATTAAACATTGCAATAGTTTGGGGTTCACAGGAAAGGGGGATTTAAACAAATCTGAAGCAAAGTTGACTGCTATGGTTCTGAAACAAGATCAAAACACAGAAAATGTTCAGAAGAACGCCGAGTTTAAATAGACAACACAATGCATGCCCACTTGTTCAGCGAAAACTCTTATTCCCCCCCCACCCCCCCCCCCACCCTCCCCCCACCCCCCAAGTAACAAACAGACAGATGTTTCTGTTAGTGTTGTACTTGAAAGATAAGTAACATTTTTCATTTGTCGTCGTTTGTTAGTGTCTAAAAAGCAACAAACCCCAGAACTAACTGAAAGATAAGTAAGCATTTTCCATCCACCGTTTGTTAGTGTAATATCTGTTTTCCGCTGAAGATTTGCACATGCTTTGTGTTGTCTAACTTAAGAAATATCTGTGTTTTTGTTTTGTTTTGTTTTGTTTTTTGTTAGTTTCTTTCTTCTTCTTCTTCTTTTTTTTCTTTTTTCTTTTCTTTTTCTTTCTCTGTCTCTTTTTTGTTTGTTTTGTTGGTTTATGGTTTTGGTTGGTTGGTTGCTATTGTTTTTAACCCTTTGTGTGTGTGTGGAGAAGGGAACATAGTTCCTGCATCCGTTTTAACCCGTGGCTGGCCATGGATATGACCAAAACATATTCAATCCATTTTAGCTCGCTTTAGACATTTTGTTTTAATAATATATGAAACGAAGACTTAACTATCACAATGCTTTACAAACAAACTTTCAACGTAATATACCGGTTTGTCTTAAATCTAATAGGAAGAGCAGCAGGCGCTTTTTACAATTACTATTACCAGTACTGCTGCTGCTGTTACTACTACTACTACTACTACTACTACTACTACTACTACTTGATGCTGATGATGCTGCTGCTGCTGATGATGATGATGTTGATTGTTATTATCAATATTAGTATTATAAGCGTATATAAATAATTACCTCGAATAATTGCAGCATCCATCCTGGCGTTCCAGAGTGTGACCATCAACAACGAAACAAACGCACGTACAGACTGTTTAACCCGATGGCAGAAGCTGTACAACGACAAGCAACTTCTCCTCAGTTCTCGCAGACATCCCGGATGGCATACCTTTATATACTTTCACACCTCAGACAATCCTGTGTCCAGTGCACCGATTACCAATACTTTTATTTAGCACCCCGACTATACTTAGCAACAAGGAACCCCGGTACGGATGTTTGCCACAGGCTAGAGCGTAAGGGATCCGGAAGAATATACCACGTGGCACCCAGTAATGTTGTAGCAATCGACTTTGACTTGAACTTTGCCTCATCCTCGAATCACCTTTCAAACGTACGTCAAGGGGTGATTATCACCAAGTCTGGTAACTGGCGTCCTGTGTTGGATAGTCGGTAGGTGGTTGGCCTTCAGTCAGGAAGGACTCTCAAGAGCCCACGCTGCCCTTTTTTTTCTTTCTTCTTCTCCACCCCCTTTTTTTGTTGTTGTTGTTAACATACACGAAAGGCATCCTTCTATGTCCATAATTTATGACATACATTTATGCATTCGCACAGTGAGCGACTAGGCTACCCATTTACCTGGGTATCAGAGACTTAGGGTTCACCTGAATACTGGAAATTTCTTCATTCACCTGGTTGTTTTGGGTGTTATAGTTATGACACAGCAAGACGTTGTTGTTTTGTGTTGTTGTTGCTGGTGTCGGTTGTTGCTCTGTGTGTGTGTGTGTGTGTGTGTGTGTGTGTGTGTGTGTGTGTGTGTGTGTGTGTGTGTGTGTGTGTGTGTGTGTGTGTGTGTCTGTGTGTCTGTGTGTCTGTTTTTGTCTGTGTGTATGTTTTTGTTTTGTATGTTAGTTCGCTTCTTCTTCTTTTTCTTTGTTTCTTTTTGGGGGGGTGCAGTTTGTTTGCTCTGTTGCTATGCCTATGGAAGACACCGATGTGCATATACGTTCTAATAGCGTCAAATTAAGCATATTGTTCACAGAACTCCAGTTGATTTCATACCCAATTTAACGAAAAGAAACCCTCCTTGTTGCTTGGGGCGCAACATGCGCCAAACTTGTCAAATAAATGCAGAATGACTTAACAAATATGACCTTTTTTAACTGTATTACACAGCCTTGGGAAAACACGTTTTGTCCGCGGAAGCAGGAATCAAAATAAAGGGTGAAAGCTAAGGTTTTGCTTCACAATATGACCCGCTGATTTTATGGCGTAATTTTGAAAACGTTTTCATGGATGGGCCGACCTACTTCCTTTCTGACGTTTAGGATCTACGGTGAGGTGAGCATCCACAAACCAAGCGTTTTCACGGATGACGGAGAGCGGAATAACCTCCCAGTAAGTAAACATGGTGCTTAACATCCACAGAACCATAAAGCTTATTAGGGACGGGGATACTGGTAACAGACTGAAGCGATAAAATCATGAAAAAAAGCTCTTTTGGTTGGATCTCGTAGAAGGGTCAGCGTGTCACAAAATAACCACTTGACAGTTGGCAATCATGACATTTCCTTCAAAGGCCATGTCAAAAATCTCGGGGTCTACACTGACGCCATTCTGTCTATGGTGAAGCATACTGACCACACCAATAGTTCAGCATATCTCGAGATCAGAAGAATTAGCTCTATCCGCCATCTCCTGACGACGAAAGCCGCTGCTCAACTATGTGTTGGAATCGGTAGTGTCAGGTTCAAGGTTTGAATTGCTATCGCAAAGGTCAAGGTCACAGTGAGAGTTCATATAAATGGTATGTTCCTCCTATATCTCCTGAACTGCTGATTCTTTTCCAAGTAACCGTAGCGTGGCTGTACATCATCATAGGCCTGAGTGTTCTGTGGAAAGACTGGGTTGTTATGTTCGGAGTCAGGGTCACACCAAAGGTTTACAATTTCAGTGAAAATGTTCAGGATGGTGTCTCCTGAACTTCTAAAACTTTTGAAAGAAAACTTTCCAGTGATGCATCGTCATGAAGAGACAGGAAAGGTGAGGCGCGGAACCGAACCAGCTCTCAGGACCCTCATGCCTCTAATTTATGTACCTTGTGTTTACACGCATGCCAGGTGAGAGTTACCGAAGGCGACTCAGATCTTTGTTGCTGTACTTGTGTGACGTCTTTCGAGCGCTAATTAACTCCCTTGTGGGTTGATTCACAATGCCTTTGTAAGCGCTCCGGGCTCCTACGAGATGTGGCGCCGTAAATAATCTATGATGATGATGATGATGGCGGTGATGATGATGATGTTGATTATTATTATTGAAAGAACTATACGAACACTGATACTGAGGCCCACTTCAGCAGAAGGCCTTGAAGGCGTGCCACATCAGTTGAGATGGATTTAGCAATGCAGTCATGAACGATGATGATGACGAATGCTATAGCAGTTCATTTCGGTTTCAGACAGCTCGACAGGGACAAGCAGTCCACGCTTACTGGAAGGAATACCCCCATCCCCCCGTGGTGATAACCAGGCCCTAGAACCACAGCACCTAGCTCTTGATTGGTTCAGTATATAATTAATATATATATATATATATATATATATATATCAATATATATAACTGACCATATTAACTATATATATATATAGAGAGAGAGAGATAGAAGAGAGAGAGAGAGAGAGAGAGAGAGAGAGAGAGAGAGAGAGAGAGAGAGAGAGATACGCTAACGTTATCAGAGCAACGTGTGATTCGCCCCGTAAAAATCCCACTGGGCCCATAGCACTCCCAGCTCTTCGCTGAAGCCGGTTAGAGCTGAGAATTAAAGGTCTACGATTCTCTGAGGGGATTCGAATCAACAAACGTCGTTTCTGCTCGATGGAACAGCTGAGCTCGCCGAGAACCCAAAAGCCCGTAATGTTAACACATACGTGAGTGACGCGGGTTGGAATTCCCGAGGCGAGATTTGTTCTTCTCTCTCCTAGGGTCAGCTTTCAGTGACGACTTTTGTTAAGGTGTTCCCACTTACAGCCCCTGTGTGCAGACACGTGCATCAAGACATTTGCTACTGTTGTTGGGACAGAAGGAAATAATACACACTCTGCTAGGAATGGGTAGCGATCCACTTGCGGCTGCTGTGGCCTTATCCAGTGAAGGCAACCCCAATTTCCAGCAAGGCATTGATAGCGTATTTCGGAACACTATCTACTATTCCATAGTTTCATATATTTCAATGCGTATGTCGGGGGTGGGGTGTTTTTGGTTGTTGTTGTTGTTGTTGTTGTTTTGGGGGGCGAAGAGGTTGAGAGGGGGGTGGGTGGGGGGGGGGGGTTGCATGAAACTGAGCAGACAAGTTTAACAATTTGAAAATAATCTGACACAAGTCTGCACCGACAGAAAGTGTGAGCCCATACAGGGACACAAGGTGACATCTGCCGGAAACAAGAGAGACATGCCTTCAAAGGAATGGCTGCCAAAGTTGCTTCAAATATTTTTGTCTTAATTCTCATCATGTTTCGTCTTGTGACTTTGTCCCTCACAATTATGAAACTTTAAAATGGCTCTCATCACTACCTATCTTAATGCAGAAGTCATTCTGGTGGTGACAGTGTAGCGATAGGTATATAATCTCCCTCTCCCCCCACCCTCTCCCCCCACCCCCCTCCCCCCTTCTCCCCGTCCCTAATAAGCCTCATGGTTTCTGTGGACATTAAGCACCATGTTTGCTGTTTTAAGGTGTTCACACTTACAGCCACTGTGTGCAGTCGAGTGCATCAACACATTTGCTGCTCTTGTTCGGATGAAGAAAATACTACACACAACTTGTAGGAAAGCGTAAGTAGCGCTGCTCTTGCGGCTGCTGTCGCCTTACCCAGCTAAGGCGTCCTGAATTTCCAGCAAGGGATTAATAGCGCATTTCGCACCACTATCTACTATCCATAGTGTCATCTGTTCCAATGCGTGTGTCGGGGGTGGGGTGGGGGGTGGGGAAAGAGGATGGGGGCGGGGGCATTTTGCAAGAAAATGAGCAGTGGAGTTTAAACAACTTAAAAATAACATGACACCAAGCTGACAGCTTGGTGAAATAAAATCCAAACACACAGAAGGTGAAACGGAACGCTGATTTTAATGGGACAATACGAAACAAGCGCATAGTTTCGAGGTAACACCCACTCTACCCCATCCCCTTTTTTTTCTTCCTCTTTTTCTTTTCCTTCTTCTTTTCCAAATTAAGCGTCGGTCTGACAGTTGAACGATGATAAATAAAAATGAAACATGTCTACTTTTCCTGATTCGGTTGTTGATGCTGGCGTCTGAAACAGGTTGAATAAGTAAGTGAGTAAACATGGTGCTTAACGTCCACAGAAACCACAAGGCTTATTAGGGACGGGGAGAAGGGGGAGGGGGTATGCAGGTGAAGTAAGTAAGTAAACATGGTGCTTAACGTCCACAGAAACCACGAGGCTTATTAGGGACGGGGAGAAGGGAGGATGGGGGTATGGAGGTGGGGGAAGAGGGAGATTATATACCCATTGCTACACTGTCACCACCAGAATGACTCCTGCATTAAGATGGGCAGCGACGAGAGCCATTTTAATGTTTCATTAACTGTGAGGGATAAAGTCACAATAGTTGAACAGAAAGGAGAGCCGAAGCGGATTCGAACTGAGGTCCCTTTGCTTACCAGCCTTACCGCTAGGCCAGTCCGGCTCACGTCAGGGTGAGCAGACATTTTCGTTTTTGAAGTAATTTTGGCAGCCACTCCTTTCAATGCATGTCTCTTGTTTCCGGTAGGTGTCACCTCCAGCCCCTGTATGGACTCACACTTTCTGTCACTGTCTTATAGCACGAAATTAAATCAGGCTTGCTCCACCCTTTATAGCCCCTATAGTCTGTCTCTTGTGTCTCCTCCTTTTTCTGATCCCCTTTAACCTAGATCAGATGCCCCATGGCGTCTAACAACACTGTGATGACATCGCTCTGATATTTGAGTTCTTGAGTTTTTGCTTAATGTCCTCAGATGCTAAAAGCATATTAGGGACAATCTATAAAGTAAGCTTGACTTGGATATATCATAGTTAGATCATGGGGGAGACGGGGGGGGGGAGCGAAGAAAGCTTGGTCCACTTGCGGATCAATATTTGGATCGGGATATGAGGTCGCTGGAACAAAGGGGGAATGAGGGGTGAGGGGAGAGATGAGATGTGTCCACCTGCGGATCAATACTGGGGTCAGGGTGCTGGGTCGTCTTGGCTGTACTGGGGCATTCACCGCTCTGATATCGCACAGCACAGATTAAAGTCCCCTCAGCAGAGAAGCAGGATCGAGCTACCAAAGCTTCTCTCTGTGAAAACAGGAGTAGGTCTGAATACAGCTGTGTATGCGTCGACGACTTCCGGGACTCAATGACGGACTTAAATTTAGTTTTAGATTTCTTTATGGTGGGATCATTCCGCCAAAGTACCACAGACAACCATCCATGTTTTATAATAATAATAATGTACATTTATCATGCGCTCATCAACGCCCTGAGCGTTCACATGATACATATTAACTTAAATATGATATTCTATACACAGGTAGAGCATAGTCCTATCAAAACAATTTACATAAAGTATTATAAAAAATAAACAAAAATAAACGCACTACAAACACACACACACACACACACACACACACACACACACACACACACACACACACACACACACACACACACACACACATTGACTGTAGCAGAAACTGGGTACTGATATTAGTTAGGATGGAAATACTGTGAGAAGAGGAAGGGTTTCAGTTGGGCTTTAAAAGATGACAGGGTTGAGCAGTGTCTAAGGTCTTGTGGGAGTGAATTCCAAATGTGGGGTCCAAAGCAAGAGAAGATGCGAAAGCCATGAGACTTGCGTTTGGATTGTCGGATTTCCAGCATACGGGTGTCAGAATAAGAGCGTAGTGTACGAGACGGAGTGTAGACATGCAGCAGTTCAGAGAGGTAAGCAGGACCAGAACCATTTATAGCACTGAAACACATACAAGCGACTTTATACTTAATACGTTCGAAATGGGAAGCCAGTGCAGTTTTTCCAGGAGAGGTGTTGAGTGGTGGTGACGGGGTGCCAAGAGAACAAGTCTTGCAGCAAAGTTCTGAATTTTCTGTAGAGGTTGGATGACAGAATTATGTGTACCCATGAGGAGACAGTTGCAGTAGTCAAGCCGTGAAAGGATATAGGAAGTAACAAGAGTCTTGGTTACCTCTTCAGTGAGAAACCTGCGGATTGAACTAATGCGTTTAAGCTCAAAATAAGCAGTTTGGCAGATTTTTATGACGTGCTTCTTCGTGGACAGTTTTGAGTCAAGAATGAATCCAAGGTTCCTAGCAGAATCAGCGAATGGGATGTTGTGAGAGCCAAGAGTAATCGAGTCAGGGAGGGAGACGGTAGAAGGTTTCAAGGAAGACGAAAAGGAAAGAGAAGCGCTTCTGTTTTGTCGTCGTTCAGTTTGAGATGATTTTCCATCATCCATGTTTTTATGTCGTCTGTGCATGCATTGAGTTCTTTGGTGAGGTTGGTCACTTCACTGAGAGGAGCTGATTTCTGGAGCTGTGTGTCATTTGCAAAAAGCTGATGGTTTACAGAGTGGTTAGCTATGATATCGGAAGAGAGGCGTAATATACAGGACGAAGAGAATGGGCCCCAGTACTGAGCCCTGGGCACACCGTACATGAGCTGTGATGGTGACGAAGACGAGTTATTGACTGAAGTGGACTGATATCTGTCTGAGAGGTATGACTGAAACCACTGGAGTGCAGTAGACTGAATGCCAGAAAACAGAGTTCAGGCGGGAGAGGAGAATTTGGTGGTCAATAGTGTCAAAAGCGGCAGAAAGATCCAACAAAAGTAAAACAGAAATGTTGTCATTGTCAAGGGCGGAGAGAATATCGTTTACAATACGTAACAACACGGTCTCTGCTGTGTCCTGCTCGATAGGCTGACTGATTTTCCTTATGATTAGCTAGCACAAATGAACCACCAGAGAGAGAGGGGGGGGGGGAATAAGATAATACTTTATTACACAAGATAAAGATTCAGGCAAGTCGGCTTAGAGAGAGAGAGAGAGAGAGAGAGGAGAGAGAGAGAGAGAGAGAGAGAGAGAGAGAGAGAGAGAGAACTCGAACGAACTAAGATGAGAGAGAGAGAGAGAGAGGAGAGAAGAGAGGAGAGAGAGAAACGAAAAGCAAAGGAGAGAGAGAGAGAGATGTGAACCTGAACAGCGACGGAGTAAGACAATGGCATGCGTTGGTTGAGTGTTGCTTTACGTCAACAGAAACCATGAGGCTCATTAAGGATGGGAGCCCAGGACGGCCACCTAGTCTCTCACACAGCTCCTGACCTCTGAATGCATGCGTTCATACACTGAGGAACTAAGCCGATCCACGACCCTGGGTGCAGCAATGTAATGCACGTAATGCAACAACCAGGGCTGAACAACGTAATATTAAGCTGCGTGGGTGCAGTTTCGTCTTTAATCGTTCTTTCTCGAAAATGTCTCGATGGTGAGACGTATGGGAGTGATCGGGATCTGAATTTTCTCGGTATCTTTTATAAAAGTGAGGGAATTTCAGACTGAAAAAGGAAACAAAACAAATACAAATCCATCACTAAAAATGTGTTAAAGCCCCTAAGAAATACCAGACTGAAAGCATGAGTAAAACAAACATGAACTCATCACTTAAAATGTGTAACGAGAGCGAAGGAAAATCAGACAGGAAGCATGACTAAAAGAAATATAAAACCATCACTGAAAACGTCATTCTATCTAAATTCTAAAATGCAGTCAATATACTCACTGTGCGGGTGTCTGTGTGTATGTGTGCGTGTGTACACGTATAAAATCTTTCCGGGCAAGCTTTTGCATCTCATAAATGCTTCATTGTTTATAATTGAGTACGTCGCAGACAGACCTATTGACTATTCGACTCCAAGGGAATCACGTACGATATATCATGGTAAAACAAATTCATCGAGTCACACGTAGAAGTCGTATCAATCGCGGTTCATTGTATTCAAATTCAAATTAAAAAACAATCAATTATCCCAAAGGGGCAATTTTGTTGTTGTTATGTCGGGCTCGTAAAATAATGAATACATAAAGTTTAAAAATAAATACAACAACGAACACAGCACGACCAACAAAGGGTCTTACCTTAACCTCAGTTATAGTTTCATCTGTTGTGAGTGTTGATAGCTCTCTGAAGAGGGACAGTCAGTCGCACATACCATCGCGTACGTGCCAGCGCCCGCGCGTACACACACACACACACATACACACACACGCGCGCGCACGCACACATGCATAGCTACAGTCACATGCGCACACACGCGCGAGGGCACCCACCCCCACACCCAC
>JABMCL010000265.1:12500-20000 GCA_018857735.1 Alviniconcha marisindica | reverse complement strand
CGGTCTGTGTCTGGATTAAGGCACAACTGGGTTAGGGACAAACTCTGAGACGGCTACCGGCATGGACCTGTATCTACAGGTCCATAGGTACCGGTATGTCTACGGAACGCAACAAAGCCACGCAGTTGTTTAAATCGACCACGCAACCATGACCTTTGTATAATCCGTACTGGGTACATTTGATCTGCTCTTAACAATGGTTTGCAGTGCATAGTTATGAATCATATTCCTGTTCGATCAGTTTCGCTCTGTTAGTCATCATATAGGATTTTCCCTGATGTGCATGCTGCCTAATCATTTCTGAGGATTTCTGCTCTTTTCAAATTCCCGACAGGCTTTGAGCATTGTCTTTTGTTTAATGAATCATGTCCAGCTATTGGTGACTGCCAAACTACAAACGCTATTATCGAGTTCGAGTTTTCTCTCTCTCTCTCTCTCTCTCTCTCTCTCTCTCTCTCTCTCTCTCTCTCTCTCTCTCTCTCTCTCTCTCTCTCTCTCTCCTCAGACAGTGTGCTTGAATTATGACATTGAAATGCTACACAACTTAAATGCTTTGTACAAATACACTGACATATTTCTCACAATATTTTCATTGATGGATGCCAGCAGCAGGCTTAATCGAACAAGATTAACCTATCTAAACCTAAATGAATAAATCATCCGTATCCGTATCTCTATCTCTCTCTGTGTGCTTAGACTGGAAGAAGAAGGAAATGCAACTAATGTATCGATTCTTTAATTTCTCGAAACAGTCGTCGGTGCCATGGCGTCAAGCCAAGCGGAATTTGGGTACTCGAGGTTTTGATTGGTCACTGTTACTGAAAATAGCAACGGGGAATTCATAAAGATCGATACAATTATGCGAGACAATAACTTTCCAGATTGTTTGATTATGAATTGCGCTTTCATTTCCCTGCGATAGGGTATATAAACAGAACGATTGCTAGTCCTTTAATACCGAGAAACTCATTTCTTGTAGCTGCAAGGTTATTTTTGCTGATCCCTAGCGAAGATGGCTATCTGTCGGCTCATATCCGTTAGTAAGTAACATCATTTTTTCAACTCGTTTTGAGGCATACTGAAAGCAAAAATGATCAAAAGCTGGTTGTCCATGCTGCAGTACGTGTTGGTTTATTGGTGTACGTTGTGGTTATGAGCTTTAAAAAAACAACATCATTATATTACTTTATTCTTTCGTTTTTTTTTGTTTTGTTGTTGTTTTCTCAGTTATTTGTTACTCGGTCATTTTGAGTTAATGTCGTCATTCATCTGTTGCTGTTTTAGTGAGTTAGAGTTTCTTTTGTTGACGTTAGCAGTTATTTACTGGTCATTCGTGTATCTGCTCATGCAGTTAGTTTCGCATTTTTATACAATCCCTGCCTTATACATCTTTAATGAACATTTATCTTGTGTGTTTACTTGTTTCCTCTGAAACAAAATTTCTAATGAATTTTTTTTATGATTACTTATTCGCTTCTTCTTTTTAAATTCCTCTGTCTATATTCATCCGTTCAGTTGTTTATTTCTTTGCGTGTGATGCGTGCATCTTTCTGCAATTTTCCTATTTCTTGTTTGTCATTTTTATTTTTGCAACATTGCCTGCTTGCTTTCACCATGCTGACGCTGGGGATGCTAGAGAGAGAGAGAGAGAGAGACACAGAGAGAGAGAGAGAGAGAGAGAGAGAGAGAGAGAGAGAGAGAGAGAGAGAGAGAGAGAGAGAGAGAGAGAGAAACTCAGACTTGAACTCGAACTTGAAAACTTTAATACTCAAGAATAGTAGCGTTAGGTCCATTTGGACCCATGTAACATCCAGTCCTTGCTACACTACGAACACAAATAAGCACGACTAAGCACGTACCACATATAAGTACGAATAAGCAAGTAATTAATGAGAGAGAGAGAGAGAGAGAGAGAGAGAGAGAGAGAGAGAGAGAGAGAGAGAGAGAGAGAGAGATGAGATGAGATGAGATGTTTTATTGAATAAACCCGTTGTTCATTTCACACACAGAGAGAGGTACGGAGTAGAATTGTTTCGGCAGAAAACAACAAACAAAGCAAAACAAAAAAACACTGATTCATGGTGTTCTTTACCATTATAACCAGCCTTGTGACTACGAACAATTCGGCGATCGACGCTTTTTACTAATTACTTCACAGACGCTCACTGACACCCACTACTGAGCTACCGAGTCGTTAAGTTAGTCCTATTTATTCGCTAGTCCTGACATATAAAAGGTTCAAAAGAACGCTTATTTATTATGACAAAGACGCACTATCTAAAAAAAATCGGGGAATTCCCCTTTGCAAGCTACAAAACGACACTCAAACAACAGTTAAACGGTTAAAAACGATGAAAAATGAAATGAAAAACTTACACTTTTTTGGTTGAGCTAACCAAAAAAAGATACGTTTCCCACAAGACCTTAGACACTGTTCAACCCTGTCATCTTTTAAAGCCAAACTGAAAACCTTCCTCTTCTCACAGTATTTCCATCCTAACTAATATCAGTACCCAGTTTCTGCTACAGTCAGTGTGTGTGTGTGTGTGTGTGTGTGTGTGTGTGTGTGTGTGTGTGTGTGTGTGTGTGTGTGTGTGTGTGTGTGTGTGTGTGTGTGTGTGTGTGTGTGTAGTGCGTTTTTTTTAATGTTTTTTTTATTTTATTTTTTATAATACTTTATGTAAATTGTTTTGGTAGGACTATGCTCTACATCTGTATAGAATATCATAGTTAGGTTAGTATGTATCATGTGAGCGCTCAGGGCGTTGATGAGCGCATGATAACTGTACATTATTATTATTATTATTATTATTATTTCATTTGTCACCATTTTTTCATCGTTTTTAACCGTTTAACTGTTGTTTAAGTGTCGTTTTGTAGCTTGACAAAGGGGATTTTCCCCGAAAATTTGCAGATTGTGTGTCTGTGTCATAATGAATAAGCGTTCTTTTGAACCTTTTATGTGTTTGGATCTTGTTTTAGAACGCTAGCAGTCATTCTTGTTTCAGATTTATTGATTTTTTTTAGCTGATCCTGGGAAATGCACGCACCGTTTCTATGCAGCTTACTGATCGCGCCAGCACTGCTGTTTGCTAACTTCGTTATCACGCGAACGCGGTGGTGTACTGAGAACGCAGAAATGAAAGTCCCTTCTTGAGAGAAACAGGTTTTTGTCAGAGACGCTGCAGTGCATTACTGTGGTATGGCTGCATGTCTTGAGTCGGTCCGGCGTTTGGCTTGGAAAATCGGACTTTTATTCTTGATTTTCTTGATTTTATGATGATGATAATTCCCGCCGCCATTAACTACAATGATAGTGGTAGTGGCAGCAGCAGCAGTAGCAGCAGCAGTAGTAGTAGTAGTAGTAGTAGTAGTAGTAGTGGTAGTAGTAGTAAGAAGAAAAAGAAGAAGAAATGCATTTATATTCTGTTGAATCCCTCTGTGATACATGTATGAAGCTCAAAACGCTATACATGAAACAGTTCAACTGTTCAGAACATAATTTAATAATGCATTACATATATTACTCAATCACTCATTACATATATTACTCAATCACTCATTACATATATTATTCAATCACTCATTACATATATCGCACATGAGCACGTGTACACACACAGACACAGACACACACACACACACACACACACACACACACACACACACACACACACACACACACCACACACACACACACACTCTCTCTCTCTCTCTCTCTCTCTCTCTCTCTCCTCTCTCTCTCTCTCTCTCTCTCTCTCTCTCTCTCTCTCTCTCTCGGAGTTGCCTGCCCCTGGCTACCAGCGAGCAGCAAATAGTTTCAGCTCCCGGAATTATTTCCATATTTCCGTATTACGAGTGCCAGTTGTATCCAACATGTGTATGCCGCTTACCTTAGAGACGGTGCTTCGAACGCTGAGTGAAAATTGTCAGCTTACTTCTTGGGACATTCGCGGCAAGGGGAAAATGACAACAATCATTGTAAGGTTCAACAAGACACCGGCGCCATAGAAGACCAGCATGAACCGGTGAGAAGTGTCATGACACGTTATAGAAAGAAGTCGTCAAGTGAACTCAGGCGTGACGCCAAGCGTGTGAAGGCAAGACAACAAGAACAGGCGAGTAAACAGGACAGTGAGCAGCGAACCAGCCTTTCATCAAGCAACGAGGGTTTGGAAGGCAGCAACACGGGTCTGTTTGTCAGCCCCCCTCCTCAGTACCAAGCACACCCACAGGTCGGAGGAGTTGGAATGGAAGTGTAGACAACAGTGATCACAGAGAAGATGATATGGTAGCACAAGTACAGTTTTGTGATGCAGTTGAGACGATGGCCGTTCCAGAAGACGTTCAGCAGTTTGGGGACGATCAGTCGGATGGAGTGAAGTATTATCTGTCAACGCTCGCTCCTGAACATGTGAGTACTGTTGTGTCGTCTGCTGCTCGACCTGTTGTGAAGAAGATAGTGATGGACCAGAGGTATGGAAAGAACTCATTCTATGCTATGACTGATGGCGCTATTTTTGAATACGACCGGGACAAGTGTTCTGTGACAGACTGGTTTCCATTAGGAGTAAAAGGCAAAAAAACGAAGCTGATTTATGACAACGTAGAAAGGTGGCCAGAAGTTGATCACCCTGAGGTACCCACAACAGATAGACAACATGAAACTTCATATCAGTGCTAGCTGCTGTGTAATTCAAAGACATGGCCCCACTTTTTCCGGCAAGTCTGACCCCCAGACCAACGACCAGAGAAACGATTAACAGTTAACAGTCACTTAGGATCAGTGACCCGTGAAGGAAGCAGGTGCCTGTGCTGTGCGACGTGACCACGCCGACCTACGGCGGACATCACTGACGTGCCAAAACCGACCACGCAGAGTGATACGTGGAAGACAATCGTTTACACCGTGAATAAATCGTGATTCATGGACCATCGGACTGAAAACGGAGCCTGTGTATGAACTGTTGTAAATAGCATGGCTTCCATGCTATGCATTCCTCTGTACATACCGCGCGCGTTTCGGGAACAGTGTGCTATTATTTCGTCTATGCTCAATGGGCTGTTAGCCTACAAGAGTATTAAACCATCAATCAACAAAAATCTCTCTCTCTCTCCTCTCTCTTCTCTCTCTCTCTCTCTCTCTCTCTCTCTCTCTCTATATATATATCATCATCTATATAATATATATATATATATATATATATATATATATATATATATAATATATATATTATTGCACTCGTTGGAGATTACAAAAGTATCTGAAACAAAGCTGGTTGCTACCGTTGTGAGAACAAGATGCATCGTATTTTTAAGCTAATGAACTACATGAACTACATTTCGCCCTTCGTGTTTGGTTGAAAGTTAAAGTCACGCACTCAAGCTTTGGAATGCTACAGTAACATCATTACTTTGTTCCTGGACGAAAACTAAAACACGCCTTGTGATAATGACGTGAAGTGTCGGTATCTTGTATCAATGGAGGCGGTTTCAGTCTGCACGTAGTCGACACAGGATTAGACCTGTGCGCACGCAAACTTGCGTTCACGCCACCATATAATTATTGACAGTTCTCTGCACGGAGAGGTTTTGCACTTCTGTAATTTAACATGCAATTTTTAACAGCCATTCACTGTCAGTGTCACTTGTCATCGCACAGAAGTCACTACCTGAAGCCCATAATCTGATCGGAAGAACAAAGGGTGCAGAATACAGTGTCGTTGCTGTTTGTGAGTTTTGAATTTGTAATAGCAATGGTTCAACCGATCATAGAGGAATATTCTCAATATGCACGGTATTGCTGGTGTCTGTATGAATACAGTATACTACAGCTATAATATGCATACATATACAGCACGGGGAATGAAGTAAAAGACCAGACAAATCAGTACTCATCTCAATTTTTTTTAAGTTTTTATTTTTTTATTTTTAATAACGACATAGCTGGCAGGCGAACGGTCGGGTACGCGTCATTCGACTACGCCTTGATCACGTGCGTCCACCTTCCACGTAATTCTTTGTCTTCCTGCACGTGTTTGGCCCGCAGGCTAACCGTACGTGTCGCCTACGGTGTGTTTTGACTGGAGGAATTAAATTCCGTCTTCAGGAAGGAGGTGTTATTGTTTAGGAAACTTCTTTTACGCCGATTTGTCTCCGAAGAGGTACTGGAGCGGATCGAGATTCCAGGACGAGGGGAAAGAGGAAGACTAAACCTATCGCTACACTGTCACCATCAGAATGAGTCGTGCATTAAAATGGGAAGCGACGAGAGCCATTTTAATGCATGACAGTGTCCACAGACCACACCATTTGGAGAGACAGGAGAGCCGAAGCGGAATCGAGCCGAGGCCCTTCTGTTTACCAGCCTAACGCCTTACCGCTGGGCCAAACCGGCTCACAATTTCACCAGGCGCCACTGAGTACGAGACTAATAAACAAACCAGGCCGTACACCAGATGTGCTCCACTGGCTTTAGCGTCAGTAAGCAGGCTGGATGAAGCCTGGTTGAATGATGTCGGCAGCACGTTTCCGTGCAGTCTCTGGAACCGTCAAGATAGGCTAATATTATCTATCTGTCTGTACTGGGAGCATCGGGAGCGACAATGCTGTGGGGTCGTGGCACCACGAGGTCAAGACGGTGGCTGGCTAAGCGGTGCAGCCCACCAAAACCAAGCGAAGCAGCCCGAGTGTTCAAAAGGCATACGGCAATTTGGCAAGGAGCAGCACGAGTGGACCGGCACCTCAGCGTCTTGAGGTCCGGGCAGAAAGTCAGGACAGCACCACGACATTGCCAAAGATGCCGCGAAGCAATAAACGGCAGATCTGAAGTGTTGAGGAGCTTGAGACACTACCTGCGCGCACAAAGCCAAGGACATCACACCACCGATCGCCTGGAAGAGAGAGGGTGGAAAGAGGAAGCGCTCGACGATCTTCCTTGAAAGAACGAGAGAGAGCCATCGTCGATTAGGCGAACAGTGGAACCGTTTTAAAAGCGACGTTGGGGAAATTTCTGAGAGACGGAATGGAGCGCATATGGCTTTTTCTGACCGCATAGATACGGTTTTGAACTGAACTGAACTGAATGAACGGCTAGAAAACATCAAGTCTTCGTACGTAACTGGACAGGAAATTTTGCTGGAGCTCCGGGGTGCTTGCAAGCAAGGGACATTTTTGTCAGAGTTTTGACTTGTCGGCTGTGCAGTGTAACAACTTGTATTTATCCACTGAAAAGGTGCAACGTAAGAAAGAAAAATCATTGCTCTTACGTTTGACATAGTGTACTCGTCAAAATCCTCATATTTATTATTATCACTAGTGTAGATCAAACGGGTGACTAATTTCATGCGTAGACGAAAAACTGTAAGCAGACATTCCTTTTGCGGTTTGCCATAGTATACTCGTCAGAATCCTTGTGTTTATTATTATCACTAGTGTAGATGAAACGAGTCTACGCATGTTGTGTGCTGTCCAATCAAAATCAGCGCCCACTTTAAACAT
>JABMCL010000265.1:0-2500 GCA_018857735.1 Alviniconcha marisindica | reverse complement strand
TTGAATATCCAAAAAGGGGTATTTTCAGGGGTGTTTGGTTGTTACAGGGTGGTGCCACGTAAAAACTGCGGCCGTCTCGGCGGTTTTGTGTAAAATACAACCTGCAAAAAATTTACAGGTAAATTCATGCAAACCACTCGAAAGGTGAGGGTTTTTTAAACTGTAACCTGCCACCTGCATTTTTGGCAGAAGGGCCGGAATTTTTTACGTGCTATTGCGGAAACCCGGGGGGGCAACGAAAAAAGAGCCCCAACAAAAAAAGCCAATCGGAAAGAAACTTCTTTAACTCTCTGGGGAATGTTGTAAGTCGTTTTTTTGGTTCGGATTTAAGACGGCTCGGGGCTTCAATTGGGTTCCCCCGGGGGCCCACCCCCGGCATTGCCCAAACGGGGGCCCCGGGATTCCAACCGTGGCGCCAGTACGGGATTTTTCCAATTAGCGACGTTTTCTAAAAGAAACAGAAAAGAAACACTGAACACATTTTATCAGCACCAGCACCCGCGCTTTGGGCCTTGTAAAAAAAGATTAGGCTAATAGATCTTTAAAATTTTCCCTAAACAGGGGTGCTAGCATTATTAGCCCCCAGGAATTGTAGTCATCCTTTTCACCTCCGTTTTTATTATCATCATACGAATTGTAGTTGTCTTTATTATTTATTAAAAATCACCAATTCATCGTTTTCACACGAATAGGGCCCTAGATTTAAATGTTTTTTGTACAATGGGAGTTATTTTTGTTTTTAAAAATCAACCGAATTCAACAGGACTAAAGGGATCATTGGCGGAGCTTTTTTTTTTTTTTTTTTTTTTTTTTTATTTTTTTTTTTTAATTTTTTTTTTCATTTTTTTTGTGTGTGTGTGTGGGGGTGTGTGAGGGGGGGAAAATTTTTTTTTTTTTTTTTTTGTGTGTTGTGTGTACAGGGGGGGGGGGGGGGGGGTGTGTGTGTGTGTGTGTGGGGGGGTTTTAGTCTATTTCCCCACCGAGGACCCCATTTTTAATCTCAAGCTGCTGTTTTTACTACCATGTTGCTTGTGGTAGACTGTGTGGACAGTGCCCGGGGTGACCCCCGCACGGGGACGGGGTTTTCGGCAAAATGGCTGTAACAGTGCTTCTGTAACAATGGGATGATGGGCTGCCCCACTGATGGCCTGTCAGGGCTTCGAAACACCCAACTTGTGGTCCGCTGATGGGCAGGGCCCCGTTTTATTGCCCCGGTTCAAACGCTTATACACACACACACACACCCCACACACACACAACCCCACCCCACACACACACACACACACACACACACACCCCACACCACACACACACACACCCACGCACACCACACACCCCCAAAACACACACACAAACACACACACACCCCACACACACACACACACACAAAAAGGATATAAAACAAGAAAACAATGGGCCTTTCCCTTAGACAAAATAGAACAAGTCGGCACCCCCCCCCCCCCACACACAAGTCACCACCACACACACACACCCCACACACACAACACACACACACACCACACACACCCACCCACACCACCCAACAAACAAACAAACAAACAAACCCCCCAAAAACACACACACACACAAAACACCCCACACACACACACAAACAAAACACACACACACACACACACCCCACACACACACACACCCCCCCACCCCCCCCCCCCCCCCCCAAAAAAAAACACACAAACACACCCCACACCCCCACACACCCCACACACACAAACAAACAAACAAACAAACAAACCCCAAAAAAAACACACACACAAAACCCCCACACACACACACACACACACACCCCACACAAAACACACAAACACCCCAAAAAAACAAACAAACAAAACACACACACCCCACACACCCACAACAACACACACACACACACACACACACAAACAAACAAACAAAAAAAGCACACACACACACACACACACGTGTGTATGTAAACTGTAAAACCCTAAATCCCCGCCAAACCGCGAACGCACCCTGAAAAAAAAAATGATAAAATCAACAACCACCCCCAACTTTTCAAATGCAGTAATCCACCTTGTGTATGCCGTCGTTCCCTGTTAGTTTGTGTCCGGGGGGGGGGGGGGGTGGGGTGTTTTGTGTGGGGGTTTTGGGGTGTGTGTGGGGGTGGGGTGTGTGTTTTGTGTTTTAGGGGGGGGTGTGTGTGTGTGGGTTTTTGGAGAGAGAGAAAAGCGAGGAGAGAGAGAGAGGAAAAGACAGACAAAACAGACAAAACAGACAGACAGACAGACAGACCAGAAGACAGAGAAGAAGAGAGAAAGGGGGTTTGGGGTTTTTCTTTTTATGCTAATATATAAAATTTTTACTTGACTAACAACTGACTGCCTTAACATCCAAATTTTTGGCTTTGCCCGTGATCCAAAATACCCGTTTTGGCACAAGGAATAGCAAAAAGACTTTCCCCCACCTAAAATTTAAGACATATGGCAATTTTTCGTTTTAACAAAAACCGAAGCAATACTGA
>JABMCL010001110.1:80000-203770 GCA_018857735.1 Alviniconcha marisindica | reverse complement strand
GTCGCACACCACAGCAGCACAAAGGAACACAGCTGACACGAACAAAGAGAACTCTCTGGAGTTACTGCCAATCAGCTCACGAGACACTAACACCGAGTTGCCTCACAGGGGGCAGCTGTGGATAACACTGTTGAGCTCACTCCACTCGGCGGTTAGTTCGGCGTGACGAGCGCGCCAAAACACCGAACGACTCTACGAGCTTAAAAGCGAGAGGACCGTCGATGAACACTGACGCACACCACAGCGGGAAAGCACACTCAACACACGGTTTCACAGGAGCCTCGGCCACACACGGCAAGTACACGCAGAAACACAACCACAAGGCACAGAACAGGTACACACAGAATCACAGCCTCAGAAACACAGCACGGGTTCACGCGAAGTCACAGCCACAAAAACACACATACACGATACAAAAAAAGATCGCGCTTAAACAATGGGGAGCAAAACACAGATACAGTTACAGGCGGATGAACCTCCTGCAAAGTTAGAAAGTAATCGCAAAAATTGCAAAAATGTTTCTAATTAATGCAAGATGCTCTCAGGGTAACGAGAGCCACCCGAGAACATAATACAAAAATCGTTCGTTAAGAAAAAATAGGTAAAAGGTACGATACCATCAGCTTGTCTCGATTCGCAATCCCAGTCCGACACGGTCTGCAGCAGAGCGCGACGAAACGAGAAGCCTCACTGACCACTACTCCACTGAGCGCACAGGCCACGGCAGGGTAAACTAAGCCTTTATGCCTTGCCCTGTGTGTGATTCATTGTCACATGTCACATCTCATTATATACCGCGTGGAACTGACACACTCAAATCGAGTCGAAAGGGACAACATTCAAACAGACAAGTCCACAAGTTGGGACAAACATGCAGATATGCAGAAAACTGGATCCAGTCTGTTTTGTATTTCATGGTACTCACCTCCTGTGGGCCTCTCCCCCAGCAGTCAAATACACGACAGTTAAACAACCAGTCAGATTTCACACATCACTGAATGCTGTGCAAGCAAGTCACAAGAAAACTCCCAGCCAAAGTAAAAGAAGGTAACAGTTTCATAAAATACTCTGCAAATTATGCTCAACCAGTCAGATCTGTATTGTGGGCCTGACGCACAGCTTGCCTCAGCTCATCATACATGTTCTCCTTGTCAAACTCAAAATATATCTTGTGCAGCATGTAGACCAGGAACCGATCCTCATCCTCTGTGTAGTTCTTCCTCTTGTTTGACTGGTTGTCCATCAGCCGACCTTGCTGGATGGTAACGTTGTCTAACCAGAGCTTTCTCTTGGCATGCTCAACACTGCAAAATAATCCACGAGGTGGTAGTCTGTTGTGATGGCAAACCAGGGTCCACGCCGTCAAAGGTGTAAAAATGGTTGATGCTCTTCCTCAGCTGTATTAGAATGTTCAGCCGGTGCATCACATCAGACTTTCCCATCCCATTCACCACATCAAAGTTCTTCATCAGGATCTTGGTGTAGAGTTCTTTCTGCATCATGCTGAGGTCGACAAAGATCTTGGTTTCTGTCCTGTTCTTTTCATTTGACCTCCATGGCTGTGACCATTAGAGGCTCGTCTGTTGTTGGCATGGTGTTATTTGGCTTTCCTACTTCCAATCCTGCTTGCAGCACCAGATGTATACAGGCAATGGAAGTAGCAGGTAGGAAGTAGGCAACAATAAATGAGCCACAGCCAGAATTTCCTGTTTTATTCTTTTTTTCTTTCCGGATGGTATCTACGAGAGGCAGTTGGTATCACCTCTTGCTTTCTCTCACACTCTCTTACCAGTGACATCCAAAATAATAACATGTAAAAGATATCATCATCGTAGTTGTCCGTCGTGAAGTGACGACGACATCGTGACGGTCGGGTGTGATTGCAGACCAAACTCTGATGCACAGATGTGTTCACACACCGGGCAGGCTACGGCAGCAGCTGGGTTGGCCTTCTGCTCTTTCCTGGCTTGGCGTTTGATGTTCAGCTGTGACAGTCGCCTTTCCTCAAAGGCATTGTGGGTTGCCAGCTTCCAAGCACTACGATCTGCTGCAAGATGCTCCCAGCCTTTAGCAGGGATGTCACAGGCTTACAGAGAGTTCTTGAGGGAGTCGTTGTAGCACTTTGACTGGCCACCCTGCCTTCAAGTGCCGCAAGCCAGTTCAGAAGAGAAAATCTGTTTTGGAAAACAGCTGTCCTCCATTCTCATCACGTGGCCAGTCCATCTGAGTTGGGCCTTCATGATCAAGACCTCAACACCTGGCATGCTGGAATGGCAAAGTACCTCCTGGTTGGTGACTCTGTCCTCCCAGGAAATGCCCAGGAGCCTGCGGGGGCAGCAGAGGTGGAATTGGTCCAGTTTCTTGTGGTGTCTGTGGTACCATGTCCAGGTCTTGCAGCCATACAGCAAGGTTGGGAGGACTTCAGCTCTGTTGACAGCAAGCTTCGTTTCCTGGGTGATACCGCGCTCACACCAAACTCATCTCCATAGGCGCCCAAATGCACTGCTGGCCTTGGACAGTTGACAGGAGATTTCAGTGTCTAGGCTACCAAATGAGGACAGGCAACTGCCAAGGTATGTGAAGTCCTCGACATTCTTCAGTGCAGTTCCGTCGATCTTGATAGATGGCTCTGGCTGAGTGGTGCCCAGGGCCGCCTGGCAGAGAACCTCAGTTTTCTTAATGCTAATTGTCAGGCTGAAGGCCTTGGCAGCAATAGAGAAACAATCAATTGTCTGCAAACAGGAAGTCGTGGACCAGAGCTTCTTGCACTTTGGTGATGGCTTTTAGTCACCACAGATCAAAGAAGCGCCTGTCAGTTCTGTAACGGATCATGGTGCCAGCATTGGTCCAAAATAATAAAATGTAAAAGATATGTAAATCATTGAATGGTGTCCACACACAAAAGAACATTGGCTGAGCAACATACAGAGTACAATGACACAAACACAATTTGCAGATGAACTCGGTTACATGTATATATAATAAGAATCACAAATATATATCTTGAACAATTATTAATATAATAATAATTTAGGAAAGAAAGAAAAAATTACAGTCACATAACTTGCACTAACATAAAAAAAAATTGCTTCATGCCATATACATTATAGTAATTTATAGTTTACCTCATTTCAATACAAGACAAAATGCACAAAAATATGTATGTTAGTTGCAAAAGAAAAACAAACATGTCAGATGTATGTTGATATGAAGTTGTCTTAATTGCAGAGAAAGCAGATCCAGGTGAATTAAGTATTATTTTGTAATATTATGACTTATTGTGAACAATCCATGTGGAAGCTGCAGGTGTGAAGGGTACTGAGAAGTATTAACAAATACTAACAAATTTGTAATTAGTACTGATAAACAGTTTGGGGGGTGGGGGGTAGAGTTAGGGAGAGGTGGCTGGGCTGGAAGCTATCCAAGTACATTTTTAGCCCGGTGCCTGCATGTGAAATGAGGAGTTCCCAAGATTGTCTGTTAATTGTAAATCGCTGATAGTTTCATTTTGTTTCAAATATAATCACAGTTTATTGTCTCAGTGTGAAATTTTAGATGCATTTCCAGAAGGTTCTGTGGGCCATATCATTTCTGGGAAGCATATTCTGTTTCAATGCTCAAGTATTTCCTACAGTCTGGCTTGTGTTTCCATTGTATTTTTGTAGTAACTAAAGTGAAGTTTTCTCAGTTTCTGTGTTTAAGCAAATTGAGGTGGCAATTGCTCAAGGAAAAAGATGATGACCAGAAGAACCAGTATGGCTTGTGGTACAGGAAGAAGAGTTACTGGGATCTTGTTCTTGTCTCCTTTTTTGCAAAACAGTTATTAATGGCACCAGTGGAAAGAAAAACTGAAAGAAGATACCAAGTTTCATATAATTATTTCAGTGATACATGTAAGTAGTGTTAGTCCATTTGTGCAATGATTTTTTTCTTACCTTAAATTCAGTGAGACTCCTTCAAGTTAACCATTGGATTTCAAATTTCGTTTTAGCATCAAGAGAGCCCCTCCCCCACTTCCTCTACTCCCCCCCCCCCCCCCCCCCCCCCCTTCCATGCCCCACCAGGGGCCTGGTTGATCCCTGAACCCCTTCCTTTGAGGCTCTGTGTGTGTGTGTGTGTGTGTGTGTGTGTGTGTGTGTGTTGTGTGGTTGGTCTGACATTAGTACACACCCATTTACATTTTATGTGATATTTTATATTTGTCTTATGGATTTTTATTGAGTATAACTTGTTTATGATTGTCATAAACATAAATGTTTTGGCATTCCTTTTACACATTTTCAAATTAATGAGCCTTATATTGGTTAAGTTGAATTGCCCTGTGAGGGATGATTAAAGTTTTTTTACTTGACTCTTACTTTTCAGTGGTTGTACCCCTTACCACTAGATGGTTTAAGGCCGCATTCTAATATTTAGCCTGTATCTGATGCACAAAGATCATGTCTTAAATGCTGATACATCACAATGAATGACTGTCTTCGCACTGAAAATGGTCTAAAAAATGTATATATATGTATATAAAAATCATGATATAGGTTTGTTACCTTGCAGTAAATGAGAGAAAACCCTTGCTTGTTTTGTGTTTTTCAGTCTGACATGCAAAAGGTATTACGACATGCCCGCAAGCTGCCAGACAAACAACAACAGTTCTACAAGGTCAGTATTGTGAATATGTACCTTCCCTTGTCGTAATAGTTTACCATTTGGGGAATATGTCTTCAGTCACTTCGATTTTGAATGCTAAAGTTAGCAGGCTTTCCATGCCCAAATCTTCGATGATTTGCCCCAAAAGTGCAGCCCATCTTCTGTGTATGTTCTTGCAAATGTGATCCAATGGGTTACACAGTTACTGTTGATGCTCACACAGGGCAATAAAATAATGTAACCGGACCTGCGGCCCGTTCCTCATTTTAGGTTCAAGGGGAGGCTGGAGATTGCCAAGGAGAGACACTCACAATGGAATACACAGTTGTCTCTAGCCTTCTTCATGTAGTGTGCATTTCAATGTTCCTTGCGTTGTGTTCAAAATCACTACAATTGACTGACCTTGGTACCAGAAAAAAAACTGTGTTAGTGTTTGGTTGCTTGTCTGCTCCTCAGAGGTAGGTGTGCCGTTTCACTATGCACATATGCCACTTAAAACAGACACTAGACAAAAGATAAGGGGAGACAGAAGTTGTACACATGTACCAACATGACAGAAACACTGAGGCACGCTCACAGACACGTGCACTGACCACACTCCGTCTCAGTACATATTCTCACTCCCATTATTGGGCGATTCAGTGAAGCTGGTTTTCTAGAGTGAATGCGCTTTGTAATCTTTTGTGCAAGATGTCGCGAGAGGTCGCAGTGCACTTCTGGGCCGATTTCTGAATAGGCATTGCTTCACACTGTGTATAACAGTGGAAGTTGAACCTAGAATCGCGAAGCAGTACAAATGGCAATACTATTGCAGTTGCAAAAATTACCGTGGAAAGGGGATGGAGAGTGGAAAAAAGTGCGTCGTTTTTTGGCTGACCAGAAGATCGCGAGTTTGTAGAAAAAATGCATTTTGGGACATCTTATAGCACGAGCAACAAGTTATTGCTTATTGCCAGACAGATTATGACTACGGGCCTCTAAAAATGCCTTTAAAGTTGGCAGTGTAAAATTCGCAAACTCACTGTCACCGCCTTCCATTGTGAAGAAAGTATGCACCGGAAGTAAAAGCAGCCAAGGGACTTAAGCAATGCCGAGCAAAAGTCAGGGGAGTTAACAACCCCATCTGAATCGCCCAGTAGTGATGAACCAAATAAAGAAACGCATACATTTTTTATTTACATGCAGTAACATGCAGTAAACACAAGAACAAACCAAACTGACACATGGCTATACCTAACCTACGCACTAAACTTAGCTACCCGCATAGGCT
The DNA here is from genome assembly GCA_018857735.1 of Alviniconcha marisindica. Lineage (NCBI taxonomy): Eukaryota > Metazoa > Mollusca > Gastropoda > Provannidae > Alviniconcha > Alviniconcha marisindica. Next base: position 197,856 of record JABMCL010001110.1, on the reverse strand, counting down.
CAGTACCAATTACCTACAAAAGTAAGTTGCACCCTTGCACTTTGCAGCACAAGAAGACAAACAAACATAAACTTAACTAACGTTTGCACTTTGCAGCACAAGTCTTCTAAACTAATCATGCGTGCCCACACTTTGCAGCACAGGTCTCTAATAACTAAGGGAAGAGCAACACACTTTTCAGCATGTAGACTCAAGTGGACTAGCACTTTTCAGCACCAAGTTCTCTAACTAAGGGAAGAGCAACACTTTTCAGCATGTAGACTCAGGGGATAAAGTGGGGTTGACCAGCAGGCAGCATCCGACTGGAGAGAAGGGATGGGGGAACTCAGGGCCCGTAAGTCAAACTATCTTACACAACTCTTCCGCTGCAATATCAATCTGGTGGTGGTGGCAGTGCCTTTCTTCCATTTTTCCCAGGTCAGCACTCTTCTAAACAACAGGGGACAACCTGGTTATGTCATTAACTGACTAGCTAATCAGACACACTATGTGGTCAACTTTGGCCACCTTGCCAAGACTTGCAATGTACCTTTGGCGAGGAATACTTTACCAACTGACTTTGCACTATGTTAATGTCCTGTAAATTTCTTGAGGTGACCATGTATGGTTGACAGGACATTAAAATCCAGTTACTAGGTAACCCAACCCATCTCTTAACTTCTTTTTGGGGGGAGTGGGGGGAGGGGGAAGGGTAGGTGAGCTGTGTGTCAGTATTCTAACTCAGATTAATGTTGTAGGGCTGCCATCTGAAGGAGACATTGCTGAGTCACTTCAGTGGTGTTCAGTGATGTCTGTTCTGATTCAATATACACTGCCTACTAGGCCCCCTACTGATGACAGTGTTAGCTAAGCTGTGTGACTGAGCTCAGTAAGCATAAGCAGACTTAGTGAGTGTTCCCTCCAGAGAGCAGACCATCACTATGTCCCTCCTCCTATGGGGACTCTGATGTTGAAGCCTTTAAACAGAACTGCCTCAGACAAGGAAGGAGGAAGGAACAGGAAGAATGAGGTCACCACAAGAGCATGGCTACAGAAGCTGAGACAATCTTTTATATGCCACAAAAGGTGGTCATGAGGATGACCACTGATGATACTCAATGTCCATTTTGATCTGAGACTACTTGACAGGTCCATAGACCATGCTTACTGTCATAATTATGCCAGTTTTAAACAGGCCCAGCAACTGCAGTACCTGTGGCGTTTGTCAAGCAATTAGCGCAACACACTCAAAGCTGCATCCATGAAGTGACTGAAGCTCTACTGTGTGGTCCCAGCCTTTCCATTGGACCCATAGCATTCACAGTTCTGGGTAGGAGACTGTCAAGACTGAAAAATCCCTTGTGACTCTGATGGGATTTGAATCCACGACCTTCCAACCCCCAGTCTGAAGCTATAACTGCTATGCTGGGGCCAGTCTCACTGTGACTGTGATCTTAAAGACAGCAACCCATTTTTTTGTTTGCATGACACTGCCTCACTGGCATGGACCCATCCACAGCCCTGCCCCTTTCCCACTGTTATCACAAGATATCACAAGCAGCTTGTGAGCCAGCTTGGCCTAGCGGTAAGGCATTAGGCTGGTAAGCAGAAGGGCCTCAGCTTGACTCCACTTCAGCTCTCCTTTCTCTTCAAAAAGGTTGTGGTTTGTGGACACTGTCTTGTGACTTTGTCCCTCACAATGAGTGAAATATTAAGATGACTCCCATCTTAATGCAGGAGTCATTCTGGTGGTGACAGTGTAGCGATAGCTCCCTCTTCCCCCACCTCCATACCCCCTCCCCTCCCCCTATAAGCCTTATGGCTTCTGTGGACATTAAGCACCATGTTTACAGCAACCAATTCACTGCAGTCACTTCCAAATAACATGTTTCTTTCCTGCCTGACAGTGAGAAGATTTCCCAAACTACTACAGGGGCATGGACAGATACCTCTCATGTTTTTTGGATGATATCAAGGTGTTTGAACCAACTGAAGAAGACTCAACTGTGCAAGTGACAGTCCGATGCTACACATCAGTGCAAAAGAACGAAGTTCCACACATTCGTTTGATTTGGACACTACAAGACAACAAAATCTTCAAAAAGCACAACACCACACACTGCCTACCTAAAAATAGGGGTAGACTGACACCCTAAAAACCAAAACAAGTGCTAAACAGACAGGGAAAGAAACTGAATGCAAATGCCTGTGGCAAAAAAGGCCAAGAAAAAAGCTGAACACAAAGCCTGTGACAAAATTATAAAGAAAGACGAAACAAAACAAATACAAGTGTTAAACGAAAAATGGCTACCCTAATCAGGCAAGCAAACAAATGAAACCAAATGGGCAGATGGAAAGGATGTTGAAAATGACAAAGAAAGATCAAAGAGAAAGGAGGGAAGAAAATCCACTACTCTCACCTGATCAAAAACTGCACATGGTAAATAACTGTCCCCGAAATAACTCAAGAAACAAAAGGAAAAGCAAAGAGGAAAAACAATAATAGTTGGAGTGTATCCAAGAACCTCACTGACCCAAACCCTAATTGAGGGAAAATACAAAGTATCTAGTCTAATCAACTAGAAAAAAAATAACAGGCCTGAAGGATAACGTAAACAAAGAACTTTTTGGGACGAATATAAAACAAACATTCAATAAGAGGAAGGCTGCATACCTGAAAGCTTCACCGTCCCTCCAAACTTTCAACACTAATCCCATATCTCTTCCACCAAGATTTTGGGTTTATTTGTACATGCTTACTCTACCTGTCTCATCCTCTGTGAACTGGGGAGGAGGGGTGGGGGGGAATTGTGAAATTATGGGCAGGTAATAATGTGATGAGATTATTTTCTTTCTTGTGTATTGCTGCTTCTCATACGGTACATGTACATTATTTTTCTTGTGTATTGTGAGTTGTCATATTTTGTATGTATTATTTTCTTGAACACATTATCTTTGATATTTTTCTCAGTTAATGTTGAAAATGTCGGAGAATGTTGAAAATTGCAGTGAGTTTGTGTAGATCAGAGAATAGCGCTATATTGGCCTAAAAGTTACCTATCAGTATTTATTATTACTGTGAAGATAGGGGTCGTCACAATGAAAATGGACCCAAGCACCAGGAATCTGACGAGGAAAGAAACAAAAATGGAGTGACTGACACTGAAGAAGAAGAAAGAAAAAAAAGGAAAAGGGAAACAAAAAGATGGGGAAGATAAAAAAAATCCCAACTGTTGGCAATGGCGTCGGAGCTTCATCCTTAGAGATTAGAACTGGAAATTGTTCTGAGTGTACAACCATTTTGCTGTGTTAGGGCAATTGAACCAAAAATGACAAAACTGCACTGAGTTGGTGTGTGTGCTGAGCCGTTGTTTGTGATGCCAGCTTGCGAGACAAAAAAATCTGTGCTAAAAATAGCAACATTTCACAGCTTCAAAAAGCGTGAGTGAGTCTTGCGCCTGCTGGCTGCATTTTTTTGCGCTCTCACTATTTGTGTACATTATTGTTGGATTTCATTCTCTGTAAGTTTCAAGTTTGATACTGGCGTGATCGTCTTCTGCTGTAGATTACAACGGTGGTGTTATTTAGTTGATTGTTTACATAATTTGATGACAATTTCGTTTTGAAAAGTTTTGTTTTTGGATTTTTGAATTGAGAGTGTTTGTGTGCTAGAGGCTTTCTCCATGATTCATGTTCACCGACTCTTGTTTGTTATTGCTGTGGCCGCTGGCCTGTCAGCAACCTCTCACACATGCACGGACATTCTGTGTTTCTTCACTTGTCCACCAGTTCAAACCCTGACATTGAAAGAAACATGGATTTGACAGCTTTTGTAACATTAATCGATGAGTTTGTGACTCAGAGCACAAAGTTCAAACTGTGCGCACTTGTGTTTCAATGTATCACCGACCTCGGTATTCTCAGTCAGCCAAAAACCAAACGAGGGACCCAGGCAGGACGACTGCATCGCATCTGGCATTGCCTTTCCCCCTGCCTGGTACATCATGCCGTCACTCCACCGGGCGACCACCCCTCCACCACTGTGTCACCCCTAGCCCTCCCCTGTGGTCAACCAGGTGACCACCCCTCCACCATTGTATCACCCCTCCCCTGTGGTCAGCCAGGCGATCACCCCTCCACTATTGTGTCAACCCTCTCCAGTGGTCAACCAGGCGACCACCCCTCCACCTCACCGCTCCCCTGTGGTCAACCAGGCGACCACCCCTCCAACATTTTGTCAACCCTCCCCAGTGGTCAACCAGACGACCACACTTCCACCTCACCGCTCCCCTGTGGTCAACCAGGCGACCACCCCTCCACCATTGTGTCAGCCCTCCCCAGTGGTCAACCAGGCGACCACCCCTCCACTTCACCGCTCCCCTGTGGTCAACCAGGCGACCACCCCTCCACCACTGTGTTACCCCTTCCTTATGGTCAACCAGGCGATCACCCGTCCACCATTGTGTCAACCCTCCCCAGTGGTCAACCAGGCGACCACCCCTCCACCACTGTCACCTTTCCCCTGTAGTCAACCAGGCGACCACCCTTTCACCTTTGTGTCAACGGTCCCCAGTGGTCAACCAGGCGACCACCCCTCCACCACTGTGTCACCCCTCCCCTGTGGTCAACCAGGCGACCACCCCTCCACCACTGTCACCCTTCCCCTGTGGTCAACCAGGCGACCACCCCTCCACCATTGTGTCAACCCTCCCCTGTGGTCAACCAGGTGACCAGCCCTCCACCTCACCGCTCCCCTGTGGTCAACCAGGCGACCACCCCTCCATCACTGTGTCACCCCTCCCCTGTGGTCAACTGGGCGACCACCTCTCCAGCATTGTGTCGACCCTCCCCTGTGGTCAACCAGGTGACCACCCCTCCACCTCTGTGTCACCCCTCCCCTGTGGTCAACCAGGCGACCACCCCTCCACCTCACCGCTCCCCTGTGGTCAACCAGGCGACCACCCCTCCATCACTGTGTCACCCCTCCCCTGTGGTCAACCGGGCAACCACCTCTCCAGCATTGTGTCGACCCTCCCCTGTGGTCAACCAGGCGACCACCCCTCCACCTCTGTGTCACCCCTCCCCTGTGGTCAACCAGGCGACCACCCCTCCACCTCATCGCTCCCCTGTGGTCAACCAGGCGACCACCCCTCCATCACTGTCACCCCTCCCCTGTGGTCAACCAGGCAACTACCTCTCCACCTCACCGCTCCCCTGTGGTCAACCAGGTGACCACCCCTCCACCTCTGTGTCACCCCTCCCCTGTGGTCAACCAGGCGACCACCCCTCCACCTCACCGCTCCCCTGTGGTCAACCAGGCGACCACCCCTCCACCACTGTGTCACCCCTCCCCAGTGACCAACCAGGCGACCATCTAGTGAACCATCTTGGTGACATCTCCACTGGTTGCAGTCCCTGTCTCCCATTCACTGTCGGCTTGCCTCCTGTCATCAGCAGCCCCTCGTTCCCACTGCCCTCGCCGACCTGCAGCTCAGCACCCCGCCCAAGGAAAGCAACGCACGTCATCGTGGGTGTGTGGAACGCCAGGTCGGCTGTCAACAAGGCCCTCGAGGTGAACGATATGATTGTGGAGAGAGACCTGGATGTACTGTGTCTCACCGAGACTTGGCTTAGGGAGGAGGGGGATGACGTTAGCATGGGTGAGATGACTCCACCAGGATTCTCCTTCCTCCACAGACCGCGGGTGTCGGGAAGAGGTGGTTATGTTGCTCTCATCTTCTGACATCTCAATGTACAATTATGCAAACATCATTCTTTTAGCTCGTTTGAGAACATTGAAGTGTGCATAACAAGAGGCAAACAAACTATACGACTTGGTTGTGTGTATCGCCCACCTCCATCAGCCGGAAACAAACTTACAACTAGTGATTTCCTCGATGAGTTTGGCATGTTTCTTTCTGATGACAGCATTCCTGCCAAGAACGTGCTTGTTGTTGGTGACTTTAACTTCCACATGGATAAGCCCAACGACCCGGATACACGGTGTTTTGTTCAATTGTACAACCCGCTAGGCTTTGATCAGTTTGTCACTTAGTCGACGCATGTAAAAGGTCACATTTTAGACATTGTTTTGTGTAGAGCTAGAACACTTGTAACCTCTGTCAATGTTGATAACCTGTACATGTCAGATCACTTCTTGCTTACGATCGGAACCGACCTCTCGAGGCCTTGGGTGGTGAAATGCAGAAATGTTAAAGGCATTGACAGATCACTGTTCTGAGCTGATATCGTTCAGTCCCCCCTTGTGATAGGCTCACCCGATGGTGTTGATGACCTTCTTGATCTGTACAATGTGACCCTTCTGGGTCTCCTAAACAAGTATGCACCAGAAAGAGTCGTTCCCGACTGTCCCAGCTCCCCTTGGATAAGTGAGGCTGTCATTAAGGCGAAGCAGGCCAGGAGGCGCGCGGAACGAAAGAAACGGAAAACCGGCCTCATAGTTCACATTGAGATATACAAACAGGCAAGGAACAACGTAACAAAACTCATTAAGCAGGCCAAAGCTTCCCATTTCCATGCAAAATTAGAGGACACCGCAACGGATTCGAAGAAAATGTTTTCTCTTCTCAGCACGCTGCTAAACAGAGAGAACAGGTCCGTTTCTCTGCCAGACATGATACCCTAAGAAGCTGCTAAATCGTTTTCCCGATTGTTTCAACAGAAAATCGAGACGATTAGGCAAGAATTTAATGACGATCTGTTAGACATGACAGAAAACTTCGCTTCCAGTGTTCATTCCAGTGACATGCTCTCTAGTTTTTACGCTCTCTCCGAAGACCAAATCCTGAAACTCATTTGTGAGTCAAAGTCAACCACAGCGACCGTAGACCTGGCTCCAACCAAACTCGTTCTTGAATTCACTGACGTTCTTCTGCCTGTGTTTCAGAAAATAGTCAATCTGAGTCTCACATCTGGCACTGTGCCAATTGCTTTCAAAAAAGCAGTGGTTGAACCATTGATAAAAAAAGCCAAATCTTGACCCTGAGGTCCTCGGTAACTACCATCCGGTGTCCAACTTACCCTATTTGTCCAAGATCCTTGAGAGAGCGGTTGCCGACCAGCTGCAGGCACACCTCGACACAAACGGTTTGCATGTCAAGTTTCAGTCGGCGTACAGACGTGGTCATAGCACTGAGACGGCCCTCCTTCGCATACTTAACGATTTGTTGGTAATGACTGATGGAAGAAACAATGCTCTTGTGTTGCTCGATCTGAGTGCTGCCTTTGACACTCTCGATCACACGTTGCTCCTCCAGAGACTTCATGCAGAAATCGGCTTGGATAGTTCCGCTCTTGATTGGTTCTCATCATACTTGTCATGCAGGTCACAGCAAGTCCTTGTAGGACATGCCCTTTCAGCAGAAACCCCCCTTTTTTGTGGCATTCCGCAGGGATCGGTGCTCGGTCCTCTTCTCTTTTCTCTTTACACTAGGCAGTTGGCAGACCTTATTGATAAGTTCTGCATAGACTATCACTTTTTTGCCGACGATTCCGAACTGTACTCATGCCTACCAACTGAACCTGAGTCTGCGCTGAGTGCGTTGAGAAATGTTGAGTCGTGCTGTCGACAGATAAAAATATGGATGACGAAAAACAAACTGAAACTCAATGAGCAAAAATCTGAAGTACTCCTCTGTGGACCATCATCTAGAAGAGAAACTGTCCCTGTTGACTGCCTTTCAGTTGGCGAAGCGTCCATTCCGTTCTCCAACGTGGTGGAGTAACTTTGGACGCTGAGCTTTCCATGGAACAGCATGTCTCAGCCGTTGTCAGATCTTGTTTTTTCCACATCAGATCTCTGAGTAAAGTCCGTCCATACATCACCTACAAAGCTGCAAGTAGCATTGCTGTCTGTCTGATTTTGTCAAAGCTTGACTACTGCAATAGCCTTGTCGGGACTGCCCCAAAAACAGATTAAACGTCTACAGACAGTGCAAAATGCTGCTGCAAGAACTGTCATGAAATGCAAAAAAACAGATCACATCACTCCCATTCTTAGACAGCTTCATTGGCTTCCCATCCAGAAACGGATCTGCCACAAAATTCTCTCTGCCACTTACTGGTCAGTTCATGATAACACCCCTCTCTACCTCTCTGATCTTCTCCAAAAACACAACCCTTCTCGCCTTCTCAGATCAGCATCTAGATCTCTCCTTGATGTTCCCGGGCCCAGGGATCCCAAGACAAAGCGGTACGGCCAGTGAGCCTTCAGATATGTCGCTCCCTCCCTCTGGAATGTCCTCCCCGAGAGCATCAAGGAGAAGGACTCCATTCAGTCTTTCAGACCTTTGCTGAAAACCCATTTCTTTACCTAGGGATGATAGTCAATGCGATTGTGTATATGCGCCTGCGCTGATGTGTGTGTTAAGTGAAGTTGATGTTGCCATAATTACTGTGTATGTGTGTGTGTGCGTGTGTGTGATTATTTTTTCTTTTTTTTCTGTTATCATTATTTGTAACTCTGTATAAATTTTTACATTTAACTGTTATGTATAGTTCCACTTTTGGGAAGGGGTAGGAGCTGTTTGTACCTTTTGGTATGAGTGTCCTTTGGTAGTTTTAGCTTGCGAGAGCTTACATGTATGCACTGTGTGTATCTGGCGCTGTGAACACGCAAGGTTTTGTGTGGAAGTTTTTTATGTGCTATATATAAATTTTCATTCATTCATCTCTGATTGGTTGAGATCAGCAACCGCGTGGCACGTGTGGATGGGTCTATTGTCTGTGAAGAAAAGCTACAGTCCCTTCACCCCATTTTCTAATCACCCTGTTCTCGAGTCCGCCTTCTTTTGCACCTTTTTTCCCCCATGGTGGATTAGTTTTTGTTCTTTGAACTTGAAGTGCTTCTGGTTAATAACCCTCTAACATGACCCCTAAGAAGTAAATAGCTTAAATTTGCAACCACAGACAATATTATTTTTCTGAGATCAACCAGTTTTCTTGCTCAGCCTCATTGGAATGCATTTTGGGGGTCCTGTCATCTTGATTTATTTTAACATGTACATATTTCCTTGTATCACTCAAGTATTTCATTGAATAGCAGAACAGTGGTTATGAAGAAATAGATCATGAAAGATTTTTGTTAATCAATACAATTTCTTCTGTGCAGGAAATGAACAGGATCCGTCGTGCAGCACTTTCCTTCGGTTTTCATGAGCTACTTGAAGCAATGGCCACTATGCTGGAAAGAGAGTGCACTTTGCTACCAGGCACAGCACACCCAAGTGCCTCAATGCAACTGTCACATGCAGCAAATGGGCTTCGCTCTCCTGCCGCTCTTGATATTGTTCACACAATCATGCCTCTACAGACTAATTTTGCTGCTGGAGATCGATAATTGAAGAGGCAGTAATTTCATAAAGAAAACTTTCTTATTTACACAATGCACTCACGTAAAACATTTGAATCTATGGACAGTGATCAGTGTTTGAAGGTTTGACATGCAAAAATGTAAGCATTGAGTGTGTTTTTCAGACACATTAAATGTGAAAAGGATAGCAAACTTTGCATGATAGTGAAGTTTTATCCATTTCCGTTACTTGCCCTGATATTACTGTACTGGTTGACTGGGCATAAAAAAACACCAGGTTACTTACTTACTTACTTACCATTTATGTTTACTGTTACCTTCTAGAGACCTTGACATAGTTCAGGAGCTGTGTGAGAGTCAGGGTGGCCGTCCTGGGCTTTCCGTCCTAATGAGCCTTCTGGTTTCCATGGACATAAAGCTATATTGAACCATGCTTCGGCATTGGTCTCAGCTTGTTCCTTATATGAGGACATTAAGTAACACTACCTACCTACCTAGAGGCCTTGACCTCATTTCAAGGTCTTGGGAGCATCAGAGCAGTTGCAAAATTTCAAACTTGTATACTTTGGTGGTGAATTCTTATCCAATCCATTTGAAACTTTGCATTGTTTATTAAGTAAGTATATGGGTTGTTTTGTTTTATAGGTGAAATAAAGATCATTAACTTGTTTTTTGTATTATATACTCACTGGTAACTACAATGTTCAAGTGGAGCTGTTGAAAGTGTTTCCCCATTAGCCATCTAGAAATGCTGTTCTGTAGTTGTTGGGGTAGCATTAGAATCATGGAGACTTCAGGCTGTGCTGTGAAGTGCCAAGTGTGCATGTGAGTAGGCCTACATCCATGTCTGTGTCTGCGCACCACTCGTGTAAACACAAAAACATTCCTCTTTCAAAACCACCCTCAAGGCTTACCCTTTCAATAACTATTTCTAAACTGTCTGTCCTTGTTACATCCATGTCTAACACCCCTTACACAAGGGCATGGTGTGCATGCAAAAACACAGAGGCATGCCTGCACACACACTCTTGACACTTAACAGCATAGCCTGAAGTGATGATTCTGATGCTTCCTAACACCTGTCAACTCACCCTGTGTACAAGGGCTGGTGACCACAGGTTTCCAGTTGGCAAACTGGCACACACAAAACTTTACAAGTTGGTAGACAGGTAGCTTAAAAAGAAAAAAGTCAGCAGACTGGCCCATAGGTGTGTGTTGGCTGGTGACAAGCAAAGCTGTCCAACCCTGGTGACTACAAGTTTCTAGTCAACAAACCAGCATGCACCACACTTTCAAAGTTGGCAGAATGGCTACTCCTACTGTACCAAAAGTTAGGGGGGTTATACTGGAATCACAGTGTCAATCTGCCTGTCCATGTGTCTGACTTTGTCCAGAGGACATCTTCTGGACCGCTCAACTTTTTGTAACCAAACTTGGTATGGTGATGCATCGTCATCAGCTGGACTTTGTCCAGAGGATATCTTCTGAACTGCTCAACCTTTTGTAACCAAACTTGGTATGGTGGTGCATCATTATCGGCTGGACTTTGTCCAGAGGCTGTTTTCTGAACTGCTCAACCTTTTGTAACCAAACTTGGTATGGTGGTGCATCATCATCGGCTGGACTTTGTCCAGAGGCTGTCTTCTGAACCGCTCAACCTTTTGTAACCAAACTTGGTATGGTGGTGCATCATCATCGGCTGGACTTTGTCCAGAGGATATCTTCTGAACTGCTCAACCTTTTGTAATTAAACTTGGTATGGTGGTGCATCATCATCAGCTGGAGTGTCCTGCAAAACAATGTGTTGCTATCTGAAGGCCAAGGTCACAGTGATAGCTTCTATCATCAAAATATGAATGTTTCTACTATATCTTCTGAACTAATGAATCTTTTGCAACCAAACTTAGTTTGATGGTAGATCATCATGATGTCCAGTGAAAATATTGGGTTGCTGTTTTCAGTTGTCACTGAACATTTACAACTTCAATGTCTGTTTTGAATATCTTGTGAACTGCAACCTCTTTTGTAACCAAACTTGGTATGATGATACATCGTCATAAGCAGGGGTATCATGCAAAAATATCAGGTTGACATCTTTAAGGTCAAGATCACAGGCCTCAGAATTTATATATGATTGTTTCTGTTACTGTTTCTGTTATATATTCCTAGCTGCTGATCCTTTTGCTTCCAAATTTTGTTTGATTGTACAGAAGGCCATGTGAATACAACAATCCTTGTAATTATTATTATATGTATGTGTGTGTGAAGTGTGAACCACTCAATGACCCAGGGAGACTGAGAGAGAGGGATCATTATAATTATGATAACAGCAATTAATTCAGTTGAATGGATTTTCATGAGGTTTTAAATGCATGGCTTATTCCTGAATAGAACTTATCCAGTGGTCCTGCAGCACTTCATTGATTCATATTTCTGTCAGGTGGGCCTTCATCTTAGACATCTAGCAATTAAAAAAATATATATATATTAATTTTCCAATGGATAATTTAGTTTGCAATAAAACTTTTCTTATGATGTTGCACAGTGTCTGGCAGGATGAAAGAGATCGCAAGCACACACACACGGCACAGCGGGAAACGACGAGCAGGATTAGCGAGCTTCTCCGTCTTCTTCCGTAAAGCAGCCAACATCATTTTGTTGATGGTTCTGTCGCTACTGAGGAGGTTGCGAAGATTTGGGTCGTTGTGGTATTAGTGAGCGTAGGCAAAGGAATGGGGATGGGGAGGGGGGGGGGGGCGCAGGAGATGGGATGTTGGGCATGGGGGTGGGGGGGGACTTCCAGTTGGTGTTTACAGGAGCGACTGTTTTAAGTCCAAGCCTGGACTTAAAAGCCAGTGACTCAGCTGTCACAACGTCCTGGGGCAGTCCGTTCCAGTCTGGTATGGTCCTGGGTAGGAACATCTGTCTGTATTTTGTCCTGCAGGAGCTCTGCAAATACTCACAAAATACCAGTGCTAGAGGAGATTTTATGGTTCAGGAATTGTAAAATGTATCGGCTGATGTACCATGCCTACTGGAAATCTTGACTTTCGTACGGTTTGTGGTCGTTTTGTGTCAGTTTTCATGGTTTTCATGTCGAAGCGGGCCATGGCGGCAAAGCGTAACCGGTACAATGTTTTGAAACTGAAGTCCATGCTACACGGTGCTACCTGTGGTTTGCTCCTGTCCATATTGTTCTGGGGCAGTAACTTACTGCTACAGTGTGGGGATGTTGAACCCAACCCGGGACCTCCAAAAGCACACACGATGAGACAGACAATTAGGCACGATGAGACAGACAATTAGGCTGGGAAGCAGGATCACCCCAGCACGCAGCACTGACAACCCTCAGACTGAAGGCAAAGAACCGACCCTGGCTGACGTCATGGTTATGCTTTCTTCAATGAACTTGAAGTTTGATGACATGAAAAGCAGTGTCAAAATCCTGAGCGAAGGCTTTTCCAGACTACAGGATGAGGTGGAGAAGAAAAAAACTGAGGGAGGACTGTGCATTCATACGACAGGAGAACCAGGACTTGGAAGGCAAAGAACGTGAGACTAGAGAATACGATAACAGAGACGACCTTGAAGGCCGATCTAAACGGAACAACCTCATAAGCCATGGTCTGGTGAGAGCAGAGAAGGAGACTGAAGAGGATTGTGAAGGAGTGCTGAGGGATCTGATCACGGACAGGCTGGAACTGGCTGATGATATCCAGTTTGACAGACATGCACCGCCTCAGTGCCAAGCCAGTCTCTCCTGTGGTGGCGCGCTGTACTTTCTACAAAAAGACAAAGTAAAAATACGGAAACAGCAGGGGACTAACGTCTTCACTGGGGAGGACTTTTCTTCTCTTGTGTGCGATGTGAGGCGCAGGTTAGTTCCTCGTCTAAAGAAAGCACGTATAGTGAGAACAAGAAATGCATGATGGTGTTTGATCATCGCTATATGCATGATGGTGTTTGATAGACGGGAAGAAGTTTGCTTTGGATGACGGGGATAACCTGAAAGGAATGAGATAGGACTTTGGCCGTTCTGATCGTGGAGGTCAACCTCTCCTTCGTGCCGTGTTGGTTTTGTTTGTGATGACGTTGGGGGGGAGGAAAAGAACAGGGATACCGGTTGTCTGTTTTGCACGGGACATTCAACTTAAAGGAAAAGTCCAACGTTTTTAAGTATGCAAAATGACCATCGAAATCATTGACAAATGAGTCATTAGTTTGAGATTTAATGAAAGAAAAAATGTTTATGTTGGTTTTTAATCGATTTTATATTCTGTAGGCTTGCCGAGACTGTTGTCTCGGGTTCTCCATCAGTCACGTGACTTTCTCGGAAGTGACGTCAGTCTGGGGAGTCAGTGCGGTTGCCATCTTAGATTTTTCATTGAATGTGTATGCGTGTGTTCGACAAAAAGCTCTAACCATGCCGGCCTACTGTGTTGCAGCAAACTGTAACAACTCACAAGCAACCCAAAGCATAACTATGCACGAGTTCCCGCGGAATCGACCCGGTGTGAGCGGGTACGAAATGGCCAATAAACCAAAGATTTAAAAAAAAGAACGCATGGTGAAAAAGAAGGGGGAAAGAGAGAGAAAACAACAACAACACTTTCTGAAAAGAAAGAAAAGGCAAGTTATGTCAGCTAGCAACAGGACAAAGGCTGGATACACGTAATCCGTGTACACGATACAACCCACTTAGCAGTGACAACAACAGACGCCCACGAACTACCCCACACAAAGAAAGAATGAGAGGTCTCGTTAAACATCGAGACTACCCCCTCACTCGTGCATCATAAATGAACCATATAACTCGAGAAACAAAAGGGCAAGCCAAGAGAAAAAAATGAATGGCAAGAAACGGTAACTAGCCCAACCCCAAACCCTAACCCAGGGAGGCCACGAAATCGCTAGTCTATTGAACTAGAACGAACAGAACTTTTTCATTTTTACATATGATGAAACAAACAAGGCGGATAAATTGGAAAAATAAAATAAAACACCCAATAAAAGGCAGGCTCCCTGATGAGGTCTAGCCTGTTGTGAAAAAGACTGAAACGCCACGCACCTAACAAGGTTCGAGAAAGATGAAATAACAAGGAGGAAATAAACTACTGACAATGGCGTCGGAGCTTCATCCTTTGGAGATTCGAACTGGACTTTTTTCAAAGTCGGTTACCCTGTGGCTACTAGCCATTTTGCAGCGACTCCCCGGAGTGACGTAGTGCGCATATGTGCACATGATTTTCGGCGTCATGGCGACGCTTTCGGTACAACAGAAAATACCTGTTTTCGTGCATTTATAACCCTCAGATCTTGTCTAATATCACCTCGATGTGAACAGACATAAAATATTGATTGATTGATTGATAACCCTCAGATCACAATTTCACCTACATCATTGTTCTCAGCGAACTTTAACGGAAATCGTGTCAAAAATCGCCCCAAACTTGTCCTTTAAAGAGTGTGAAGTTCGGACGGTGAGCGGTGTTAGCGATGACAATGCAAGCATGCGTGACGCCTATGTAAACACGGCCATAAAGAGTCAGAAACTAGTGGTGCTTTGTTGGTTGAAAGTAAGCAGCCGGGTGCAAGCGTAAATAAACCCTTTTCATTCTGTGAATGGATTGTTGATGAAACTGAAGGATAACGAATTTATTTCCTTTTTGTTAGTCATTTTGATTTTGTTTGCTCTGTTGAAACATTCATGGAAACATTTCAGTCTAGTATCTTTGTTGATTTTGTGTTTGTTAAATCAGCCATTATCAAAACAGAAACGTCATTCCGGTGGTATATATAGTGTGACTCCTACGAAATGAATATTCTCCTTACGTACGTAAACTGGATGTTGAGTACCCAAACATTATGGTGTTTCTAATCGGTAAGGAGCTGTTTGGTGTTATGAAAAATATTTTGTATGTGTGAACTTTGTGTCACTGGATGTATTGAATCGGATCACATGCCACTGACATTCCGTGTTATATTTCCAAAGGAAAATGTGTGTAGTGATGAAGTCTCTCACCATGAGCAAATAACTGAGAAGCTTGTCTGGGATAACCTCAGTGCACAAACATTTACTAGTCTAATGTGTACAGATTAAACGTACGTGATACTTGACGAAGTTATTAGTTTGATTGATCTTAACATAGAGATATTTAATAATTGCATCAAAGGAAAGGCTGAACGCAGGAAGAAGCAGCATTTTTTTTTTTTTTTTTTTTTAATGGGAGGAAGCTAGACGAATGGTTTGACTGGGAGTGCAAAGTGGGAAGGTGAAATGTTCGAAGGCTTTTGAAGAAATATCGTCGTTCACTGCTCGCTGATGACCGCAGTGCTTTTTGTCTCGCAAGAAGGGAATACAAAAATTTGTTGAAGAAAAAGAAAAAATAATTTTATGATATTCTTTTGGACAAACTGATTTCATCAGTGAAAAATCAGAAAGACTTTTGGGAATCTGTACATAAGATATCACCCAAAAGAAAGTCCTTCTATAATAATATTTCTTTGGATAGTTGGTTTAAGCGTTACTTGAAAAAGAAGTAGATTTTGATTTTGACGATGACAATGTTGTTCAAGACAACGAAAGTTTTCTCAATCGCCCAATTTTCAAGGAAGAAGTCTTGTTTGCATTTAGAAAGTTGAAGAATAAAAAAGCAGCTGGACCAGACGGAATATAGTAATATATATAATAATATTTCTTTGGATAGTTGGTTTAAGCGTTACTTGAAAAAACAGTAGATTTTGATTTTGACGATGAAAATGTTCAAGACAACGAAAGTTTTCTCAGTCGCCCAATTTCCAAGGAAGACGTCTTGCTTGCATTTCGAAAGTTGAAGAATAAAAAAGCAGCTGGACCAGACGGAATATAGTAGAAATGCTGAAAAACTCTCGAACTTATGTAATTGTTTTTTTCGTGATTTTGTTTTTAATGCTTTGTTTGAGAAAGGAATTTTCCCGACTAAATGGACTGAATCTATCGTATTCCCTCTGTTTTAAAAAGACGATGTTAATAATCCGAATAATTACAGAGGTATCTCGTTATATGATGCAAGCAGCAAAGTTTGATAGGTAAAATCCAAGGAGACGATCGGAAATTCCTGGACCGTTTTTAAAGTTATTTTGGGTCACAAATATCATCACAATCGTTAAATGAGGTCCAAATCTACTGATTACAGCCAAAATCCGCAACAACAGGTGTTTTTTCATATATTTTTGTCTTTGATTGTTTCGAGTCGGTGCATGTTGCCCTTTGACATTTGACCTAGTTTCCCAGTATCAACGTGAACGTTTCCTAGGTGCCGATGTTGACAAGGCAATCGTACTCACGACTCTGAGAGACTGCAATTTTTTCCGTGGGTTTTTAATTGCCGTAGCTTGATAACGAGGCCGCTTACCTAGCAACAATTCGTCAGCTTCGTTCGCCATTTACAATCTGTGACGCCGACTCGAAACAATCAAAGATGAAAAATATATGAAAAAGCCCACCTTTTGTTGCGGATTTTGGCAGTAATCGGTAGATCTGGACCTCATTTGACGATTGTGATGATATTTGTGACCCAAAATAACTTTAAAAACGGTCCAGGAATTTCCGACCGTCTCCTTGGATTTTATCCAAAACTGTCATTAATCTTAGATTCCAAGAGCGGGTTGAAGTAAACACTGAATATCACTGGAGATCATCAGGCTGGGTTTAAAAAAAGAAAGAAATACTCAACAATCAATCATATGTTTACTAGCCGGGTACAGAAACAGTTTTCTTTGAACCGCGACCGACCGACCGACCATTTTGCTTTACGTCCACAGAAGCGAGGTTGCTTATTAGGGACGGGAAGAGGGGGGACGGTGGGGGCGAAGAGGACAAAAGAGTGATGGCTCGACCGCGGATACCGCCCGAAAAAGACCGGAGAGACCGTGGACCGCCGCCAGAACAATGGAAGTGTTAAGGCGGTGTCCCCTCGCCATTGCCCAGAGACTTGTGCACTGCGCAACTGCTGTTTCAACTGCCGTGCTTGGGCAGAGTCACAAAGACAATGTCCGTTGCACTGCTGTTGAGGAACAACTCGAAGCGAAAGAAGTAACCCCACCTCCCTACTCATGATCTCTTCTGGGCTAACTTGAAGGTCCAGCTCCACCT
The DNA here is from genome assembly GCA_018857735.1 of Alviniconcha marisindica. NCBI lineage: Eukaryota > Metazoa > Mollusca > Gastropoda > Provannidae > Alviniconcha > Alviniconcha marisindica. The sequence goes on along the minus strand of JABMCL010001110.1, from coordinate 180,412 downwards.
CCCTCCTCAAGATCTTTTGATGTTTGAACCGCTGATGATGATGATGAAGTGATGCTTAATGTCCTCAGATGTCAGTTGACATATTAGGGACAAGTTGTGACCAATGCCGAAGCACGGTTCAATAATTCTTTACGACCACGGAAACCAGGAGGCTCATTAGGACGGACAGCTCAGGACGGCCACCTCGACTCTCACACAGCTCCTGAACTATGAGTTTGTTTGAACCGCAAACTGTATGTTGCTTTTATATACTTTGAGAAAGCTTTCGAGTCTATAAACAGAAAACTGCTCTGGCCTGTTCTTTTGAAAAATGGAATCAATGGAAAATTGTATCGTATGAAAAGCATGTACAACAGCGTTAGAATTAGAATAAATTTGTTAGATGACTACATTATTTGTACGTTTGGGGTGAAACAGGGGGATGTTTGCAGCCCAATTTTATTTTCTCCCTATAACCGAGCTGGCTTTAAAAGTTATTCAAAATGGTAGACACGGTGCATCGTTTACCAATGATTATTTTGAATTGTCTATTTTGCTGATGATGTTGTTCTGTTGTCAGAAACGGTTATTTTTTTACAGACACAGTTGAACAGTTTGCAAAGAGCATCCTCCTCCCTTCAGTTGAAAATCAATATGAGTAAAAGTAACCTAGATGTTTTAGAAAGGGTGGTTACTTGGGTGCGAGGGAAAGATAGTGTTGTATTGCCAGTTGTGAATGTGTATAAATATTTAGGTGTTCTCTTCTCCACCAAACTGAGTTTTACTGCATCGTGTCATGATCTTACAAATAAAGCTAAGAATGCGGTATTATGTATTATGCAGAAGTTGCGAATGTTGAATAATAATAGTTTGAATTATTTTTGAAATTATTTGATTCTCAAGTGCTCTGTATTCTCAAGCGCTCTGGAGCTATGGGGTCTTGAGACAACAGCTGTTCATTGTGAAAAAGTACATTTATTTACGCTGAAAAAGTTTTTAGGAGTTGAGATGCGAGCGCCAGATGACCTCGTCTATGGTGAAACAAATAGATATCCATTATTTGTGAACTCTGCAGTAAGTTGCATACGTTACTGGTTAAAATTAACGAGAATGGAGGCGTCCAAATTACCAAACGAAGCTGATAGAATGTTACATGTATTAGATGAACAAAGTAAAAGAAACTGGGCCTGAAATGTTCGTTTAAATTGTATCAAAATGAATTTGGTTTTGTATGGCTGAATCAAAGTGTGGACGAAATGAACCAGTTTTTACATGTTTTTCGTGAAAGATTGTCGGTGGCAAGAATAGCATTCCCATGTCCCACTGGCGATAGATTTAATGTTTATAGGACATTTTGCACCATTCATGATACGAAAACGTATCTGAAGATGAATATTGATAGGCATTTGAAATTAATAATGACCAGGTTTCGATTGGGTATTTCAGACATTTTTGTACATCATTACCAATACAAAAGACATACTGATAAAGACCTGATTTGTCCATCATGTAGAGTAGCAAAGAACCTGAATTACATTTTGTTCTATGTTGCCCTATGCTAAGAACTTTAAGAGCGCAATTTATCCCGTCTAAATTCTACAAATTTCCAAGTCTTTTTCAATTAAGCCTGCTGTTGGCATCCACCAATGAAAATATTGTGAGAAATCTGTCAGTGTATTGTACAAAGCTTTTAAGTTGCGTAGCATTTCAAGTGCATAATTCAAGCACACTGTCCTTGTTAGTACCTAGTCAAGTACATTGTCGTTAGTTTTCTTGCTCATAGGCATAGAGTATGTGAGGTGGTAGGTAGGTGATGAGGTGGTAGGTCATCCACCTGCACCCCTTCATAAGGGGCAAAGGCGAATAAATCATCTCTCTCTCTCTCTCTCTCTCTCTCTCTCTCTCTCTCTCTCTCTCTCTCTCTCTCTCTCTCTCTCTCTCTCTCTCTCATACATATTATACACATATATTTACACACACACACACACACACACACACACACACACACACACTGTACAGACTGGTAGGGGTGAAGAACAATGTTGTTTAACTTAAATATTCTGAGAAGAGAAATGAGTTTGCTTTTGAAGGAAGAGAGAGTAGCAGAATACCTGATGTCTTGGGGGAGATTGTTCCAGATGTGGGGGCCAAAGTGTGAAAGCCATGGGTTTTGCGGTTGAAGCGTTGGAGTTTGAGAATGCGTGTGTCTGACGAAGAGCAGAGATGGCGGGAAGGACTGTAAAGGTGTAATATCTCAGAAAAGTAAGCAGTTCTGTATTTTATTCGTTCGGAAATTGGGAGTCAGATGAGAGGGGTGCAGTTTTGATGGCGTGGTGCTCTGAGAATGAGGCGTGCAGCAGTATTTTGGACTTTCTGTATCAGTTGAATTACAGAGTTGGGAGTGCCCATGTGAAGAGAATTGCAATAGTCTAATCTGGACAATACACAAGAAGTTACCAGTTGTTTCCATATAAAATTCTGTGCCTGGCTGAGAAGTCACATTTCAGCTATCTTTCAACAATGGCATGCAGTTACCAGTGGAATTTGTATGTCATTGTCCATACTGCTGTGAATCGCCACACGAGGTTTTTGGTTTGGTTTGGTGTGTGTGTGTGTGTGTGTGTGTGTGTGTGTGTGTGTGTGTGTGTGTGTGTGTGTGTGTGACAGACATTGAATAATAATAATGTCTGTGGTGTGTGTGTGTGTGTGTGTGTGTGTGTGTGTGTGTGTGAGAGAGAGAGAGAGAGAGAGAGAATGAGAGAGAGCGAGAGCTTTATATATTTTTATATAAAGAGTCACAAGTCAGGTTGCTGTAACATAACTTTTATTTACACCAACCAGGAAACAGTGTCTGTGTTGGAAAAGACACAAGCAAACAAGATATTTAGAACACGAAAGCAAAAGTAAAGACTAAACAACAGCAATTATCTCATAATCATAATAATACGTAACTCTTATAATCCAACTAGACTGGCTCAAAGCACTTCACAATTCAAGACAAGAATGGACATCGGAATCAGTACATGAAACATGCATACACCAGACGATCCAACGTCAACAGCAAAGCACAAGCAAACACGCACACATCCCGGAACAATCAGTGCAACCCAGACATGCAATGCAGCAATACATGGACCATCGAAACATCTCTTGATTGCAAATCAAATACAAAGAGCTTCAAAAACTGGGTTCTATTGGAAGGTTTGGGAGAACAAGTGGGTTTTCAATTGTGACTTAAATGAGGACTATGTTTGTGTGTGGCGGATGGAGAAAGGCAGATTATTCCAGGTTACGGGACCCTAATAGGAGAAAGATCCTTGGCCTGAGTATTTCTTTTTGAACAGAGGGATCTTCAGTTTACTTGTGTCTGCGGTAGACCGTAAAGTACGGGATGGCGTGTTGATTTGTAAAAGGTCAGCGAGGTATTGAGGGGTAGAGGCAGTGACGGAGTTGTAACACATGCAGGACAGTTTGTATGTTATACGGTCAGAGATTGGTAACCAATGTAGTGCTTTGAGGAGTGATTTAGTGTGTTCTTGTCGGGAAGACTTAAGGATTAATCTGGCAGATGCCTTTGGGATTTTTTGGAGTTTATGTAGAAAACATTCAGGGACGCCCGCAAGGAGACAGTTATCGTAGTCTAAGCGAGACAGGACAGGGATACTACTAGGGTTTTGGCTGCGTCCTCTGTCAAGTACTGTCTGATGGAGGAAATCCTCCGAAGCTCCCAGTAAGCCATCCGGCACATTTTGTTTATGTGTTCTTTCATGGACAATCTCCACTCAAGAATAACACCAAGGTTTCTAACACTTTTCACAAATGGCACGACACTAGAACCTATTTGTATGGATGTAGGTAGGTCTTTGTCAGAGCTGGAGGTAGCTACAAGAAGAGCTTCGGTTTTACCTTTGTTTAGTTGTAGTTCATTTTGGACCATCCAGCTCTGTATGTCATTTGTGCAATAATAATAATGTACATTTATCATGCGCTCATCAACGCCCTGAGCGCTCACATCATACATATTAACCTACATATTCTATACACATGTAGAGCATAGTTCTACCAAAACAATTTACATAAAGTATTATAAAAATATAAAAATATAAAAAACGCACTACAAACACACACACACGGACTGTAGCAGAGACTGGGTACTGATATTAGTTAGGATGGAAATACTGTGAGAAGAGGAAGGTTTTCAGTTTGGCTTTAAAAGATGACAGGGTTGAGCAGTGTCTAAGGTCTTGTGGGAGTGAATTCCAAATGTGGGGTCCAAAGCAAGAGAAGGCGCGGAAGCCATGAGTTTTGTGTTTGTCTTGTTGGATTTCCAGCATGCGGGTGTCAGAAGAAGAGCGTATTGTACGAGATGGAGTGTAGTCATGCAGCAGTTCAGAGAGGTAAGCAGGACCAGAACCATTTATAGCACTGAAACACATACAAGCGACTTTATACTTAATACGTTCAGAAATGAGAAGCCAGTGCAGTTTTTCCAGGAGAGGTGTTGAGTGTTGGTGACGGGGTGCCAAGAGAACAAGTCTTGCAGCAAAGTTCTGAATTTTCTGGAGAGGTTGGATGACAGAATTAGGTGTACCCATGAGGAGACAGTTGCAGTAGTCAAGCCGTGAAAGGATATAGGAAGTTACAAGAGTCTTTGCTGCGTCTTCAGTGAGACACCTGCGGATTGAACTAATGCGTTTAAGCTCGAAATAAGCAGTTTGGCAGATTTTTATGACGTGCTTCTTCATGGACAGTTTTGAGTCAAGAATGAATCCAAGGTTCCTGGCAGAATCAGAGAAGGGGATGTTGTGAGAGCCAAGAGTAATCGAGTCAGGGAGGGGAATGGTAGAAGGTTTCAAGGAAGACGAAAAGGGAAAGAGAAGAGCTTCTGTTTTGTCGTCGTTCAGTTTGAGCTGATTTTCAGTCATCCATGTATTTTTATGTCGTCTGTGCATGCATTGAGTTCTTTGGTGAGCTGGTCACTTCACTGAGAGGAGCTGATTTCTGGAGCTGTGTGTCTGCGAAAAGCTGATGGTTTACAGAGTGGTTAGCTATGATATCGGAGAGAGGTGTAGTGTACAGGACGAAGAGAATGGGCCACAGTACTGAGCCCTGAGGCACACCGTACATGAGCTGTGATGCTGACGAAGACGAGTTATTGACTGAAGTGGAACGATATCTGTCTGAGAGGTATGAGTAAAACCACTGGAGTGCAGCAGATTGAATGCCAAAAACAGAGTTCAGGCGGGAGAGGAAAATTTGGTGGTCAATAGTGTCAAAAGCGGCAGAAAGATCTAACAAAAGAAGAACAGAAATGTTGTCATTGTCCAGAGCAGAAAGAATATCATTTACAATACGTAATAAAACGGTCTCAGTGCTGTGTCCTGCTCGATAGGCTGACTGAAAGGGATTGCTGAGGTTGTTTTCTTGGAGATGGGAGAGAAGTTTGTGGAGAACGACTTTTTCAAGAATTTTGGACAGAAATGGAAGGTTAGAAATGGGACGGTAGTTTTTCAATGCTGAATGATCTCAATAACACTATCGATGTTGCTTGAATCAAAGGAAGTGTTCAGTTGCGTATCATCAGCAAAGGATTGGTGCTTTACTGGGTACTTGGCAATCAAATCATACATGATAAACAAGACTCTTGAGGGACACCGAATGACAGTAGGACGGGTTCTGAATCATGTCCAAGTACAGAGACAAACTGCATTCTACCAGTAATATACGACCTCAACCACGCTAGCGCTGTACCATAGACACCAAAGTACGACTGCAGTCGTGCTAAGAGGATCTCATGGTCAATGGTGTCGAATACATAATACAGTAACCATATAGTTTACCTGTACCTCATAATACATGATGGTAACTGACAAAATGATTAATATAATGAGTCAAGCACATAAAATGTGTGCATGAGTGCACTCAAAACCAGTATCTCACAGTGTCGCGGTGAGTATCAAAGACAGCAGTATCAATTAAACGATGAAGGCTCAAGACCTAGTTGCCACTACTGACGCGCATCACCGGCCAGTTTCAGTACACACACAAAGACCCCGAAAGGGCTTACACTCTCCGTCCCTAATAAGCCTTATGGTTTCTGTGGACGTTAAGCACCATGTTTACTTACTTACTTACAAGCTAAGCAGAGTGAAAGTCTGCGCACCTAAGACTCGGCCATACAAAAGCCGGATCAAAACAGAAATAACGTGTCTCGCAGTTTATACAATTACCCCTATGCCACTAAACCATATTCAACTATTAAAATGAACATTTGACAACCATGAAGTCAACATCTTGAAAGTGTTCAGCATAATATAAGGTGGCTCGGGGGAATTCGTCCACGTGAGCCGGTTTGGCCGTAGGCTGGTAAGCAGAGGGACTTCGGTTCGAATCTGCTTCGGCTCTCTTTTCTCTTCAAAAGCTGGTCTGTGGACACTGTCTTGTGACTTTGCCCTTCGCAATTATAAAACATTAAAGTGGCTCTCATCGCTGCCCATCTTAATGCAGGAGTCATTCTGATGGTGACAGTGTAGCGATAGGTATACAATCTCCCTCTTCACCCACCTCCATACCACCCCCCACAACTCCCCCGCCCCCCTCCCCACCTCGCCTTCTCCCCGTCCCTAATGAACTTTATGATTTCTGTGGACGTTACTGAAGCACCATGTTTACTTAATTCGTCCACTCGCTGAGTTCAGGAGCTGTGTGAAAGTCGAGGTGGTCGTCCTGGGCTCCCCGTCCTAATGAGCCTTATGGTTTCTGTGGACGTAAAGCAACATTGAACTATGCTTAAGCTTGGGTAACAGTTTGTCCCTAATATGTCAACCCGACACCCGAGGACATGAAACTCTACATCATCATCATCGTCCACTCGCTCGGTTGGGGAAACTTCAATTGAACTTTTCCAAACTGTAACATCAGCTTCATAATAGTTCAGTCCACAAAAAAAAACGAGAAAAAAAAAACGAGAGTGATTGTTACAAGCAGCGTGTGGGAAAAAACCTGCCCTACTTTGGGAGCCTTAATGCTATTCGTTTAGCAACAAAACCATAGGGTAATATCCAAAGAGCCGGTCGGAAATTCCGGGGACATTTTATACGCCATAACAGGTCACAGATATCATCAGAATCGTCCAAAGATGGTCATACGAAGCGAATAAACCCAAAATTTGCAACAGAAAATGGGTTAAAAAATATTTGTATCATCGTTCAGTATGCCGCGTACCTTTCAGACGTTAGATCTAGATCTAATTTCTGAGTAACCGTGCACGCTTCCTGATTGCTGATGTCGGCACAACAATCGATCGTGTACGATCGACCCGCCCGTTTACAAACTGAATCAGTCACTTTTGTTGCAAATATTGGCTTCATTCGCCAGATCTTATATGACCCTGTTTGAGCATGCCATGATATCTCCAGGCCCTTTTCCTTCTTTCTCTCTGTTAGACCCCGCTACTAGAAAATCCAAGCTGAATCCATGGTAGCTCAGTGGTTTGATTGACATTTGTTAGTGATAAAGATGGGTGATACTTCAACAAATACAGTATCAGGAGCCCTCCAACCCTGCTGTCCCCCCCCCCGCAGGCGGCGCCGGCTCTTACGCCTGAAGAAAGCCAGCCGCCGGACTGTTTACGTTACCGCACTCCTGCTCACTGGGCAGCGGCACATATCGCAAAGAAGAAAACTCTCCTTAGCGTTGCATTTTTAACTGGCTCTCTGCATAAGGCAGAATAAAACTTCAGTCAACAAAGACTGAATGCAGTATAAAATGCCCGCTGTTTCTAAGTAGATTTACTGTCAGTTATGTCTAATGAGCATTTGTAATGAGGGTGTATAGCTTGTTTAATGCTCATGCGCTCATTTCGTTTGTACAGTTTTACTTGAACATGAATAAACTTTAGTTAAACCCGAAGGCTGAGTGCAATATGCATGCACTTCAGTCGGCACCTTCATACGTGTATGCTGTAATCTAACTTTTGTTGTTTTTGTTCGTTTTTTAATGCCTTGCGAAAATACGAATAATTAATTTGAGTCCCATATCAGAAGTTTAATTTCAGAAATGACTGATTTTACTGAGTCCACACATTACTTTCAAGTCATCCTTTCTTTCTTCATAAAATAATTTATTGTCTTCCCTTCTTTATAAAAAATATATACCCAACTACACCACATTAGGCCTGTATTAAGAAACAAAATTTTAGTCTTAGTGCAGGATCATCGTATGTGATTCTTCAGTATTCAGTCATTCTGTAGCCATGAGGATGACAGCATCTCACACCTATTTTGATCCTTGTCAAGTAACCCAGACATTCTGAACTGATCTAGCACTGTCAGTTATTAGTAGACAATTGTTCTCATCCTGGCAATTAATTTTAGTGTAATCTTTATTCTTTTTGGCATGGATGACATGCTTGAATAGACATCGCTTTTACCAGCAACATTTTACAATTATTAGTTTTTATCAGTGTAACTGAGCTGCAATTAAGGGACCACACCTATAGTATGATACGTTTTTCAAAAGCCAATTGTCCAGGTGTGTGCGTTCGTGCGCGAGCGGGCGGGCGTGTGTGTGTGTGTTGTCTTGTTTATTCTGTTTCATTGTGGGTTCTTTGTATAACGGGAGTAGAGATGGGGCATTACCTCTTAATAACTTTAAACCGTAAAAAAAATTCCTTCAGTTTTTATTTTGCCCATGCAGAGAGCCCTTTTTTCTGTGAAACTACCATATATAACTATATTATGCAAGGAAATCTTGATGTGAGTGAAAGGTATAAAAGGATGGATGCATGTTGTTTTTAATAAAATCCCAATGAATCGGCCAACAAAAACGACACACGCACGCACGCACGCACGCACACACTGACACACACTGACCTGAAAACACGATTGTCCTGAAGGAACCGACTGAACATTCAGACCTTTAGTGTTGATATCAAGCTGTCAATCTAAATAATAAAATGAAAAAAAGAAAGAAAAAAGAGAGAAAGAAAAAAGAGAGAGAAAAAGAGAGAGAGAGAGAGAGAGAGAGAGAGAGAGAGAGAGAGAGAGAGAGAGAGAGAGAGAGAGAGAGAGAGAGAGAGAGAGAGAGAGAGAGAGAGAAGAAGAAACGTGAAAGAAAGTGCCTATTGAAAAATCGAGTTTTTGTTTGGTTTTGGTTTTTGTTTTAAATTCGTTTCTGTTGTCGATAACAAAAAACAAAAAAATAACAAACAAAAAAAGGGCCTGTTGAATCCTTTAAAAAAAAAAAAGTCTGTGTTTTCATCTTTAATCAAGCAAATAGTAACCTTTGATTTTAGCCGTTTTTTCTTCTTTTTTTTTTTTCATCCCCCGTACTGTAATGTTTGTTGTGTCGTAAGTTCATTGTCTGTGATTTTTTGCTGTGTCACTGCCGTTTCTGTCTGCTGTTTCCTGTGTTTCTGGCACTCTTCCCACAAGCGACTAATTTGGTGCACTTGAATCATATGCACAGTGACGGAGGGGGGTGGGGAGTGGGGGACGAAGAAGAAGAAAAAAGAAGAGACTGAGAGAGAGAAAATCACTCCCCATCTGCTGTTGGAAAAGCGAACGACCTGTCACAACCACTACTCTCCCCGCGCTTAGCGGAAAGGAAGCTGCCAGCCATGCTACACACACTTGTGACTGATTATAATCTGTAAAAAATATCAACACGTAATACGCAAAGAGAAAAAAAAACTGGTTGCACATGTCCGCGATTGCAGCAGCTGAACAATTATTTAAAAAAAAAAAAAAACCGGGGTCGAACCCTGGGCATGTGAACGGCAGTCCGACGAGTTACCCACTACACTATGGAGAAGCTAGCAGAAATTGCCGAAATTTATGCTTATATTGCTTTTCCGTTAGTTTCACTGCCGCATTTTCTTGTTCGACTTTTGTTGTGTTTCTCAAATAATGTTGTCACTTTTGAATGCTGTACCCTGTTGTGCTCTTCTTTTCTTGAGGGATACTCCTCTTTCGGATGTTTTCAATCGCTGTAATTTTGTGGTTTTTGCTCAGTATGAAACTAAATTCCTCAGTTTCGTCTGCTAAACGGTAAACGGAAGTCATTGAAAGCGTCTTCCAAGGGGAGTTTTCATTAGCTCAATGCACTATTCGAAGAAGAAATAATTTATCTAAATTCTGTAAAAATCATCATAAATAACAGCCATGTCATGCATTATCTGCCTTCTTGGATTACATATAAAACCTGCAACTATACTTTAGATTTTAGGAAAATTAATTTATTAACTTTTCGTCGGAAGCAATTGCATAGCAACCCCCTAAGATGGCGTCCGTTTGTAAACGAAAGTAGAATCGTCGAAACAGAAAAATCAAAAACTGACGCCGAAAAATCGAGCTAGAATCTTGGAATAAAAACGGCCAGGCTGGAAACGGCTAGGCGGGGGGGAAAGGGTCCGGGCATGTTTATAATTTCGGTAAACAATCTGACAGGCGCTCGGCCGCGCGTCCGGCGCAGCCGTGATTCTGATGATATTTGTTTTGACATTTAAATTGTCCCAGGAATTTCCGACCGTCTCCTTGGAAATGACCAAACTTTTTTTCTTTTTCTTTTTTTCTTCGCCGCATTCTCGACTCGATTTAAATTTTCAAGCACGCAGAATCAAAGTGTCGTTTGCCACGGAGCTGCCACCTTGACCTTGGCTTCGTGCTGAGACGCGTTGTTTACAAGTACTATGGTGATTGTCAGGATGGTCAGCTAGCGTTGTACATACGGCGTATGCAACAAAGATTCAAGGCATTATGAGGCCGTTTTGTCTGAATGCGCATAGGGTAACTATAACTTAGCAGCATTTCTCATTCAGTCCGTTGAGAATGAAATCCTAATACAAGGCTGATCCTAGCCCAGGCACACTGGTGTTTTGTGGTAGTGTACATTTGTCTGCAAAAGTGTCCGTTTGTGAGCATACGCATGTGTGTGTGTGTGTGTGTGTGCGTGCGCATTTAATTCTGTGTGTTTTGCTATTAACAATCAGCAATATGATGATTAAATTTCCAACATTTTGGACTTTCATGTAAGATTACATTCATTAATTACTGTTTCATGTGTTCATGAAAGACTATCAAATACAGTGTATTCATTCTTTCATCCAAGGTGGTGTGTGTGATTATTTCTTTCATGTTACTTGCTGTTCAGTCTTTCTTATTGACCTAGTTACTTCTGTCTTGTGACTTTAGTCTGTCTTTTGCTTGCCTGACTGCCTTGTGTTCAATTGAAGTATTATTCACATAGGTAGACAACTAAATATTGCTTATTCAATTCTGTTGTACTAATTCCTGGTTCTCAAAGCTACTGCCACAGTCCAGTTTCCCCCCCAAAAACATCGCATGTCACAATACTGTCAACTCCAAAATACTTTAAAAAAATAGCACTGTGGAAAACAGTCTAGAAGCGAGACCTCGCTTGGGGGTGGATGTATCTGCAATTTCAGTGGGGTAGTGCAGTGTGATATGCAAGCTAAGTCCATTGCATGTGGACGCCTGCAACACAGCTGCAGGAGCTGGCAACACAGCTGCAGGAGCTGGCAAGGGCAGTGGCGTTGTACAGTGTTTCAATGTGATTTACCTGCTTTAGCCAATGGTGGCTGTGGTTGAAGCTGTCATGTGCTGGGCAGTTTTGGTGCGGTAGCACAGTAGTGATTCATACAGACAGCGCGGTGGCAAAGTGTGTTTTGGGTTTGTGCTGAGTATAATACTTTAATAGTAAAATTTATGCCACCCCAGTTTCAAGATACATCAATATCTTTGGTGATACCATGTTGCGGTTATGTAAATCAGGCAATATCCAAAAGCTTGTGAGTTTACAACTGGTGTTCAGGAAATCAAACTAGCATCTGTCAATTTCAGTGTCTGAAAGAGCACTTTCCATTTTCCTTTTCAGAGCAAAACAAGCCAACCTTGTGGCCTGAATTTCTATGTATTCGCTATTAACATTCAAAGGACTTATGCAAGCCACTATCTCACCTTTTGAAACGGACTGAACATTGTACCTATTAGGTGGATGAACACATAGCTGCTTTATACATATGCAGATTATTTTGCTAGAACTCTGAAGCCCTCTTCTGTCAGGGAGTACATGGACTAATATTGTGAGACTCCACCTGGAGCGTGGATGTGATCCGAGTGGTGATATTGTTTCTGTGTGTTTGCATGTGTGCACAACTTGGAGTGAATAGTTTTAATATTTCATTTTTTCATTGCACGCAGAAAGAAAAAAAATCTGTTGATTGTGACATGTTGGTGGATGACGACACTGGACACATCTGTTGTACAATGGCTGCACGATTTGACATGTTGGTCTCATGGGTGACCAAACATGCAGGCATTCTGTTGACAGAATGTGCTGGGGTGACAAGACATGCCACAATGGGCAGCTATGCTTGCACGTTTTACCACACAGGAGAGGATAACAAATCATGCAGCCATTGCAATTAAAACAAAACAAAAAGTAACTTCAATCAGTACATACAAGTGCGTGTGTTTGCACACAGGTGTGTTCTGTACTGCAGATGCAGATTCTGCCAAGAATCCAGTGTGATCAACCATTCTTTTAAATAAATACCGGACATACCTTTGGACAATTTATGAATCTTCCTTGTGTGCCATGTGACAGCTACTGTAGGCGATTCAGGTCTACATTACTAGAATTTGTTCCCCCCCAACCCCCGATTGTGTTTGACTTTGATGTCAATCAGAGAAATTAATTTTAAGCTGTCTTCAGACACCATTTCTTTCTAGCAAACAAACTCATGTTTGCTGCTGAGTGGTGATATTGTGTCTGTGTGTGTGCAGGTGTCCTTTATGCATATTTTTATTTGTACAACTCAGAGTGAGCTAAGTTGAGTTTCAATATTTCATTTTTTATTAATGATCTCCCATTGCATGTGATAAAAACACAAAGCTGATTGTGACATGTTGGCAGATGGCACAACACTGGACAAATCAGTTGTACAATGGCTGCATGACTTGTCACCACATTTTTTCCCACTCATCACTCATGACAAAATGTGCTGGGGTAACAAAACATGCTGCAACAGGCAGCAGTGCCTGCACATTTTGTCGCCCAGGAAAGGATGACAGTTTATGCAGCCATTGCAATACATATATATTTTTGAATCATAAATTATATGCAAGTTTTGTGTGTGTGTGTTCGCACGTGCATGCATATAGGAGTGTTTCGACGGCCAAGCAGATGGGTACTGCAGATGCAAAAATGTAGTTTACAGCAGCAGCATGATCAACATTCTCTTTTAAATAAATACTGGATGTTCATTTGGATGAATCTTCCTTGCATGCCATGCAAAAGATACCATAGGCAACTTGGGTCTCTGTCAATGTCTCTTGTAAACAGAGAGTGACATCCTGCCAGCTCTATTGATTCCCAATGTTGTCATCAGATTGTCTTCCATGCTTCTGATTGATGTTTGCTTATGTAGTGCTATTCTCCGCTCTCTTGAGCAGACTCACTGCAATCGCATGTGGTTCTACATGAGTGACTAGCTTTTTATAGCGCGTTTTTTGAATATCCACCAAAGTGGTGTATTTTACAGCGCTGGCATGGCGGGGCCCCACATAAAACCCGCGCCTTTTGGTTTGTTACAAAATACAACTGTGCACCATGTCACTTCTGCAAAGCCACATGAAGGGTGTTTTCGTTTAGCGGGAACCTCCCCACCTGCACTTTTGGCAAAAATGCCCGGGGCATTTTACATGCTATTTTTTACTGCGGAAAAACACGGGGGGGGGAAATGGATACCAAAATAAGGGGTCAAAAAAGAAAGTCGACCCTGGAAAAGGGAAAAATTCCCCCGCCACTCCTGCAGGGTTTAAAACCTGAATTTTAAAATCACAAGCCCGGGCACTCAAACCCCAACGGGAGCTATCCCCCCCCCCTTGTTTGGGTCACTGAAACCCTTTAAAGTTTATTCAGCTTCATTTTTCTTTAATTCTCTCCACCCTTCCTGCAGTGTGGTACTGCAGGATGCAAAAATTGCAGTACCCTCAGCTGAGATGCCTGGGCTACTAAATGTTTTCTCTGTTTTTAGAAGTGATGTACATTCTGTGGATTTTATACACTTTTTATACACTCTCATGCCATGTGGGTGCTACCATGCCCAATACCAGTCTGGTGTGCAGTATTCCTCGTTATGTGTGTGACATCTGTCGAGCAGTAAATCAGTACCCTTTTTTCACAGAAAGATCAGTCCTTTTAAAAATTTGATTAACAATTGGATAATAAACAAATGCTGCTGCTTTACTTTGGCTTCAAATTGTTGTGTATTAAAATTTTAAATTTTTGTTTTAAATAAAAAAAATTCTGAAACAAACCCGACACCCAAACCTTTCGAAAAAGGGGGGGGGGGGGGGGACCAACTTTTGTGCATTTCCACTTTGAGGTCAACTTTAATTAGGAAGGACTCTCAACTTCCAATCATGCAAATCACAAGGCTGACAGTGGAAATTAAAGAAAAAATATCAACATGGTTTTATTTTTGGAAGATGGTTGTGGTCCAGAGAAAAAGAAGTTCAGCCATACTGTGTGCATGGCCTCTGGGAGTGGCTGGGAAAATAATAACTTGTGAGGCACGTATTATGCTGTAAACATCACTAGTTAGTACTTAAAGGAAAAGTCCAAGGTTTTTAAGTATGCAAAATGACCATCGAAATGAATAAAACAAATGAGTCACTAGTTTGAGATTTAATCAAATAAAAAATGAAAACCAATTTTATGTTGGTTTTTAATCAATTTTATTTTCTGAAAGGCTCCCAAGACTGCTGTTTTGGGTTCTCCATCAGCCACGTGACTTTCTGGGAAGTGACGCAGTGGGGGGAAATCAGTGCGGTTGCCATCTTAGATTGTTCATTGAATTTTATCATGTGGTCGACAAAAAGCTCTACCCCGGCCTCCCGTATTGCAGCAAACTGTAACAACCCCCCAAGCAACCCAAAGCATAATATGCAGGTTCCGCGGAAATTTGCCCCGGAGGCAAAAATTAAATTTGTACAACCCAAAAGAGTTTACTTTTTTTTGCTGCCCTCAGTCACCCCATTTGTGTAAAAGCACTTCCTTTAGTGCGATTTCAAACTTTATGGCGGAATTTCCAAAAATTTTTGGGTTAAACAAATTTGTTGGGTGTCCACAGGGTAACCGACTTGGAAAAAAAAACCAGGGTTTAATCTCCGGGGGTGAAGCGGGTGAGGGGGCAAGCGACAGCATGTACCAAAACTGAGAGATACACCCCGATTCCCTGAAACAAGCGAAAAGGCAAAGACAAAAAAGCCCAACAAAAAATGCCTACGGGGAGAAAAGACCATGAAAGAAAGAGACCGTTTCACAAATACCTGTGGCAAAGAAAGAAAGAACAGACCACAAAAAACCAGTGGCAAAGAAAGAAAAAAGCAAACCACATATGCTGGTGGCAAATGAAAAATGCCGGGTTTTTCCCATCAGCCAAAAACAAGGGTGAAAACCAAAAGAAAAAAAACAAAAAAGCTGGGAAACCCCCCCAAAACCCCCAACCTTGCCCACCTGCAAAACCACCAAATACAAACAAACAAAAAAAAACCCCCAAAACACAAGTCCAAAGACTACTGTCTGCCCAAAAAAGGGTGGACGACTACAGTCATAAGACAAAAGAGCAAAAATAACTTGGGAACGACCAAAAAGATGGAAAGCCAAACTTTCCATAACCAAATCTAAACTAACCCCTCACTAACCCCGGGTGGGCCCTCTAGAAAAAAAAGGGTGCGATAAACACAACGCCAAACAGGATACTGATGACAAAACATCGGGATGTAAACAAATGAGACAAAGAGAAAAAACAAAAAGGCTGGGCCCCAATCAGGCGCTTTAAAAAGCGGATGAAATGGCCAAAAACCAAAGATAAAAAGAAAGAACGCAAAGGGAAAAAAAAGGGGAAAAAGAGAGAAAACAACAACACTTTCTAAAAAAAAAGGGGAAAAGGCGGAGCAATGGGACAAAGGCTGGATACATCTAATCCGTGTACACGATACAACCCACTTAACAGCAACAACAACACAGCAGGGCAACAGATGCTCACGAACTACTCCATTCAAAGAAAGAATGAGAGGTCTCGTTAAACATCGAGACTACCCCCCTCACTCGTACATCATAAATGAACGATATAACTTTTAGAAACAAAAGGGCAAGCCAAACAAAAAACAGTGAAAGGCAAAACTGGTAACTAGCCCAAACCCAAACCCAAAGGGGGGCCACGAAATTTGCTAGAACGAAAAAAAACTTTTTCATTTTTGGGGAAAAAAAAACACCCAATAAAAGGCAGGCTCCCCGATGAGGTTTAGCCTGTTGTGAAAGCTAGAGTAAAAAAACGAAAAAAACCGAAACGCCACGCCCCCCGGGTCGAGAAAGATGAAATAACAAGGAGGAAATAAACAAAGGCCCAACTACTTTACAATGGCGCCCGGGGCTTCATCCTTTGGGGGATTTCGGGGCTGGAAATTTTTTTCCCAAATCGGTTACCCCGGGATAGCCCATTTTGCAGCACTCCCCCCGAGTGATGTAGTGTGCACATGTGCACATGATTTTCAGCATATGGCAACGCTTTCAGTATGACAGAAAATACCTGTTTTCGTGCATTTTTAAACCCTCAATCACAATTTCACCTTTCATCCCTTTTCTCAGTGAACTTTAACGGGAAACGGTCAAAAATCACCCCCAACCTTGGACTTGTCCTTTTTAAAAAGTTGGGTCAAAATGGACCAAAGGGGGGCCTCCATGTACTGTCAACCTCATCCAGCAATAGCACTCATTCCATCAAATGTATAACATCTATAGGATATCTGTATTTTTAGTGTTGACTGTTTTGATAAAATGTGTTTCACCTTCATATAACTGTCATGGATCACTGGTTGACTGGGCATAAAAAATAAAATTCCTTTCCACAACACACAGTCAAACCACACATCTACATAATCATATTTGGCACAGCTCACAGAGCCACAGGCAGCAATAACCTTGTTGTCTATTCAAAACAATACAGATTAATTTCAGTTTCATAGAGAGAGGCGAATTGAATGAAGAGCAAAGACAGATTACTGTGGTGCTGGCAAAGGAGTGACAAATCATACATCAAGGGAACCTTTCAGCACAAGGAGAAGGCAATAGGAAAAGTTAGTAATTGGATTTTAATGTCCTGCAAATGGTCACCTAAGGACAAACTCTGTCAAAACACTTAGCAGACAATCTGAAATGCTCAATTCTGATTATGTAAGCCGTTACTGTTACCATGACCACAAAAATGGCAACCCATTTTTTTTCCGGCACAACACACCAGCCCATGATGATGCACCATCATACCACGTTTGGTTACAAAAGGCTGAGAGGTTCATAAGATATTCTCTGGACAAGGCCAGACACAAGACATACAGACAGCTGGACATGGTAAGCCAGACACAAGACATACGGACAGCTGGACATGGTAAGTCAGACATACAGACAGCTGGACATGGCAACTTTGTTCAGGGGGTATTAGATTTTAATGTCCAGTCGCAGGGTCACACTGACAACCACATTCCGCTGTAAGCAAAGACACAATTAGTCCAATCCACAAACCAATCCCTACACAAACTTGAAACATAACTTATACACAAACACCAATTTCAGAGTTAGTCCCTACCCCTGTTAAAACTAAAAGAGCATATATTCTAAAAACAACAACTAACAACACAAATGAATATTTAAGTTTTCTACTTCACACCACACACTGATAAACAACCCCTCCCCCTTTTTCCACCTTCGCTCACAGTCACACTCAAAGTAAGTAACAACTGATATAAATCATACAAGTTGTTGTTTTAAACTTTCATCTTCATGCACACACTTGTCAGTCTCTGAAACCTAAAACCAAAATGGAGCACCAATAAGGTACTTTTTTGGACATCATAACTAACTTGCTTCCTGAGCTGATTATCCTGTTATGTGCTCTTTTCCCACACTTCATTTTGACGTCATCAAAGTGTCTGGTGTCACAGAAAGAACACCAAACCTGTAGGCACAGGTCACAGACGAAATGCATGTTGATCACAATTGTATTTGTCACCAATTGTTTTTATCTCTGTGAACTTTTCGTGAGTATTGCAGTGTTCTAAAAAAACAGAAGTCCAAGAGAAAAGGTGTGGTTTACTGGGTTCAACCCCCATTTTTTTTTTTAACTCACAATGATTCGCAATTATTTGATAAAAATAGCTGGCAGACAAATAATAATAATAATAATGCAACTGACAAAATTAATCATGACTAAAATAAAATAAAAATTGTACAAAAATCCTTTTCCCCATGGCCAGTTCCTTCACCTGCTATTGTATCATAATTCAGAAAACAGAACACAATTAAGCAGTTCAAAGCTGTTCAATTTATGATGTCAAGTTCCATAAAAGTTTTCAGAAACTATTATTTGCGATGCTGTGCAACTGTTTCTTCAAATTTACTGCTTCAAGCCCAGGCAAACTTGGTAAGTCAGGTTTGCTTGCGTAGTCATCCCAGATATATCACCACATTCCCTGGCAGTTGAGCGTTAACTGTTTTCATAAGTCACATGGCAACACAGCAACCACGCATAAAGGCTGCTAGTGACTGGATTCCAACTGATGAAGGTGATTAGAAAGATGCCCTGGCTGATGGATGGAGTTCATGGCATGATGGGAGTGGTGAAAGATAGCGAGAGGTCTGCAGGGCCTGCACTGTCATGTCATCCCTGCAGTACTAGCTTTCTTATCTTGTAGCCACAACTGATGCAAGAGCACCAAGACCAACAGCAGTGAAGAGGAGTCCTTTCCACATAGTGTCTTCAATTTCACCCTGGTCAGGGAAGTACTCCGCGAATGCTTCCTGCACACAGAATCAACATGCTGTGAGTAATATGAACAGTGGTTACAACATATGGCTATCACTGCCATTGTATTGACCCATTCAAGGCCCAGTAAGTAACATGCTTTCCACTGGTTACTTTATGACAGTGTCAATGTCAAGGGACAGGAATTTTTATCAGCTACTGTTTCGTATTTTCACGTGAAGAAATTTTACCCCCTTCATTTTAGACATTTACAACTTATTCAGTAATATACAATAATACTTTATTAATCTTTAAAAAGGAAATTCAGTTGTCAGCCTTTGACAAATAATAACAAACCTGTACATAAAAACACAAGTAAATGCTGTACAGTTTCACTCACTTAATTAGAATAAAAACTTTACAAAATCAACTGAATAAACAGTAAGAAGAAAATACAGTTGCAATCACAATGGTATACAACTGTGTGTGTGTGGGCGCGTGCATGCATTCATGTTGTACGCACTGAATTTGCAAACTTTGCATTTAAAGAATACGTAAGTAGCTATTTTTATTATTAATGGTGCCCGTATCGTTCACACAAGTGCTAGCTGTCACACCCTTAAGTTAATCTTAAGTAACACACCCACACACACTGTGACACACCCTCAATCACATATTCTCCACACACAAAAAACAAACATCTGGGCTACAACTTGTACCAGGCACTTAAAATCACTATATATCCACACTCATCCTTTGCCTACATCATCACATAAATTATGCTATGCATAAAAGTGAGAAGTAAAAGGATTTCAAGACATACTGCACTAGCAAACAATAGGCATACCCAGATCAAGCAATTAAATATCAATAGCACAAAAATATGATAATCTCACCTACACATACACGTGCTCACACAAATGTGCAATGCATGTGCATACTGTCATTAGTGTCAGCAGATCAGATGGGAAAGGGTCTGCTGGTGGATTCAGACAGTGTCTGTCATGTGCCTGGCTGAATGTCTGTTTGGCTTTTGGAATGAATGCTTCAGGCGTGTTGTTTTTGTGAAGGCTACTCTCAAGGGTAAGAAAGCCAACAAACAAATCGCAAGCACATGGAGTAACAATCACTGATTTGTACGCAGAAAACATCTTTTTATACGGATAACATCAACACTCACGATAGTTATATTTTCGATCAACTGATCGCGAATGTTGCCCTGTAGGTACGTCATGATGTGTTGTAAACTCGAACTGAAAACTTTGAACCGAAAAACGACAGCATCTCTTCGGAATCACCGGAAACGTTGCATGTTTGCACTACACAGCAATACTCAGTTTTTTTCCAGCAAAGTTTTGCACGAAGTCTGAACAATATTTCCCTAATCATTCGACGTTGTTGTAACATCTGACGTCCCTACAAGATATCTAATGTTTTGTACAAAACAAACGAGAAAGCAGTCTCTTTTTTATCGACAGCATCCGGCACGTCACGTGACCTTTCCTGAATGCCTTCATTCTCCCGGCCGCATGGCATGTCTTTGTTCGTGGTGTGTAGGTCTCCTTCAGTGGTCTGACGTACATACAAAAATCTGATGTAGAACATGCACTGTGCGCTTTTTCAGGAGTTTATTGAGAATATTTTCAAGTTTTCTGCCAATTTGGGTGTGCGAAATGAAAGTACTGTTAAAAGTGGCATCTTCCTGTGCCGAAGATTTGAAACCCATTTTTTTAATACTTAGCCGAGTACACTGTGAAGAATTTTATTACAACAAAGCAATATCTTGTAAATCTTACGTGCAACTGTTGATTCAGGATGTGTGCTGTAAGTGCACGCTTTTTGGTGTTGCAAGAGTATTTTGTTAACTGAGCGAGAGTGACGAAGTTACAGTTTTTTTTTTCTTGAAGTAATTTTCATCCTGAAAGTTATGTCAGACATCATGTTTGCCACACAACTGTTGTTGTAACGTGACATAAAACTTTTAAAGTTTAATTAAGCCCAGCAGATGTTAGTAATACTAATAGTGGTTCTGAGAACTGAGTACTGATTTGTGTAGAGGTCATGGTGTGTAGGTTCGACATGTTTGTACTGAGCATATCAATATTGGGACAGTTGCTGGTTATTGGTTTAATAATTTCAGATTCATAACACTTCAAATACATGGACATGACCAGGGTATGCGGAACTGAGCCTACTCCTGAGCCAAGTGGTACAGCAAGGAGGAAAACATCAAACACAGACAGTTGCAGACAGTACAGAGAGGCTGGCCTGCAGAGAATCCACATCTCAAAGAGCATGGGGGGGGGGGGGGGGGCTGGACTTAATTGTTAATGTAAATTACCTTAATAAAATCAGGTCATTCTGATTTGTTTTGTTGGACTGATCTAAGCAAACAGAATGTTTTCTATGCTAAAAATTGGGGAAATGTTATTTTGTTGTAATACTGATGTAATACAGAATTTTGTTTCATTTAATTTTTAAGACTTGTGATTAAATGCAAACTGAAAAAAAAACTCCTCATTGTGTTTTTGCATGCACTTGTGTGGCTGATTATAGTATATTGCATGAAAGTGTGTTGTTATATAAAAAAAATGTTAAGTTATGGGTTTATGTCGCCCATCAGATATTACAACAATCAACATGTCACAATCATGTGAGTGTACAAAATTTGGCACAAAAATAGTAGGGGAGATGTGCACTAATAGTCACTTGATTTTGTGCATACTTGTGCAAAACTGAAGACACAATGAACTATGGATGTTGTAACATCTGATGTACAACATGCAGCCTTTTATGACCTTTGTCAGCAAATATCTCCAAAAGTGCACACGTTTTTATCTTTTGCTTTTAAGAAATCTTTCCTAGCATTGTGCACATTCTAAAAACACAACTAGTTTCAATGTATCATCAACTTTATTTTCTACCCCCTTTGTCCTGTTTTCATGCACACCTTTTTGGCACTAAGTCATATATATGAGCCTGTGCCAAAAGGTGCTCGGCGAGAACCATCCATTTTTTTTGGTAGTAAATGTTTCTTCAGGTTTATGTTTTCTCTGAACAAACTTAACTTTATCCGAAAGAGTATGCATCAAAGAGATAATAAAGATAAACTTGACTCCCAAAGTCAATTCTGAGTTAGTAAAATATGAAAATTTACACCAAGTCCGGGTTGTCAGTTGTCATTTTGTTTGCAGCTTTCTTCTTCAGGGAATTTTCCTTTTGCTGCCTGACAGGACATAGTCAAAGCTTTTTAATGCTTGTGAAAACGGCTCATAACTACTTGTAAAATCTGAATAATCGATCGAAATGCATTGGGTCCGGTTCGAATGCTGACGAAAACGTTCATCTGCTACTATTCACTGCGGACTTGTGGGTGGTAAAACAAAGAATCTGTTGCTAAAATCAGTGTTTAGTCAAAAGCAGTGATAATAAAAGCGTTGGATTCCGTGCGTAATTATTTTTTTCAAGTTTTTATTTTGTTAGTCCATTACGATCGAAAAATTGCCGATCCTGGGGATAAACGTCAATTTTGTGATTGCGGTCTTTTTGCACAAAGCGCGGCCATGTTTATTCACAGTGTTTGCCCTACTTTCTCTTCAAACATGGTGCCAACAAGGAACGGTGAGTAAATTTTCGATTTGGGTCATGTACCTTTTTACAGTTTCAATCAAAATTAATGTGCTCACAGATTAAATAGTTACTTTTATTGATACAAATTATTTTTGCATTTTTTTGTAATTGTAAGCAAAGTGACCATTATTAAACAGGTTTCGGCGGCAGGGAAAATTTTTAAAGTGATGTTTTCGTTCGAAGAAGCTTTTTCCCGGATGACACAGGTCATTTTTTTCGATCCGAGGACCGAATTTTGCACAGTAATGCCCAAAGTTTCGATCAACAAACTAGTTTTTTTTTAATGTTTCGACTGAAAGAGAAAAACTTATACGTTCAAGTGTTTACTTCGTAATGGCGAAAATCCCCTGTTTACACGGCACACTTTCGGAGTTGATTTCCCTTGTCGGACAGCGTTTTTTTCATTTGTTCGTCATCAGAACAGCATGATGCCATGACACAAATTTTTACCCCTCAGACACTTCTGAACTCTACAGGTTTATTATTGCCTCTGTGATGTGAACTAAGAGTTTAAAAAAGGCATACCCTAAATTATCTATTTATCCCAAATTTATACAAATTGTACAAACACACAACAAAAAAAAAAAAGAAGAAAAAGAAAAAAAAAGGCATTACCTGACATTAACTTTGGGAAGGGAGTTTTTAAAAAAAATTTTTTAACCCCCCAGGTTTTTTTTCCCCGGGATGAATAAAATTTTGTTATTGTTTTTTTGATTTATTTCTAGCAGGACAGCTGCATTCTAAAGTGTGTGCTGAAACTGTGAAAGCCAAAATAGAATTTCTTAATGATGTATTTTTATGTGCACTGCAGTACAAATACAATACGGGCACATATAAAATAAAAATTTTGTGACAATTCACTAAAAAAGAAATGAAAAAAAATTATAAACAAAAAATACAATACACTGGGACAATCAGGGGGGGGGTGGAAGTTAGTAGGGATGAAAAGACCAAATGAACACAAATTTAAAAAAGGGGGGGGAAACCCTGGTATTTGGTTTTTTGTTTCAACTACAGCACTAATATAATTTTTAAAATTTAGTAATATACCTAAGGGAAAAGATGTATATATATATATTTTAAATAAAAAAATTTTAAAAAAATATTTATATATTACAATTTATATAAAAAATAATATTTTCGGGGAAAGTCAAAAACAAAGGGCGCGTGCAGACACACAAATATTTATATGCATTAGGTCTCCAGAGTTGCATACCTATAAAAAAGGAGACAATCCTCAAAAACAGTTGTTATATTGCCTTATTTTGTACACATGCATGTTTCTTTTCAGGCTAAAGAGGTCGATGCCCCAAAAGGGGCAAGAGCAAGTGTTTTTCATGAACAGCGGGGACAACATTGTGGAGCATGAAGCCAGATTCGTCCTGGGAAGCACTGCAGTATTAGGAACAGCACAGAAATAAAGATAGTCTCAATGCTGAAGTGCCCAAATCACTGAAAACAAATCTTTTAAAATTTTTAGGATGGGAAGAATTAGTGTTAAAAAGGGAAATTCTCTATGCTTTGTCATCAGTTTTCCCGATTTTGCATTACTGTTTCTGGTTACTTACAATGTGTTACAGTTGTTATTCCCGGTAGTGAGACTTAATGCCAAATCAATGTCTTTCTAATGAATTTTTCCTGCGTTAACAATAGGGTATAGGGTGAAGTACATTTGTAATTCACATGGTTTTTTGTTTTTTCAATGAAAGAATAATAAGAAACTTGGCGTATTTTTTTTAAATCACATACTGACTGTCCCGTTACATATTCCATTGTGTCCTCTAAATGCTGGGATCCACAGTGCATTTCTTTAAATAATGGTTTCAGCCTTGTTCAGTATTTACAGCAATGTGTCAGATGCAGGAAACTAAGTGATTTTATTAGCTGTGCATGTTTTACAGGAAAGGAAGTGTTGTGTCCACCATAGAGTTGTTACATCCAACAAAAATGCTTAAAAAGGGCCTTTGACAAAATTACAACTATACAAGAACTTGTTTAGTGCTGCAGTCATTAAAACCACTACTAAATCAACTGGTAACATTTTGTTGCAGTGTAGGGAAATAGCAGTTATTTTATAAGCTGTGTACTGTGAGCATGGGAAATGTTATGTCCCTCCAATAATCGTTTCATCCGACAGTAAAATGTAAAAAAAAGTCATTGATGACCTTATTTCATGCTGCAGTCATGGAAAAAACTATGCTTCTAAATTCTAATAAACACATCCATTTTTGATTCAGTGTTGTGTTTCATTTTCAAATTAAAAAAAAAAAAAGGGGAGTCTGTTGGATGTACACAGGACATCATTGTTATGATTTTGAATAGAAATAAAAAGTGAATTGGTCAATTTAAGTTTTACTGTCTTGTTATAAACGATGGATGTTTATTTTCCCCACAGACTGATAGCAATCATTAAATTCGGATTAAATCAAAACAAACATTGTGTCCTGGTTGATCTGACAGATTCAGGTGTCGTCTTTTAAAAGTCTTTTTCTCAGACTTGCTTCATCAAGTTATCTTTTTAGACCTGAAATTATATAAAAAAAAACTTATCTTTTAAATGGTGTTACTTGCTAAATGACTTTTCTGCTTTTATTTTTCACTCTGATGTCCACCTTCTAAGCAGCACCTTTTGGCACATGCTCATATATAAGGCAAAATACTCTTAAATTGCAACTCCCGGGCTCCCCCAGTACCCGGGTTGACCCCCGGGGACGGAGGGAGCCCCCATCTACACAGTGCACAATGTTTTTAACCTGTCTCTACTGTTTTTAACCTGTCTTTAACCCAGTGTGTCGGCGCTGAACCACCCCCCCCAAACCCTACGGGCTGTCCCCGGGCGTGAAGGGGGGGCTCGGATCGCCCGTCAACAACCCCCACCCCCCCCACCCCACCCCGACCGTTTTCGGGACGGAGTTTGGGGGTTTTTAAAACAACTTAACTGACTTTAAATTTTTCAATGAATTATGTATCCATGACTGCAGTTTGATGTTTCTATTTCAGACAATGTTTTAACCTCTCAAACTGTAAATATATACATTTTTTAAACCTTTTGTAAAGCGAGAGACTTGTAAATAATGTAAATATGTAAAATATGTTTTTAACCTCATCCCCGAAAGAACCATAGACCCGAGTAAATATATCATAGATTCAAAGTAAGAAATTTTATGTAATAGTAATTCATTTTACAGCCAAACGGGTTAATTAATTTAGATGATTAAAAGCTTCGTATATTTGTCCCCCAATATGTCATCTGAATCCGAGGGGCATTAAGAACCAATAGTAGAGTTTTGCCCTAGTCGGCTTGAGGTTTTAGGGGGCCTCCAAAATGTCTTAACACCCTTCTTTCCTCAAAGAATTACTGAACCGTGCTTCGGCATTGGTCACAACTTGTCCCTAATATGTCAACTGACATCTAAGGACATTAAGCAACACTTCATCATCTTCATCATCAAATTGAAACGGAGACAAGGGTGAGTCCACCCCCTAGAATCATAAGAATGTGAACATTTCTCTCTTTTCTTTCTTCTAGAACTTTCTTCGCGTAACAAGATTGCAATTGCTGACTACAACAAAAACTGAAAGGAGGTTCAAGACTACTCGAGAAGTCCAATGCCGCACAACTTGACTAACTGGACGACTTACCCATCCGCCATTGTCGAGAATCCACTTTCCCAGTTTGTTAGCAACATACTTCCCAACAAACAACGAAATCTTCTTCGGAAAATCATTTTTTTCCGTCTCCCTCGCAGCAAGTCTGGAAGCAAACGCATACACAGCAACGATTCTGCCCCAGTTGATCTGCCCATCGTCGAATATTTCATCTGCAACGTTCACAAAAGTCTGAAAAGGATTGTTACTGTCCAGATTTAATTTATTGACCATTCCCTTGAAAGCGATGTCATGGCGACTTGAAAGTTCCTTCACTGTTCTTCTCATTGTCTTGCTAAACTTGCTGGGAGCCTTCTTTTTGTCGTCCCTTCCGAAAGTCAAAATCACATCTTCCGCAATCACTTCAGCTTCTCGTCTTACTCGATCAAGAGGCGAGCCGATCCCAACTGTCTGCGTTCCCTCTTCTATTACTTGCGAAATGTCGTTCAAGCCTTTTGCACCTGGCAGAAGGCCAAATCGTTGACTGACTTTTGCGAAGAGATTTTTGTTGTTAATCATATTATTCGAAGATAACAACGTTTCCGCGATTGAAGGTGGAAGATCTTGTGTCGCCATGGTCAAGATTTTCAGATCACTCAGCGTTTTCGTTCCAGTAATATGCACCCGAAAGAAAAGAGGTCGGTGGTACAGCCTGATCCCCAAATAAAAAAGATGGCGACAGCGTGTATCATAACATCACGGGATACGAAGTGTTCTGATTGGTCGAATATGACGACATATCCTAGTGACGTAAAAATCTGTAGTCCCAGTGACAGGAAAAGGGGAAAACGCCGATGCGAAAGTACTGGCATTGCTAATCATTGATTGGTTTTATTTGCGGGGTTTCCTTTTGTCTGTCTTCGATTTTCAGGTAAATTCATCACTTTGGTTTCTGATCAGGGTAATATTATTTTCAGTCTTTAAGTTCGCCTGACTTCATAAAGTTTGTGGATACGTTTGTCATGTGGTGGGCACCAGATGAGTGAAGCTAACACTACAGTGGCTACCCTTTGACCGGTTTTAATGGCTTAAAGTTACACATGTTTTGTCCAACACCTAGACTGATGACGTCAGATAATTGAAGTCCAAGGTTTTGTTTTAAACTGCCCAATGTCGAATTTGTTAAATTGCCATTCGTAACTGAGGGGCTGGATACACTCTGAGCGAAACGAAAATTTGTGAGCGAAATAAGAATGTGCCCGATTTCGGAATTGGGCTCATCAAAATGGGAATTTGGCAGGCTGCTGAGTCCGATTTCTGAAATCGACTGAATTCTACTTAGTTAAACAATTTATACAGGTCTTCGTATCAAGGGCCAGCAAAGAAAACGTCAGGTCTTTCTTTAAAACTTCAAGCGAGGCACCGGGGCCTGGTGGGAGAACGGGACTTCCGGTCGGAAATACTGTTAAAGGAACTGGCCCACGCAGGAATTTGGCTCGCCCGTCCCTAATAGTAATAGGCCATCTCGCCTCCGTGGACGTAAAGCACCCAAAAAAGCAAAGATTTGGCTCTAGTTCCGGAGCCCGTGGGGAAAAGTTTGAGGGGGGCCCTCCCGGGCTGTCCGTCCAAAAGAGCCTTCTGGTTTTTCCCGGGGACGTAAAGAATTATTGAACCGTGCTTCGGCATTGGTCACAACTTGTCCCTAATATGTCAACTGACATATGAGGACATTAAGCATCACTTCATCATGTTCATCATCAGATTTGGTTCAAAAACTATTTTTTTGCGTGAATTTTTATAGGTTTTTTTGGACGATTTTTCTGTAGCATTAATTTCTGCTTTGGTCCTTTTGAAATACGGCAATCAAGTTATGCATAACTGTAGTGGTCTAAAAATACATTGGGGATCTTCCCACGGGTGCAGCTATTTACGGAATGCGTATTACGTGTTACATTCTGTTGTTTTACACACATTTTGGTAGGCTCAGCCCACAAACAATTGACGATGGCATTGTCTCAGGCACGTAATCTGCTCAGGCCTAATAATTTGTTGGGCGACTTAACTGATGATTTTGTAAATAATTTTATATCTTTCAAATAAATTGTCTAAACTATTTTCTTAAACTCAAATCCCTGCTGGAAAATCCAGCCTATAGTTGCGTTTTTGAACCCGAAAACACCAAATTATTTGAAGAATCAGAGTCAAAGGTTCCACCTCTTGGCATCCACATTCTCCCCCACTTGGAGAAATCCAAACTTAACCTAAATCTGGTAGACAATGCTCCCTCATTGGACATTGTCCCTTGCAAACTTTCAGTTCCTGACATTGTCCCTTGCAAACTTTCAGTTCCTGCAGTCCATCTTGACTTAACCAATTTCACAAAAGATACAACAAACCCGGAAATATATAAACAGTTCTATTTGCACCTTATCTCAGAATATCCTTTATCAGAAAAAAAAAATCACCAATGGTTCCAAAACAGAGGATGGAGTTGCTGCGGCGACCGTATCCTCTAAACAAATGAATAAACATTTTACCTGTTGGCTTCCAGACGACAGTTCGACATATACAGCAGAGTTGCAGGCTATTCTTTTAGCTCTCAAACATGTTTATTATTCCAAAGGAATACGCACGCGTTTCTTGCTGTTATTGGACTCTTACTCAGCTCTGTCTTAATAGTAGGATTTTATATTATGAAATGGAATGTTACTTATAAATGTGTGTGTGTGTGTGTGTTTTGAACTTTTTACTTCATTGAACTTTTTACTTTGCCTGTCTTAGTCTCAGACATAAGACTATTTTACATTGAAACATTACTCACAGTCATACTTATAGTGTGTGTGTATGCATGCTCGTGCAGGTGTGTATATGTGCGTGTGTGCGCAGGTGTGTGTAGGTGCATTTGGGTGTTGTTTTGTTGGTGCAAATGGGTTGCTAGTTGATGTATGTCAGTGTTGTTGTTTGCTTATGTTTGTATGCTTACCGCTTTTGAGATACTTTCCTTGTTATAAAACTTGGTGAATAAAGAATCTGAATCTGAAAATCATTTTTGATACTATCTGATTCTCTTTCATCATTACAGTCAATATTAAACCTAAACTATGATCTTCCAATCTTACTTCAGATTTTAGAATTACATACAGAAATGACAAGAGACGGGAGAGAGATTGTTTTTATCTAGGTTCCCGGCCATGTTGGCATTAGGGGAAATTTGGCTGCAGATTCTGCAGCGAAGGATGCCCTTGATGGTGACATCTCGGTTGAGCTCATCCCATTCTCAGACCTAAAATCACGCACAAATAAATATATATTAGAACTGTGGCAGTTCCCAGAAAATACATAAGATATTCCCAGTGTTAAAAGAATGTATTGTTTGTCCTCGGACAAACAGAAAAGAAGAGACTGTGATGGCCCAATTGCATATTGGCCATTCTTGTATTAGTACTATTACTCATTCCTTTTTATTGAAGGGTGAGGAACTGCCAGTGTGCATCGGATGGGATAAATGTTTAACCATAGAACATATTTTACTTACTTGTTCGGATTTTATTGAAATAAGAGAGAGCCACATTACAGCTAAATGATAATCACTGCATATGTTGTTTCAGGATATTTCACCTCAGAAGATTTTTAACTTTGTGAAAGAAATTAATATTTTTGGAATTATTTTAATTTGAGATCATTTTTAGTTATGTTTGTGTTATTCACCTTTTAAGCATAGTTTTAAAACTACCAATTTTAAGATGTAAACACTATTAAAAATTAATATGTAATGTCAGATGTGTATCTCCCTGATACTGATAGAACCATACCGGTTGACTGGGCGTAAGACACCAACTTACTTACTTACTTCTTTTGGATATAATCTCCTAATCGTGCAATGTGTATATTGTGTATAATAATTAATATATATTATCCACTATAGTGGATGAGACTGGTAGCTGCCGTTTACTAATAATGCTCAGCGATGGACCAAGGTGCAAGGAGTTGGGTGACAAATGTTTTTCAGTGTATTGATCCGATGCTACTACAGGAAACAGATACCATTTTCTAATAATAATAATAATAATAATGAAAAGAAAAGAAAAACCTACTGGCCAGTGGCATGCCAGAAGCACATGTACTGATGTAGTCACATTATGCAAACAGGTTGTACTTCATTAAATATTTAAATGTATGGTTCCGGTAGACTACTCCTATCAATCAAAAAAGAAGTATCAGGAACCTTTTCTTTTACTTGTCCAGTGACACTGACAGCTTTGCCAGTTTCCTATCGCAGACGTCTAACCTTGTGCACAGCTCTCTCCACCTCTCCACCTGGTCACCCAGGTTTACCAGCCACAACCTGTATCTGCATTGTCAGTCTCTTGCCAGTCGAGCTAAACATTCTTTTTATTTTGGTCCTCCGAAGATAAATGGTAGTAACACCAAACTGTCTTCGCTTTGATTGCATAATCTTGAAAAAACGGAAAAGAACTTTGAGGATATTGTAACCGAGTGTATTGTGTGTGTTCCGGGCCATGACCCTTTAACCTTTCTTTCCTGTCCTTTTCCTTTTTGATTGGGTGGGAGTTTTATGGCCCCAATTATCTAAAGTATTAAAACTTGTGCACTGGGCCCACCGCGTCCTCTTTCCCCCAGTGTCCCTGCAGTAGCAGGTCATCAGTAATAGTTCGAGCTGCTGCCTATGTATCTGATTCAGGGGAGAGCCTACACTGTTTCCTGGTTAGTGCAAATGAAAGTTATGTTATAGCAACCTCTGACTTGTGTCTCTTCATCCCTGCTTCCAACCTGCTTCCCTCACTCCCCACCCCGCTCCCCTACAATATAAACACCACTGTTTCAAAACTTTCATTCTCAGTTCTTCGTTGCTTTCATTCAATGGGCTATTTGCTCCATATAATAGCACATCAAAAAATGTATTTATCA
This sequence comes from Alviniconcha marisindica, assembly GCA_018857735.1. Lineage (NCBI taxonomy): Eukaryota > Metazoa > Mollusca > Gastropoda > Provannidae > Alviniconcha > Alviniconcha marisindica. Next base: position 149,460 of record JABMCL010001110.1, on the reverse strand, counting down.
TCTATTAACACAAAAGAAGGCAGCACACAAAACAAAATGCACATCCCATCCTGTGTTCTCTTGTTGTGTACATACTCCTAGTTGTTCTTTTCAGTTTTGTTATTCTTACCATCAGTAACTACTTCTAGAGCCATTAGAGAGGATTAGTACACGGGTGGTAGTGGTTAGGGAACTATCTGCTCTTGCAACGTCAGCAATTTGTGTGTGGATCAGAGGTTGCAAAGATTGTTTACCACATGGCTCAGGTTTTCATCTACTACAGCGTTCTCACCACAGTGGATTCGTAGGGACCATTTCCACTTTATTTTGCTATGTAAACATTAAACTTGTACTTTTCTTTGTAGATTAGCATCGTATGCTTGTATGAGATTGTAGTTTGAGTTGCTTTTGTTGTTTTTATTGCTGTTTTAGCTTCAGTTACGATGCAACCCTATTGATTTCATCCAAAATCAAAATGGCGGACTGTAGTGCAACTGAAGTAGCCAGCTGCAAGAGTGTGTGTTTGTTGTCAGTTTTACGAGCATAACAACTACTTGACCAGTTTGCTGCAAAAGACTAATTTGTAAAGTTTTTCACTGGATGAACCTTCTCAAATTACTCTTCTGTGTGAAGAGGCAGTAGGTGTTTAGGTAGCGATCTGTGAGACTTCAGCTGTGTTACACTTGAGGCAGGCACACAAGTGTAGGTAGACAGTCGGGTTGCACCACTACCACCACCACTACCACTACCACCCGTGTACTAACCCTCTCTATTGTTTCCTTTGACTCTTCCTTCTCCTTTCTATAATCTTGCGTCAAATTATTGATATTGTAATGACATCAAACTGATTTTGCCATCATTTCATTGAGCCAAACACATAGGGTGGCATGGGAGAAATTTGTCCACTTGCTCGGTTGGGGGAACTTCGGCCTTGTGAACTGCACTCAATACTACACATCAAACCCTGCAATTGAACTTTTCCAAACTGTAACATCAGCTTCTTAATGTAACAGTCCACAAATAAAACAACAAACAAGAGTGACTGTTACAAGTAGCGTATGGGGAAACCTGTCATACTTTGGGAGCCTTGCTATTCGCTTGGCAACAAAACCATAGTGTGTATGTATGTGTGTGCGTGTGTGTGGTGGATAACACAATGTTTAAACAAACTGCTGTGGATGAGGTGCTCCAGAATCATGCAGGTGATTGAAGTAAAACTGAGAGAGACTGGTTGGTGGTTTGCAGGCTGTCTCCCTTCGTGAAGATGGGGACCACCCAAGCTTCTTTCCATCATTAGAATCATTCAAACACAAACAGGTTCATATATATATATATATATATATATATATATATAGATGGGTCATTCTCCTGAAAATGGACCAAAGAGGGTGCCACCTTCCTGATGAAATTAACCCCTTCACTGCCACAGCCTGTACAATTTACTGGCTGAAAATTGCACACATAAACGCCTCCAAACAGTATATTTGATGATCCTATCACAAATCTACTTCCAATACTGTGCATTTTGATAGAAGTCCTTTCACGTATAAGTTCATGGTTTTAAATTTGGCACTTTCATTTTCTGAGTGACGGCGCGGCAAGCATGGCAGTGAAAGGGTTAAACTAAAACATGAAACTTTTTAAACTACCGCTATATTTCTGATGTAATGTGTTTGGAGAAATAAGTGAAATGCCACAATGGGTAAATGCTTCATTATTTCTTGCGCTGTGAGCCTTTTGGTAAAAATCGCGACATTTTCATGGCCGCCATTTGTGACGTGGCTTTGGGAAGGTTAGCTGATCGCAGATATTTCCTTGGAATCATTCATGATGGAATAAAAACAGGTATCATGAGAAAGAAGGAGGCCAGTTCTTACATACAAATGGTATTTATTGTGTTGCTTGCTATTAACAGCTCCAAACAAAGGAAAGATAATCAGTGTCTCGCACATTACCGATGGTGTCTTCTGAGTGTGTATCACGATATTGTGACTTGTTCATAACGGAAACTAAAGAACTTTCTTTTTTCATCAGCTTGGTAGATAACCACATTTCACCTTATTTTTAATGCTTGTTTGATGACATGAGAGTAGATATGAAAAAAAATTACAGTCATTTCTTCAGGGGTGGTTGACGTGGTGTCTTAAAATGGCGTAACGTGCGAGCACACACAATAATTATTTCTGCTTGTACCATAGACTTTTGACCTACCCTAACGTACCAGTCCACATCAGCTGACTTGTGGCAGCAATGTTTGACTTCTTTTTGCGCTGTGTATGGTGTATTATTTTACTAGAAAAGGGAAAGCACTGTGATGTCTTCAGGGGTGAGGGATATAACGCTCATGACACATATTTGTTCTCACTCGGCTGAGTGTTTGTTTGCAACCTTTTGTAACCAAACTTGGTATTGTGGTACACCACCATGAGTCAGAATGTCCTGCGAAAAAAATGGGATTCTATCTTCAAGGTCACAGTGTGGGCTTATATAATCAAAATATGACAGTTTCTACTATATCTTTTTATTAGTTCTAGACCAGTGAGTCTTTTGCAACCAAACTCAATTTGAGTGTAGATCATCATAAGCAAAGAAGTGTCCAGTGAAAAAGTTGGATTGCTGTGTTCAAGGTCAATGTCACAGCCAAGGTTAAAAGTTTCAGTTAATGTTAGTTTGGATGATATCTTATGCATCCCTGAACCATTTGTAACCAAACCCTGTATGGTGAGACATCATTATAAACCAGAGTGTCATATGCGAAAAATGGGTTTCTATCTTCAAGGTCAAGGTCACAGTAACTGGATTTCAGTTCATATAATCAAATATGACTATTTCTATTATTTGTTCTGAACTGCTGATTTTTGGGGGCAACCAACTTAGTTTGACAGTGCATGTTCATAAGCTTGTGAAAAGGTTGCTTTGCTGTATTCAAGGTCAAGGTCACAGTGAAGGTTCTGAACTTCAGTGAATGTTTGCCCGGACAATATCTCTGATCGGTCAAACTTAGTATGGTGATGCACCATCATCAGCCAGAGTACCATTCAGAAATATCATTTTGCTATGTTCAAGGTCAAAGCCACAATCGTTTCTACTAGATCTTCAGAAATACTATAACTTTTGCAATCCAAATTAGTTTGATGGTATTTTAAAGTCTACATGAGAAATACTAGCTATAAATATATAAAATTATACTAAATGCCTAATTTCTGAAGTTTGCAAACTGGTAAACAAATACAACATTGCTGTAAAGCAGGCAACCAATAACAAAAACTGTCCACCAGTATTATCAGCTACTATAATTTAGCTAACAAGGAAGGCATTGCGGTGGTGTTACTAGTAGCATTTAATAAAACGGAAGAAGAAGATTTTTTTCAGAAAACTAGCAGACTGTCACACTGTATTCACAATACCATGACGATGTTTGTGTCACATTTCCTACTCCCCACCCCTCCTCCTCCAGCTCCCAAGTACAGAGTCAGATAACTCAGAAATATTGACATGTAAAGTTGGATACAATTAGGAGAAATGCCATTCTGAAATGTTCATATTGCTTTAAGAAAAATTGTAGAACTTTTAGAGGGGTACCTTGCAGCAATATTATACATGTGTATGCTGAAATTGCTAGTAGTATTACAGTATTACTACAGTTGAATATGCTTCAGTCAAAAATGTGTAGGTCAAACTTTGCTTAAGTCAAAGCTGCTCTTTGGGTGACTAATTTTACAATGAATAAGTCAAAAATGGATACCATACTTTCAGGACTATAAAGTGCTATTTCTTTTTTCAGCTTTAACCCCTGTGCCCTAAATAACTCTGCGAATTATGTATGGCCTAGCCCCCTAGGCCATACATAATTCGCAGGGTTATTTAGGGCACAGGGGAAAAGCTCAGTGAAAACATGTCTTTGCCTGAGCTCCACTCAAATATCTGAGTAATATGTGATCAAAGTTGCACCATTCTGTCATCTGACAGTCTGTGTACAATACGCTTCCATTTTAGAAAACACAGCCACCACCATGTTGGATGAGGCACTACTTCAGTGTCTGATTCAGAAGAGGAAGAATTCTCTGGTTTCTTGACAGATTCTGACAATTAGTAGGAGGCTCTCATGGATGATTATAGTTACCAAAACTTTCCTTTTTACTGTTTCATTTTCCAATCTGACTTATTATCTTATTATTTTCTATCTCTCTTCTACACCAGACAAAGACCATGTGTGGAAAGCACTTGTGTTTTTAAGTCTTCTTTGTGTGTTGTCATATAGGTGAGTACATTTCTCTAGAGCTGTTCTTTTTTGTCATCCTCACCAGCAGTTGTTCACTCATTCCTTATTATTTTATGATTTTGCCTTGTTCTGTTTGTTCATCAATGTAATGTTTACATTTTTTGTTTTGATCATTCGATCTTTATTTTCCAATTTTTGCACGCTAGTGCACCTTATTTAAGGCTTTTTCTTTATTGGTATTAAAAACCTCATAGAAAGAAGTGCCTTATAGTCCTGAGAGTACTACAGTAAGTTGAATTTGAACTAAGTCAAACATATTTCCCCCTTTTTCCACTCAGATAAGTTGAAGTCAAGCGTTTCAAGTCTATTTTATTGTTGAATGCTCCCAGATAGATTTCTAGCTTAACTGCTGGCCACCTACAAGCTTTGCAACATAAACCTTCTAGGCAGGTACTGGTTGTATGTTACTGTTTTTGCCAGTGGTGGTAGGCAGCTTGGCTTTGGTTTATCATGTGAATGCTTTGTCACAGTAGAAGGTTCACAGCTCATTGTGTTTCTGGCATACTAGCTCTTGACCCTTCCTCTGTGGGTTGACCCTTTATCCCCCACACACTTCTCCTGGCTGTCACACACTGCACTTTATTATTGTTATTATTGATCACTTTTATATAGGGCTGTTTCTGCTCTCAAGCAGACTCACTGCACTCATGTCACATGTGATTCTGCATTCTTTTTTTTTCTATCTCAATTTTTAATATGCAACAAAGTGGTGTACTGACGGTGCTATTTGGTTGTTACATGGTTGGTGCCACATGAAACTGCTGCTGTCTCGGCACATTTTCTTTGTATACCATACAACCATGCACCAGTTTACAGTATCACCTCATTCAGTGATACATAGGTAGGATGCATGTGTGTTTAACTGTAACCTGTCACCTGCACTTTTGGCAAAATGACCAGGATCTTTTATGTGCTACTGCAGTATCATGGGGGTGGAACAGATACCAAAATAAGAGAGACTCCAGTGCGGAAAGTTGACCCTGGAAAAGAAATTTCTCCCGCCGCTCCTACGGGGACCTTTTGATCACAAGTCCAGTGCTGTAACCACTGAGCTATCTCTGCTCTGCTAACGTTAGATGGATCCTCCCATCCCAGTATGAGAAAGCAATGGTTTGTTTCAATTCTCACAGAAGAAATTTCTCACTCTTAGTGTGTCTCTCTTCATTATTTGTTCCATGGAGGAAGGGTGTGCAGACACACAAATGGATGGAGGTGATATCTGATTATTGCTGTAGAGTGTATATATAAAAGATAGTCTCTACCAAATCATGCAACTATAGTGCCAGAAAACACACACTCACGGATGGATGGAGGTGATCTCTGATTAACACAGTACAGTGTGTATAACAGATACCAGATCACATGTGGCACCATACAACACATGTGAGCTTTGTGTGACATGCACCTCATGTGACATGCGCACTATTAGAAAACAAGGAAAAAGCACTCTTATACCTCCCACAAGTCAAAGAGGTCAAGGCTGTTGCAAACAAGCATCACAGATACTGTTATTGCATTATCAACAATGTAGCTTTTGCAAAGGAAAACGTGAACTAAACCTTTGGAGCCATCAAAAATCGAAGCTTGACTGCTCCAACAATTGTGTTATGAGCAACTGATACAGGAAAAAAGAAAAAAGTTATCATCAGTATCAGGAGTTGTCAGTTTCCAAAGCAAAGTTGGATGAACACAAACAAACAAAAAACACTTAAGTCGAAGTACTTTTTGTTCAACTTATCCGTTGATGATAGATAAGTAAAAAAGATTCCCCAGCATGTTTGACTTAAGCATATTCAACTATATTAAGAACCTTGCTGAACATTCAAACTCAAAAGTCACACTTACTGACTTAGCATCTCCATTCAGATTATGGCTTTTAGGGGGTGAACCAATACCGAGATACACATATATTAATTATTATATGTACATGTGTGTGTGTGTGTGTTAAACAACAGGAACTTTAGTGTAAGACAGCTTAACTTCAAGAGGCTTTTTTGTTTGTTTATGTATAATGTATAGTTCTGTACATCAGTGCTCTTTTAAAATTTATTTTTATGGCCCCCAAACTCTACCAGATTTTGATTTCTGCTACTCTGCCTTGACATATTGTTTTATATTTTTTATTTATATGAATTTACAGAATACTTTATTCATCTCATTACAGGAAATTACAATCACCTCACATGTAAAAAAACAATTTTAAAAAACACACATAAAAGCGATATCAAACAAACAACCTAAAATAAATCCTCACAATGTGTAAAAAATTACTCAGTATCATTACTATTAATTACTTTTTTTTTTAAAATGTGTATCACAGCATCATCATAATACTATCACTCATCCATGCCTACATTCATGCGCACACACACACGCACACACTCCTATCATCTTACCCTATTCTACTCCTTATCCTACTCCTATCATCTTACTTACACTCAAAACATCTATTAAACATGGAAATTGCTGATGACACAAATGAAAATCAATTAGTTCTTGCAGTGGGACTCACAGTCTTCCACGTAGTTCTTGCAGTGGAACTCGCAGTCTTCCATATCCTTCCATTCAACCACTGTCAGAGTCAGAATATAGAGGATATGTGGAGTCATTTGAGATAGTTGCAAGCTGGCCCTTCTGGGATAAACCTGACCCACAACTTGGCCCCCTTTCCTGACTATCTTATCTAATCTTCCCCTTTCATGTTCAGAAACATTCCCTCTCCACCAGACCAACCCCAAAAGTAAGAGCACCACACACTACTGCATTGTAAAAGATGGCCAGCAAAGATGTGCTGACCCCAAAAGATCTTAGTTTCCTCATACAGTACAATCTTGTGTTTGCTTTCTTGATAATGCAACTGATATTTTTGTTCCAACCCAGTTTATTGTCAAATGTTACACCCAAGTACTTACAAGTACCAACTCTGTCAACCACTTCCCCTTTATACATACTTATACATACTTGTTGAGTACCTCAGCTTGAGATGAGCCCTAAGGGCTTCACAATGGCAACCAAAGCGCTGTTGTCTCTGCATCTGCACTCTAGTCATATGCAACTCTGCATGAGTGACTGTAGTTTTACACAGCGTGTTTCGAATCTCCACTGAAGTGTTATAGCGCTGTTTCGTTGTTACATAGCTGGTGCCACATGAATCTACAGCCATCTTGGCACAGATTCTGTGTACACGATGCAACCATGCACCATGCTTTCGCTGATGACAACCAACTTGATAAGTACAATAGATGCAATTCACCAGTCAGTAGAAACAAGATAAGTACACTAGACGCAATTCACCAGTCAATAGAAACTCTCCAGAACTGCACTACAGATGTCAAGTCTTGGATGACCGCAAACAAACTTCAACTAAATGACAACAAAACTGAAGCCATGATTATACTTTCAAATAGAATGTCTGTCCACAGTCCTTTGCCATCTGTCATTCACATCAGAGATGCCAATGTCCCATTTGTGTCGTCTGTTAAAAACCTCGGTGTAACCCTGGACTCAAATCTCAGCATGTCTAAACACATAAGCAACACATGTAAAGCCACATACATGTGTACAAATCAGGCATGTAAATTCCATACGACACCTTCTCACCTCTCAAGCAACCCAAACCCTTGCATACTCTCTTGTCCTCTCTCACTTAGACTACCATAACTCGTTGCTTTCAGGTTGCCCTTAGTACTTACTAAACAAACTTCAAACAGCTCAGAATCCAGCAGCAAGGCTTGTGTGTAAAGCTAAGAAATCTGACCACATCCATCCTATTCTTGAAACTGCATTGGCTACCAGTAACACATTGCATTCAATACAAAATTTCAACTATCTGCTTCAATTCCATCTCTGGAACAGCCCCTCAGTATCTGTCCGGGCTCCTTCAACCTTACACTTCAGCAAGACAATTACGATCTGCATCTGACGTACAAACCTTTGTCACCCCCCATGTAAACACAAAAACATTTGGTGAAAGATCTTTTTCTTACGCTGGCCCATCTGTCTGGAACAATTTGCCTCAAACACTCCACCACTCTGATTCTGCCTCATCTTTTAAAGCCTCCCTCAAGATGTACCTGTTTAATAATTATTTCTAAACTGTTTTTCACAACTGTGCCTATCCCCTTGTCCGACGTTGAGTGTGTGTGTGTGTCTGTCGTTAGTGTTATTGTAAAGCGCCCTGTGCTCCCACCTCATGTGGTAGATGGGCACTCTAGAAATCCTCTTTATTAATATTATTATGCACCAGTTTATGGTGTCACTTTATTTGAAGCCATATATACGTAGGATGCATATGTTGTATCTGTAACCTGCCACCTGCACTTTGGCAAAACAACCAGGATCTTTTATGTGCTACCTCGGTAACACAGGTGGAACAGATGCCAAAATAAGAGTCAGTGCAGAAGGTTAACCCTGGAGAAGAAAATTCTCCTGCCGCTCCTAGGACTCAGACCCGAGACCTTTCAATCACAAGTCTATCGTTCTACCACTGAGCCATCCCTGCTCACTGTGTGGGTTATCGCTTTTGAAAACAGAAAACCGCTAGCCTTCATAGTGTATACTGATGTCTCTGTCACCAAAGACCAGTCAGGGTGGGGTTTCATTGTCAGGCATGATGAGACGACCATCCACGAAGACAGTTTCAATCACCAACTTGACAATGGTAGTGGAAGCAGTCAACCATGCTGGATTGCCTCAAGAGGTGACAGTTGAACCACACGTGCCATCATCCTCACAGATTCAATGAGCTTGCTACAGAAAAGTGGAATGGGAAGCCCAGACTGAAATGTGTCAATTGTGGATCCACCTGGTGTCAATCCACCTTCGAAAACTCCTGTGGGTGTACTGCTGCGAACATGCCACAGTGAAGAGAAATGACAGAGCAGGTACACTGGTGGGCAAAGCAACCCTCACAAGTGGCTTGCTTCTCAGAAGATCTGAAGATCTGAAGTGCTGAGGAGCTTGAGACACTAAGCACAAAGCCAAGGACATCACACTATTGATTGCCTGACAGAGAGAGGCGTGCAAAGAGGAAGTGCTACACAATCTTTCTTGAGAGGAATCTCAATTTTCCTTTGTTAATCAGACAAACATTGGAACCATTTCAAAGGGAACATTGGGGAAACTTCTGAGAGATGGGGTGGAGCGCATGGGGGCCTTTTCCGAGTGCATAGATACCATTTTGAACTGATTGCTTTTGTATGGTGTTATTCTCTACTCGCAAGCAGATTAATTGCACTCTTGTCGCATGTGGTTCAGAACAAGTGACCAGCTTTTTATAGCATGTTTTGAATATCTACCCAGGTTTTGTACTTGCAGCTCTGTTTGGTTGTTACATGGCTGGTGCCACATGGAACTTCTGCTGTTTTGTCTGGATGTGTGTAATAAAACAGTACAGCCTGATGTTTAGTGTCCTACCATGTAATGTCAACGTTGTGAGTAGACTGCATAATCTTTTCATGTCACTTTGGTGGCATTTTTTGTGCACTGTCAAATTTGGTCAATCTCTCTTATCTTCTGTTGGTCTGGTGATTTTTCATTTTGCTGTGGCAGACAGAATCAGGGCCATTGGGGGTATACAGAGAGTTTATTATTTGATAGACACTTACAGCAGGTGTTTGGTGGACCTCACAATGACAGAACAGCTCACCTAGATCAGTGAAAAACCTACAAAGAAGGAAAACATCTTTGACCTTGTCTTCTCTACAAACCATCACTCAATCAATAGATACCCAGCATCAACTGCTCTCACACCATGAGGCAGTGGTAGCAGAGAATAAAGGAGAAACCAAGAGGCTCACTACCTCTTCTCCAAAGCCAAGTGGGATGACCTTGGTACAGACTTAAAGCTTCTCTCAGAGAAGATAGATGACATGGACAAAGCAGGAGCAGATGTGACCACTATGTGGGAAGACTTCTCATAGTACTCTCCCTGTTCTGTTGTGATAATGACAAGACTACTCAACTGTCTCAGCATCATGCAAATCCAGTCGATAAACAGTAGGTTAAATAAAGATTCATCTGGAATTCCACTGTCAGTGTATCACCCTGATATAACTGTCCTGGTTGACTGGGTGTAAAAGAATAAGTTACTATCAGTGTATTTTGTTCAAGTTGATTTGATTTGTACTGTATGTAAGACTTATGTTAAAAACTGAATTGGTGTAAAAGAATTTTAAATGTGTGATTCATCCTGAGGTGACCCTGTGTGGCTGACAGGACATTTAAATCCAAGAACTGACAAACCAGAAGTGGTCTGGTGTGTGTGTGCAACAAAGAACTTTGGCACAGACCTGGATAAAAGTTTCTTTACAGAGTTCTTCTGTACATACTCAGCACTGCAAGGACTGTCAGATGCATACTCTGTTGTGGAACTGTTTTTATGTATCAAATTCTTTGAATTTATTTTCTCTTGTGACTGTGAGTCACTTGAGTATTTGAGTTATTCTTCTTAACCCCACCACCATGCTGCTGTTGAATGTTTTGCACTTGTTCACTTTTCTGTTGTGTGCCTGCTTTGCATGTCATAATAAATAAGTAAATGGTTGGCTGTAGATGGATTAGTGACCTTGACAGCTTGTGGCTTTTTATTTTAAAAATATTACTATTACTTTCATTATATTTCATATATGTCCACTTTCTGTTTATGCTGCAGCCAAACAATTAACAAGACTGCTGTGTGATGGGTATGAAAGGAAAAGACATAACTCCAGTGATGTCAGATGAAGATGACAGTGCCACCAGAAACCAATCTCAGTCAAATCTGTTTCCACAAGAAAGTGCTACTGAGAGTAATGCTGCCAGCCTTGCATCATCTGGTGCATCTGATAATCCTTCTTCCTCCACAAGTTCTCCTGATCACATTCACAGTGGTTTGATGTCGGGGCCTCGCCTTCATCCCACACACGGTGATCGTCCAAGCAGCGCTCCACCACATCATCTTGAAAAGTTATCAGGAATGATTTTACGAACAATGGGTGATCATTACCAGACAAGCACATATGGTCGAACTCTCCGCATGATGGGAGATCAGATGAGTTTTGAGAATGAAATTCGGAGAGCCCTAAGTTACAGTGATCTAGATAGGCTACAGACTAACGACAAGAGATGATGAAATCAGCTGAATGAACTTTAATCTTTTTTCTTTTTTTTAACTGTGTAACACCCCAGAGGTGCTTTTTCTGTTTCTCCAGATGACTGAAGATGACTTTTTAAAGCCACTACCCCTGGCAGCCTGTTTTGGGCTGATGGGGAGTGGATTTTAGAGGGTGGATATGTGCATGGATCATCACTATTTTTTAGGTCAAAGTGTAGAAAAATTTAATCAAGTTGAACTGTTGAGCATTATATTTAGGCTTGGAAGACCTTAAACAGAGTAAGATGGAGATGGGGGCGGGGGGCTTATTCCCATCATAAAGATCTGATCAAGTGCATCAGTCCTTCCCAGAGCCAAATTGGTTTTTGTTCCCTCAAAGTTCAAGCTAAACTGACAGCAGAGTTATTAAAGTCGGTTCCTGGTGAGATCTGTTGTTATGTTGGTTGCTGAGGTTAAACATGTGTTGTGCTACCTGGAGTAGCTCCCATAATGGCAAGATGATATACGCCCAATACAAAGGAAAGAAAACCACATTGTAAGTGTAGTGGTAGCAAGGGAGAATACTCTTGGAGACCTTTATTAAGCACTTTATTAAAGGAGACCTTTATTAAGAACTCGAAAGTGTTGTTATCAATTGGCAATAGGTTTTTAAATGTTAAGTAATAATTCTTTTGCAAAAGTCAGTTTGAGAGTATTATGTAAAGAAAAGTATCTCGGCAGGTACGTAAACTATGAGTTTTCAAGAGTGTGGTGTACCATAGTTTCAGTCCCACTTCATTGACAAAGATTTCTAAGAAATAAAAGCTTCTAAGTGATCAGTGGGCGTTTGCATTTGTTTTACAAGCTGACTAAATGAAATTCATAAAGCACTAACCTCTAACATAAAAAATAGAGCTAGTCACGCTGTACATCATTCAGATATAAACTACATCCTCAACCAGAAAACGACAATAAGAATGACTGGTTTCAAAAATCACAAGCAGCTAAACTTTAAGTTAAACTAAATTACATACACGTGCGCGCACACACACAAATGCACATGCATGCACAAACTGACAGACATACAGAATACATCACTCAACTGAAATCATTTAGGAACAAGTTGGGGGATTGAGGTTTGCTGGAGAATTTTGCTTGCACTTGGTTTTAAACAGATGGGTCTTCCGAGCGGTTTTAAATGCATGTTTTTAAGTGCCTGTTGACTGTCTAATTTCACGAGGCAGGGAACAGACGATTTCTGCAAATAACAGGGGACACCAGTTAGGGGCATTTTCTTTACCATGACAGAGTTGTGCCCATGGACCTATATATAGGTCTAAGGTAGTGCCCTTCTGATCTCCTGATGGGGAGGACAAACATGGCACTCTTTCCTTTACATGCTGGAGGTGGTAGATGAAAATATGATGATGTTTTCAAAATTACTCGATGCTACGAAAATTCAAAATGTTGTGTTTGTCCTAATAAACAGTGTTATTTTGAACCTTTTATGTGTTTGGATCCTGATGCTATGGTAAGTAAAACTCCCCTAAATGATGTCCCCTTTTATTTCTTCATCTATTGCGTATTTCAGTTATACCCATATGGCCTTTTAGTTATGCTGTGGTAAGTAAAACTTCCCTAAATGATGTCCCCTTTTATTTCTTCAACTCATCTATTGCGTATTTCAGTTATACCCATATAGCCTTATAGTTTCTGTGGACATTAAGCACCATGATTACTTACTTAAGTTTAAAAATAAATAAAACTGTGAGCTGGTTTGGCCTAGCGGTAAGGCTGGTAAGCAGAAGGACCCCGGCTCACCTTTCTCTTCAAAAAGGTTGGTTTGATGACACTGTCTTGTGATTTTATCCTTCATTGCCGACTGAAACATTAAAAATGGCTCTCATCGCTGCCCATCTTAAGGCAGGAATCATTCTGGTGGTGGTAGTGTAACAGTCAAAAAGGTTGGTTTGTGGACACTGTCTTGTGATTTTATCCTAGACTGCTGACCGAAACATTAAAAATGGCTCTCATCGCTGCCCATCTTAATGCAGGAATAATTCTGGTGGTGGCAGTGCAACAGTAAGTCTATTTTCTCCATCTTCCCTAATACGCCTTGTGGTTTCTGTGGACACCACATTTACTTACTTTTCAGATAAAATCAGAGCTCAGGAGCTATGTGAAAGTCGAGGTGGCTGTCCTGGGCTCCCCGTCCCTAATAGTCCTTACGGTCTTTGTGGACATAAAGCAACACTGAACTCCAGTTAAAATGTGAGCCGGTTTGGCCTAGTGGTAATTGTCTAATCAATCTACAGGTTCAACTGAAAAAGCGAGCAACATGGCTAAATCTGGTGGCATTTGCTTCCCAAAAGTATGCTTATTGTCACATATAAAATAGGACAACCAAAGACCATGAGCTGACACTTAACCCATGTTGTGGGAATGGGACACTATGTTTTTCAGAAAGGCCATCCAAAATGATGCAGAATAATACAAGTTTGCCACCTGAAACTATGACATTGAAGTAACCAGGGGGGTCATGTGACCCTACCCTCAGACATTATTGAAAATAGGGGGTAGGTTGGACAGAAAGGCTGACAGGCCTGCCAAATGCAATATATGCAACCAATATATCCATCATATGGCTGGATGGAGATTGTGTCCTATATGTGACCGTCCACCACGAAATGAGTCGAAAGTCCCCTCGGGCTGTTTGGTGCTAGAGCGGAAAATGGGTGTTGGGTTGTCAGGTGTCAATTTTGAGATTTTGGCAAAATATTGAAAAGCAGTGTTTCTTTTCCATAAATATACCATCAAAAAGACAGTTTATTCGCCTGAAGTTGTCTAAAAATGACTTTTTCATATCATACCCTACTATCCAGGTAAGACAAAAACCAGGAAAGTTATTTTCACGCACCGCATTCACCCCTAAAACTTGCAATGGACCCGTCAAGTTTGGTATGAATAGAAAGGTCTTTGTCTCCACTTTCAAACTAGCTCAGGTTTGATTGGCTAAACTCAAAATATCCTACCAATGAAACCTCTGAAAATAAGGGAAATCCGTAAACATCGCGTCACTAAGGAGGGTATTCCGTTTCTCTCGTTGGCCATAAAGATACAGGACCAACCGGCGCGAAGCGTGTTTCAACATGGCGAGTGACAACACACGCAAGATAATGCTGGCGAAAGTTTTTAATTCAGCTCGGGCAGCTAATATTTTGGATGAAAACGATTCCGATGGCATCAAAGGTTTGATTGCTGATTATTTTGCAACAGTTCCTGCTATTGAAGGAGAGGATGCCGTTGATGGAGAGGATGAAAGCAATCAAGATGACATTGAAATGGTGAGTGAGAGCAGAAGAGACGTGAAAACCTCAAACGGAGATTCAGAAGAAAACTGTGATACTGAATGGAGCTGTGGGTGTGCTGACGATTCAGAAGACTCCATATCAGATGATGAAGGCCTCGTTGACAACTCTGTGTCACAGATTCAAACTGACATTCAGGATAGCACGACTGAACTCTGACACCGAGTTGCTGAAAGTTCAAAACTTTCAGTGCAAGTGCAAACTCAGAGCACAGGTTCGTGAAATGTCAACTCTAGCACACTGCGAAAAACCTGGATGCATAGCACAGTTTTCCACAGATGAAATCTTGGCCAGGAGACTAAGCATGGCAGAATTTAATGAAGGTAAGGTTGTTGTTGAGTCTCTCTCTCTCTCTCTCTCTCTCTCCTCTTCTCTCTCTCTCTCACACACACACACACTTACATCCACACATACATGTGCACACATACACACACATGCACGTGCGCGCACACACAAATACACACACATCAACACAAACCAATACATGAAGCACAGGATTTACACTTAAAGAATAATTAAAACCAGTTAGATCATCAGTGTAAAGGGATACATGTATACACTCAAGCATGATAATAGTGTCCTGAATTAGAAATTTTATGCACATCAACACAAACTAATGTATGCACTTTTTCTTTGTCTGTCTCACTCTGTTTGAAAACAGTATTTAAGTATTTCAGACACTGATTTTCTATCCAATGTCCTGTTCTGTCAGTCAGATCAGAATGATTGATATAAATCTGGTTTTTTGCTTTTCGTTTTTCAGCTGAAAAAGACATGATCCTGCTGGGAATCTTGGCAAGCACACCAATGAATGACTGTGAAATGACCTGCTTGGGACTCATGTGATGACTGTGGAGATGAGTGTGAACTGAGCATCAGATAATATTTCTTCAGTATTGACAAAAGTTTCTGTGTGAAAACTGAATTTTAAGACTCCCCTGATGACTTTCTGGAAATTGTGTTGGGGTCAGAGGTGTTTTCCAATGACTCTTGATGTGAGTGTACAAATACTCCCTTCTGGCTCCTGTAAGTTGGAGAATTCTTTTCTTCATGGTTTGATTTCATCAACAACTGAGGCAGGATTTTTTATTTGAATGACACAAATGTTTTAAATGTTTCATTTAAAAACTTACAGTTCAGTTTTTCTTTTTCCTGTTGTACACATGATTTAAATGAAATCATTTGCTGATGAACAAATAATCATGGTGAGAACATTTTTTTTCCTGTGACTGATCTTGAGCGTTTAGCTGAACAATACGTTGTTGTTGTTTTAAATTTCAAAATGAAAATTGCTTCAGTAGCACTTTTGATGGTGTCTACATTTCTTGCCATCTGTTCTAGAGTGAGTCTGAGCAATAAAAGAGAATGTCAGGTTTGGGGAATGTTCAGTGTAACATAATTTATCATTTTAGTTTTCTGCCATTTTTCATTGAAATGAGCCTGCAGTTTTGTTAAAGTCTTATCAGCAGACACGGTCCTGTACACCAGGCATCACGAAAGGTCAGATGTGAGTATACAGCTGACAGCTGTATTTTACACAAGTACGTAATTGAATTGACTGCAGTTAAGTTACAGGCAAAAAGTCAAAGTTGATATAATGGCTAGTTCAGGACTACATGCAGATCTCCATGATTCATTTTCCCCCTTAAAAAAAAGTCATAATTTGAGAAATATAAATAAAATTTTCCCAACAAAGTTTTCACATGTTTTATTGATTATTTTTTGATGTTTGCAAGGTTTATTGTGAAGATAAATCGTTGGTTGCTAAGGAAATTTTCTTTTTACAATAAGACGACTTTCAGGAAAATTTTCTCAAAACTGAGTTATTGAGGGTAACCCTATTTCAAGACGTGTAGCTGAAAAACTAATGGACATATTCAAAAATGGTTTTCATCATTGAAAAGAGCATAAAGAATACTATTAGAAAACATCAAAATCAAAGTTTGGTGACAAGCGACTCATTTCGTGGTTGACGGTCACATATGTAATTGGCATTTGTTTGAGTCAATTCTGCCTAAATGTGTTTACTTCCAGTTTAAGGTGACCCTCTCATTGATTCAAGCATAGTATCTTTCAAAACTCGCGTTACTGTTCGTCTGTGGACCGGTTGGGTTTAATGAAATTTTGAAAGAAGCAATAGATTGATCACATATATTGAATTACATAAGTATGGTGACCTTGCTAAAATCTCAAGGTCAAGGTTAAATAGATTGATCACATATATTGAATTACATAAGTATGGTGACCTTGCTAAATCTCAAGGTCAAGGTTAAACTGATTGATATGCCCATAACACAAACATGGCTGAACCAGTTTTAATGACATTTTGTACAAATTGCTCTGGGAGACTGTATGGATGTTTTGGTCTGGCTTATAAATGCCTTTGTTTGCACATATATATATATAGAGAGAGAGAGAGACACACACACACACACACATGTACGAATTAACGTATCTGAGGCATACATTTAAGCATGATAACCTTGCCCAATGTGAAGGTCAAGGTCAGGGTATAAATTATTGATGTGCCTGTAACAGAAACATGGCTGAACTGATTTTACTGACATTTGTGGAAACTGTTCTGGGAGGCACTAAGGATGTTTTTGTTTGGTCTACACACCTTATTTCGCACAGATATACATGTATGAATTAGCATATCTGAGCCTGGCTTTCATTGTGTTTAGTTTCAGAATGGGTTCTGTAGGTAAATTCCCGGCTGGACCTATCTTGGTTATTCTCACACAACAGCGAGTAGATCCACAGGAAAATCAGCAAGAAGGTAGTTGTCTAGACTGATCAGCCTTGTTGACTTGTCTATTCCTGAACTGAATCCTCACAAGAAGGCTCTTCCTGCACGGAGTCGCAGACATTGGCAAGCTCAGTGTCATCATCATCTGCCTCTTCTGGTTTCAGTGGATTGTCACAAATGATGTCAATGAGTTCTGCAGGCAAAAAGCTTCCCTGACACCAGTCAATGTCCAGCTCTTTCCTTTGTTGAATTCACCCTGATATAACCACACTGGTTCACTTACTTCCTTTGTTGAAACTTCCATCCTCGCCCAGCAGGACCCATGATGTCTGGTTTGAACTGGTGTGTGCATTTCCACAAATGTACCTGTAAACGCAATAATACTTTTAGTTTTTATCTAACTTGGTTGGTGGAAAAAAATGTTTTACGCAAAAACATGGAGGGGAAAAAAGCAACCGCATATTGTAGGTGCTTATAGAAAACTGTTTTAGAGTTTATCTTTGTACCAGACATATCTACTATTCTCCTCTTCAGTTTTTGTTTTATGTATTTAGGATTGTGGAAGTCCGGATATTTCTCCTGCTTGTAAGAGCAGTACCATTCCCGAAGCATTGTCATCTTCTCGGCCTGCGATGCACCAATGGTTGTATCTGTGGATACACACATGGCTGAAAGCATCCTCATATGCAGCTTTCTTCTTAACAGTATTGCTGTCTTTCTTTGGAGCTGCTTGCTTACCTCTTGTAACTTTGACCATGAGGTTTTCATGGACAAGATTCATGGTAGTAAGCTTCCTTGGCTCTAAGGTCCACTTGGACTCTACCTGTCACCTCGATTTCTTGGGGCTTCTTGGTGGATGTATCCGCATCACTTCTTAAACATTTTACAAGTTTTTCATACCTGGTGCACCCACACAATCGCTTTTGCTTCTCACAAATGATACATGTCCGCTGGGAACAATATTCTGGGGCGTTCAGCATCTGAGGCTCTTCTTCTCTTTGATGTTGAAGGTTTATCTGTGTTGTTCTTCTCTTCCTGTTTGAGGAGGTACCTCTGGTGGAGTTTCTATACCTTGTATTTACACGCATGCCAGGTGAGAGTTACCATAGGCGACTCGGGTCTTTGTTACCTATTTCAAACGCTAATTAACTCCCTTGTGTGTTGATTGTTCCTGTTGTGTTTTAGCATGTTGTCTTTTTCAAACACAGGTCAAGTTCGTGAAAGCTTGGTAACATTTTCGGTGAAATCCGTGGGCCGTTGCTGTGCTAAAATGGTGGATATGATTGATTTTAATCACCTGGTCGAGCACGAATGATGTGTAGGTCTACATATATCAGGGCGTAGTCTTCCAGGCGCTCAATATGTTTCAGGTCAGATCTAAATGAATGTCTCCCTCGAACTTGCAAACGAATGGCATTCAACTTTTCTCAAGTTCTTTCTGTAATCCAATGTTTGGGGAAATTAATTTAGAATAGCTGTGAAATTCGATCTCCATGCATATGCGTCTGTCGAAGCTGACAACATCGCAAGTTGTTCTTCGCTTTGCTCAGTCAGAGTAGTGACCTTCATCTCAAAATGATTTACATTGTGTATGATGCACACTCTTGGTGATGTTTGATTTGCCTTTTTCTGTCAGTGGCTTTTCTGTATTACACTACAGAAAGAACTTGAGAAAAGTTGAAATGCCATTCGTTTGCAAGTTCGAGGGAGGCATTCATTTAGATCTGACCTGAAACATATTGAGTGTCTAGAAGACTACGCCCTGATATATGTAGACCTACACATCATTTTTGATGACAGTTGGGCTGGAAAACATGAACACTGGAATGATCATATGATTTACTCGACACTTTCACATTCCCTCAAAGTATTATTCCCTTTTTTCTATGCAATGTCAACTTTTTCAGCTGCGCCTTACATGCCTTCTGGTAATATGATCAGGGGAAAAGTCATGAGCTCTGAAATGACAGATGTTGACAGACCATGTATGCATTAAAAACCTCCACCCTACCAGTTTCTGCTTCCTCACCTGAAAAAAGAAGAAAAAAGTTGCATAGGCCATAGTCTGGACTATATGGTGCATGGACAGTTTGCTCGTCTAGATAGGACACAGTCACCAGGCTTTGTGATGCTGGAGTTATCATCGAGAAGTAGTTTTTACAGGTGTCAATGGTTCTTTGGTGTTACTTTTGCGTCACATTACAATCTGCAACACCAAGCTCTCTGACTGTCAATTCCTCATGAAGTTTGACAGGATTGTCTCCATCCTCAAAAAAACGTAGAAACCAATGAGTTCCTTTTTTTGCTCCATTTTGTTAGACACACATCAGAACATCATGTAATGAATGATGTCAGAACTCTACATCAGCTGCATATTTCTGCTTGAAAATATGCACACTAAAAATAAAAAAATTAGCACTTGTTTGATCTAATTATTTGGTAGGTTTTGAACATATTTTGAAAGTTATGCCTCATCTGTTATGGTACAATGGTCATATTACATCACGTGACCTTGAAGTTGTTTTCCCCAAGTAGGATTAGGAATTTTGTGTCCTATTTTATCCATGATACTTTGTAACACAGCTCCACACAGCTCCAAACACAGCTCCAAAAAACAACAACTGATGTTGCTGACTTTTTCTTTTTATAGCTCATTTGGCCGTAGATTGACTAATCAATAAAACATTCACTGTTCTCCCCCCACCCTCCCTCCATCCCCAATAAGCCATCTCGCTTCAGTGGACCAGCAATACTACAGCAAGGGGATAGTGAGCGTGCGCGCCATGTCACATAAGCCAGAAGGCATATGTAAGGCATAGCTGAAAAAGTTGACATTGCATATATAATGGAGCGGAGTGGTAGAATACAGGCAGCGGAGTCAGTCAAAAAGGGAGACCACAGCAGGCGTACGGCAGTCAGGATTTATTCTCAGCAGACAATTTTCAGCACCCACAAAATGATCACTCGCACACATAGATAACAGGGCGGCGTGGGCTGCAAGGAAAACACACTCTCGCTACCATCAACTGAATCGGCCCTCTGGACCACAAAATGGGTAACATTTGTGTTTCCTTGGCCCATACAAGTATCATTTTCTCAGCAATAACTAAACTAATAAAATCGTGAAAAACATCAAGTAAAATTACAATCTTTTAAAACAAACATGACATTGTATAATTACAACAAGCGTGGCTTGCGCCTGTCTATAAATAGATTCAGACAACTAAATCACAGCTAACAGTGTACAAAATATTAGTGTTACCTAAAACTTACATCAGAATAAAGTGCATGCTTCCACGCCAGTTAAAATGGTACAACAATTACAACTTTCTGTATGAGAAGCAAGACACACTCAAAGTCTAGCAATAAAACAGTCAGTGTGAACTTTCGCCTGGGGCACGTTATCTAGTCGCAGCATCGTTGATAAAGTGATATCAAGTTGTCTATAAATACGACTTTGCGGCTTCTACCGTACACAATACTTAATAAGTTAATTTCAACCCAAAATAAACACTAAACAGTTAAGCAAAATACTACACAACAAAACATTTATCGACTCAGTTTAATCGAGTCAGAACAACAATTCACTACTAAACGGAGACTCCAGCAGGCCGCACCGTGCAAGCGACGCAGCTATAAAAGAATAGACCTAGTGAGCCGGTTTGGCCTAGTGGTAAGGCTGGTAAGCGGAAGGACCTCGGTTCGATACTGCTTCGGCTCTCCTTTCTCTTCAAAAAGGTTGTGATTTGTGGTCCTGTGACTTTGTCGTCCCTTCCTACTGAAACATTAAAATGGCTGTCATCGCTGCGCACGCAGCGCTTCAAAACAAAAGCGTCGTCTGCTCCAGTTCCCGGGTTACTACCGGCGGGATTACCATAAAAACGTTTACAAAGAGCACTTCCTCACACATAGAAAAAAGGGAATAATACTTCGAGAGAATGTGAAAGTGTCCTGTAAATCATATGGTCATTCTGGTGTTCATGTTTTCCAGCCCAACTGTCATCATAATGGTGCACTCCTCGTAATCGATTGTTCGGGGTGCTTGTATTATATAGGACAGAGAGGCAAGTCTGTAATCTAGTATTACTTTTATTTTTTTAAATCAGGCTATATCGATGAACACTTATTTCTGTTAAAAGGCACAAAATACCGGCCTACGCCGAACTGGCGTGACTGACATAATTTCGCAGCCGTCAGTGAAATAACTACATGAACGGCAAACAGGCGAGCCCCGTGCATAGCATAATCTTTTGTCGACACTGAATACTGATGTGTGTGTGTGTGACAGACAGACAGACAGACAGAGACAGATCAAAGGCAGATACTATAAGACTGGCAGGAATGCACAAGAGGAACTAGTTTGTATTTCTTACACTGACACTATTACCAGCAGACCTGACTGCCGCCAGAACGCTGACAATGTATCATCACCTTCAGCATTATTCTTTCCTATATCCTGTGAAATGTGAAAGTGTCAAGTAAATCATATGATCATTCCAGTGTTCATGTTTTCCAGCCCAACTGTCATCAGAAATGGTGCATACCTCGTAATCAATTGTTTGAGGTGCTTATAATTATTATAGGATAGAGAGGCAAGTCTGTAATCTAGTATTACTCCTTTTTTTTTTTTCCTTTTTTTTTTATTGATGCGTAATGAAGACTTATTTCTGTTAAAAGGCACAGAGTACCGGCCTCTCTCACAATTAATGAAACATTGAAACAGCTCTCATCGCTGCCCATCTTAATGCAGGAGTCATTCTGGTGGCAACAGCGTAGCAACATATGTATGTAATCACCCCAACTCCAAACCTCCTTTCCCCTTTCTCTTTGTCCCTAATAAGCCTTGTGGTTTTTGTGGGCTAACCATTAAGCACCATGTTTCCTTACGTGTAGGTGTGTATAATTTCTGTGTAGGTGTATGTGTGTGTGTGCGTGCACATGCATATGTAATCACCTGTTATCATCCCTGCGTCAATCAGTGTCTTAAATTATGTATTGCTTTGAACAGACTGCAAGGCTAATGCTGCCTGTAGCTCTTTCTGTGAGCTATGTCAATTATAATCAAATAGAGACTGAGTGATTGTATGGTTTGATTGTGTGTTGTTTAGGAGATATGTTTCATGGAATGACTGGTTGATGATTGAAGTTGAGGTGTGATGACTGTTTTTTTTGGTAAGAATGTTTTATTGTACTGTGCCTAGTGATGTTTATAGCATAATAAGTTTTCTGTGTGAATAATTATTATTTTACCAGCTACTTCCAGGCCATGTAGACATTGTGGTCAAACTTCTTCTGCAAACCATCAATCCTGACCATGAACAGCTTTGATCCTTTAATTTACTATCAGTAAAATCTCACCTGTATTTTCTGTTTAATTATAGGGGGTTACTCCACTATGTTGGCCTTGCTGATCACACTGCACAACAGCATTAAAGCAGAAAACTAGCTCCTAACTGAAGCTCCAAGTGGAAATATATGCAAATAAAACATAAAACATTAACTGTTTTTTTACCTCTCCAAATGTTTACTATAAATTTTAACTCAAAAAGGGGCGTGGCACTTTGATTGTAACACATCACTGACACAGACGCCAAGCAAAGAAAATCAAAGCTGCATCACTGATTTATTATTCAGTGGATTCATAAAGTTTTCAAAAGAAATGAGCATTCTGCGGGAAAAAAGTCTGATTTACTGCTTCTAAAGTTCAACAACTTAAACTCCACTGGTGCTCAACATTTTGATCACTGTACATTGCTTCACTGTTCTTTATTGCTTTTATACTATTCATTACTAATACTTTTTTCTCAGTCGCTCTTTCCCTCACACACACACAAAACCACACTGTATATATCATGTACCTACAAATGTTTTGACAAAACATGCAGACATTGCTGCATATATTTTGTTGTGACCTTTGTGACAAAATGTGCCATAACATGTGCCACCTTTAAAAAGTTGTGTTCTGTGCAACCCACCTAACTCACTAGGATGTCACTTCTGGGTAGGTGACTCATTGCAAACATTTTGCTCTTGTGTAGCCCAGGTTTCCAGTTTATTCCAGACCACTTGTATTCAACTCTATTAACAGTGTTGTGTCATTTACAAACTGAGATAAAAGAAATGGTACCATCTACAAATTAAGACCAAAAGACTGTCTCCTTTACATTAACACTGCAACAGCAGCTACTTTAATTCCATCATTTTAATGACCAGTTATTGACAATATATCACTTATCAGCACATACTATGACTCGATGCGGCAAGGCAGGATCACAATCTAACCCCCTTGTATATGAAGTTAAAACTGCGACAATAAATGCATTTTAAAGGAAAAGTCCAAGGTTTTTAAGTATGCAAAATGACCATTAAAATGATTGACAAATGAGTCACTAGTCTGAGATTTAATGAAATACAAAATGGAAAAAAAATATGTTTATGTTTGTTTTTAATCGATTTTATTTCCTGTAGGCTGGCCGAGACTGTTCTCCATCAGTCACGTGACTTTCTCGGAAGTGACGTCAGTCTGGGGAGTCAGTGCGGTTGCCATCTTAGATTGTTCATTGAATGTGTATCCGTGTGGTCAACAAAAAGCTCTAACCATGCCGGCCTACTGTATTGCAGCAAACTGTAACAACTCACAAGCAACCCAAAGCATAACTATGCACAAGTTCCCACAGAATCGACCTGCTGTGAGGCAAAAATGGGTCAAATTTGTACAATTCAAACGAGCTGACTTTGATGCTGCGCCTCAGTCATGCCCATTTGTGTAGCGAGCACTTCGCTGAGTGCGATTTCATAAACTTTATGGCGGAATACCAAAAGGGATTTGCTTCAAAGCAGAATTTGTAGAGCTGTCCACAGGTTAACCGACTTGGAAAAAAATCCAGTTCGAATCTCCAAGGATGAAACTGACGAGCAGTAAGCACACAGCATGATACCAAAAATTGAGAGATAAACCGATACCCTGAAACAAGCGCTAACAAGGCAAAGACAAAAAGGTCTAACACAAATGCCTATGGCAGAAAAGGCTGTGAAAGAAAGAGACTGTACACAAATGCCCGTGGCAAAGAAAGAAAGAACAGACCACAAATGCATGTGGCAAAGAAAAAAAGACCAAACCACAAATGCTGGTGGCAAATGAAAAATGGCTGCCCTAATCAGTCAAGCAAACAGCTGACACCAAATGAAAGAAACAAAACACCTGAAACCACCTCAAAATCCCAAATGGTTGCCTACCTGCAAGCATAAGGTGGAAAACACACACACACACACACACACAAAAAAACCAAATCACAACAGTCTAATAGACTACTGTCTGCAACAAAGGAGTGGACGACTACAGTCACAAGAGCACAGAGCAAAAATAATTGTGCCAACGACAAACAGATGGAAAGCCAAACTAACCATAACTAACTCTAAACTAACTCCTCACTAACCCGGCTTCCATCTAGAAAAACAAAGGCTGCAGACTGATAAAGCAAAACGCTAATCAGGACTACCGATGACAAAGCATCGGAATGTAAACAAATGCAGATGACAAGAGAAATACAAAATGGCTGCCCTAATCAGGCAAGCTAACAAGCGGGTACGAATTGGCCAATAAACCAAAGATTTTTCTTTAAAGAACGCATGGTGAAAAAGAAGGGGAAAAGAGAGAGAAAACAACAACAACACTTTCTGAAAAGAAACAGGAGGCAAGTAATGTCAGTGAGCAATGGGACAAAGGCTGGATACATGTAATCCGTGTACACGATACAACCCACTTAGCAGTGACAACAACACGCAGGGCAACAGACGCTCACGAACTACCCTACACAAAGAAAGAATGAGAGGTCTGGTTAAACATCGAGACTACCCCCCTCACTCGTACATCGTAAATGAACGATATAACTCGAGAAACAAAAGGGCAAGCCAAGAGGAAAAACCCCCCAGTGAATGGCAAGAATCGGTAACTAGCCCAACCCCAAAGCAGGGAGGTCACGAAATTGCTAGTCTATTGAACAGAAGGAACAAAACTTTTTCATTTTTACATATGATGAAACAAACAAGGATAAATTGGGAAAATAAAATAAAACACCCAATAAAAGGCAGGTTCCCTGATGAGGTCTAGCCTGCTGTGAAAGCTAGAGTAAACAGAACGAAAAAGACTGAAACGCCATGCACCTAACAAGGTTCGAAAAAGATGAAATAACAAGGAGGAAATAAACAATGGCCCAACTACTGACAATAGTGTCGGAGCTTCATCCTTGGAGATTCGAACTGAATTTTTTTTCAAAGTCGGTTACCCTGTGGCTACTAGCCATTTTGCAGCGACATAGTGCGCATATGTGCACATGATTTTCAGCGTCATGGCAACGCTTTCGGTTCAACAGAAAGTGCCTGTTTTTGTGCATTTATAACCCTCAGATCACAATTTCGCCTACATCATTGTTCTCAGCAAACTTTAACGGAAATCGTGTCAAAAATCACCCCAAACCTTGGACTTGTCCTTTGACCCAAATGCATCCTATGGCAATGTCTACACCATAGTCAACACAAAGATGTGTAACACTAACACTGTAACAGACCCAAATAATGGTGCATCTGATTTTGTGTCTGATGTCCAACACAAACCTCAGCATAAAACATCCTCTTCATCAGTTATGTCATCACTGTCACCACTGACATCAGCACTGTCTGCAAAATTAGTTTTTTGGTAGCTGGGAAATAGATAAGGAAACAAAAGGGCAGACAAGAAAAAGCAGTCAAAAGCACTCACAAAATTGTCTCTTCTTTGTATCTAATAAAAAATCAACTGCATGTTTACATACTAAAATACAACTTTCATTCTTTTTTCACCCCTGACAGATGGTCATTGCAGTACTGTTAGTTTTTATGCATTCAATACTACAAATATCTTGAAGAGTCAGTCCTAATCTGAGACACATTGGTAGCAGCGGTGTTAAAACAGAAGCACTGACACCACATGGCAGAGACCATCTGCCAGTGGTGTTCAGCCTACAAAAAGCCTACAAAAGCCAGCATAGAAGCAAAACATCAACCCTTTCAGATATAAAAGGTCAGGTTCCAATGTAAGTGGAAACCACGCACACAAAGTATGAAAGGCTCACAGAAAAGCAAGAGGCAGCCACTATCATGAAACAGTGAGACAGAAAACTTGGACAGAAGTAAGTATCTCTTTTTTTCTTTTTCTTTTTTTTCTTTTTTTACATATCACTTATTAGGGTGAAACACATTTTATCATAACACAGTAAATGCTATAAAATGTATACATGTTAAAACTAGTAGATCAACAAGTAAAAAAAAAAAAAAAGGTAAAAAATGGGTAAAACAAAAACATTCAAAAGTAAGTAAGTAAAATGGTGTTTTACGCCCAGTCAACCATTGTGGTTATATCAGGGCAAAACACATTCAAAAACTATAATCAGTCAATTATAATTTTCAGTGTTTTTTTTAACCTTTAAATAGTCAAATATACAAGCCAAAGATATGTCCTCAAACAACATCCTCAGTAACTGAGCTGTGGAATGCCTCTACCTTGCTTCAATAAAATCCAAACAAAAAAGCAAAATATGGGATGCACACAGGTGCTCTCCCATGAGTCATATACGGGGGACCACTGTGTTGTCAAGAAATAACAGTCTCTTCTTCTCTTTTGTTATTACGAGGATAAGATATTGAATCATTCAGCTTTCAGAAGGCTGCAGCTGCTGCCTGTTGTGAGGGAATGTGTCCCGTGTGGGATTGCCAAATTTCTAAAAGATATTTATTCACACTTGGTCTTAACTCTAAGATGGGGATGAACTTATCTGAGATGTCACCACTGAGGGTACCCTTTAGCAGCCAAATTTTCTCTAATGCTCACCTGACACAGCTAGGAAGCCAGACAAAAACGATCTCCATTTCTCTCTGGTTAATTCCAAATGTAGTTCCAAAATATTTGCTAGAATAGGTTGGTAATACCTCATGTTACGACACAGCTTGAAAAGATGAAAGGGAATCAGACATGATCAGGAAAGACTTTTCCTGAGAATGGTAAACATGTCTGAGAACTAAAATGATAGCTCAAAGTTCCCCAGTATATACAAAACTGTGATCAGAAAGACAGCAAATACAGGGTCTATGAAGCTGGTGGAAACAGCTGCCACAGTAACTCCTTCATATCTCTTTGAGCCGTCAATGAACATTTTCTCTGATGAAGGGTAACTGAACAAAGTGAAACATGCCACAGTAAAAAAATGAAAGAAAGGAAAACTCAACCAAACTCAGACCCAACACTGAAAACTGCAATGGACACCAAAACTGATCAGTTCATGCAGATAGCACAGAGGCAAAAGAAGCTAAATGGAAAAGCTCCTGTGAAGAACTCAGTGCTGAACAATGCTGACACAGGACAGGCAATTCTATCAACAAATGGAAGGGAGTAAGTGCACCAAAACAGACTTAGGAGACACTAACTGGCTGATGTGAAAGACCAATGAACAAAACAGTTAAGCCTTACCTGGATGATTCATGCAACAAAGCAACCAAAACAACCTTGACAAAAGGAAGCATATACTGAGTGATCTCAACAGCACACACACAGTGTTCTTGATGATGAAATCACACAGAAAGAATTCACCAAAGCCCTTAGAAGACACAAAGACACAGCACCTATCTAAATAAGGTTTGATACTTGGATATCAAGAACCTAAGAGATGAGGACAGGGGTAAGGTGCACACTACCTGCCATTAAAGCTTTAGTGCAGGCTACATTCCTGAGACTGGAAACTTCTTGAAATCTATTCCCAAACCAGGCAAAAACCATCATAAGCTGAATGGATACCATATCCTCACAATACAGAGCACTGTTGGAAAGCTTATGGAATGCACTGTTGCCAGGACACTTGCCAGAGACCTCTACTACAAGGAGATACTCCCTACAAATCAGGGGTGGTTCAGTCCAGAAAAATCCACATGAGAAATTGCAGCTGCATTTGCATATTTTCAGAGGAAAGAACAAACAGTGGCTGTGGCAATCAGTCTTAAGGATGCATACAACACAGTCTATTTCAAGCTATGATGGACCTGCTCATGCAATATGGAGTCAACCTAACGCTGACCTGGTAGATTGCAGGAGTGCTCCTGGAAAGAACAGTGGTTACACAACTTGAAAACTGGAGCTCTGCTCCTCATCAGCAGACCAAGGATCACCCGCTCTCACTGGTCCTTCACAATGTATATATATACATCAAGTAAGGTATTCACACTGGTAGACGACAGGCTCATATACAAAACATCAGTGGACAGCCAGCAGGGGGCAAAAGCAGAGCAACAACTGAATACATATCCCAGAGGTGCCAAGATACTGGCTCTCTGAGGAGAGAGGTGTGGAAAGAGGAAGTACTCAACAATCTTCCTTGAAAGGACAAAAGGGGGCCATTGTCAATCAGACAAACATGGGAACTTTTTCAAAGGCAACATTCTGGGGAAATTTCTGAGAGTGGGTGCAGTGCGTATAGGCTTTTCCAAGCGCATATATAGCCACCTTGGTATTCATCTTGAACTGAACAGAGGTAAGGACTGTTACTGAGTCAAACTAAATGCTTCTTCCAGAAGATTTCCCTTGGTGTTGGGACAGTGGAGTAGGCAAACTATGTGATGTTGCCATACTGACGAGACTGCATGAGAAAACAGAACATCAATATGTAGGAAGAAATGTATTTGATGTTGGAGATGAATTTCACTTTCTTTTCCAGAGTCCTGTGCCTGAAGGGCAATGCACAATGAAAGTAGTTTGAAATGGACCAGGTATCAACTGGAAGAGAGCATAACTGACAAAGACTTGGGTGTCCCTATTGATCACCAGCTTTTATTCAAGGACCACATAGCCAACATATCTCCAAAGCATAAAGCTTACTAGGCACCATACAGTGCATCTTCCACTATTTTGAGGAAGGCATCTAAATCATGCAATAAAAAAGCTTTGTAGCTGGAGTATGTCTGCAGAACCCACTACAAGCTGTGCAGCAATGTTGAAAATGCACAACAGCATGGTAGTGCTAAGTCATGACTATAATCAAACACAACTCCAAAGCTCCAAACCCCTGAGTACTGCAGGATAAGATACCCCACTGACAACTACTACACCTACTACACAGCTATAGCCTACACCAGGTTGGCAACCCAAATTTTACTTTGGCTACATCTGGTAAATGAGGCAAAAGCAAGATGTTAATAACTTTAGCCAAGTCAAAGTTCAGATCCTCATCCTTCACAGACAGTTGCCACAACTGAGGGAGTCATAGCACCCACTGAAAGAAGCAGTCTAGCTTATCTGAGTGTTTACAGCAGCTGCACTACCCATGCATTCAGCATTGCAATGTTAAGCAGTGACTGGTGAACAGGTCTCATGGCATCAACCACTGAAAATGTTCAGGTATGAGATATGCCAATTCACAACTCCGCAGATAAGGCAGACATACACTGATAATAAAATTTTGGACATGCGAATCAAAAGACAGGCACCAAGCAGACAAACACACATAGACATGCAACAACACTTGCATGCGACAATGAAGATTTCAAAAGGATACTCCATATTCAATGTTGGGGCTTTGTAACCACCAGTTTTCACATTCAATTGTTCTGCCAGTCTCTCAGCAGCGTGGATTGTCTGTATTTTCTGAAAAGAACATGCCACACTTTATTTTCTGATTTTAGGGTTGTAGTGTGTACTTTCAACTCCAATATTCACTACTAAGGCTAAATTATAAAATTAAGATGGGTTTACCTTGTGTAGATGTCTAGTTATAATTCTACCAACTGCAATGAAGTGAAGAAAGAGGTTATGGTGACAGCTTGTGCAGGGAAAAGTCAATTTTGCAGGGAAAAGTCAACTTCAACAATGTATTGTATTTATGGAGATCAAAGCTGCATCATTTAGTTTCAAGACTCCCCAAATCATGCGATCTTGATCCCATTCCAACAAAATTATCATATGAAAAACCTTGCTGTTCGCCTCACTACATTCACCAACATCACCAACATTTCACTGGCTTCTGGTGTTGTACCACCAGACTTCAAAACTTCTATCATCAAATCCCTGCTAAAAACAAAAACTCCTTTGACACTGAAAATGCACTGAAAAACTTTCCATTTTTGTCTAAAATCCTTGAAAAAGTCACTCTACACAAACTCCTTGCACACCTCCAAGAAAACCTCTGCAATCCCTTCCTGTCAGCCCACTGCACTGGATACAGTAACAAGACCACCTTTCTATACATTGTAAATGATTTGCAAAACACTAGGGACAAAGACAAAATCTTTCTTCTACTCTTACTGGATCTTTCAGCTGCAGCTGATACTATCAGTCACCAAATTCTTTCTGGTCTCAAAACTGTCTTTGGCATCTGCTCTACCACACTCCAGTGGTTTCAATCATATCTTTTGGACAAAAATCAGTGTGTTGCCGTCAACAGTTCTGCTTCCTTTTCTTCTTCTCTCATGTTTGGTGTTCCATGGGGCTCACTGTTGGGACCTGTACTGTTCATTTTGTGCACCACAGTTGGCTCCATCAGCTGGTACCTCACAAAAGATTTAACAAAACAGCTGGTAACTTCTTGTGTATTGTCTAACAAACTATTGAAATTCTCTTCTCATTGGCACTCCTAACTGTTATCCAAAGTCCAAAATAAAGTTGTTCTGAGAGCATTGTGCCATCAAAACTACATGCCTCTCCTAACAGCAACTCCACTGGCTCCCAATATCTGAACAAATTAAAAATTAAAAATTAAATAGCTGCTTGCATGAGTTACAATGTGATCACTGGTTCTGTCCCCTCCTATCTTACTGAACTACTGCAACTTTACAGTCCTTCCTGCTTGCTCTCTCTCTTCTTCATCAGACACATGCCTGCTCAAACTCCAATGCTGATACCACCAAATCCTGCACTTTCTCACACTTTGGTTCCCACATCTGAAACAATCTCCCCCAAGACATCAGGCACTATTCTCTACTCTCTCTTCCTTCAGGTGTAAACTCAAGACATTTCTTTTCTCCAAATACTTTAATTAAGCAACAATATCCTTCTTCCCTATCATCTGTACAATGTGTGTGTGTATGTGCATGTGTGTGACCATGTGTGCCTACACAGTCGCATCTTGCACATAGTTGTGTTTGAACCCATGTTGATGTGTACATTATGCATCAGCTGTTTTAATTGTTACATTGATAACAGTCTCCATCTTGGTGTATATGATATGTTTGTTCAGCTGCAGGGTAGGTGCAGGGAAGGTGCATTAGCTTGAGCTGCAGGGTAGGTGCATTAGAAATTTCCATTATTATTACATGTCACTTATCAATAATTTTAAGAGGCAAGCTTTTAGTGTATTTTGGAATTAAATGATTTTTTAAATTTATTTATGCAAAATCGGTAACAACTCTGGTACTGTAGGATCACAATAGCTAAAAGGGATGCCAAGATGGCACGCTTTGTTCCCATCTGAACTATTATCAGCTTATGAAGTCCTATTTGCCTCCAGAATGGTTGTCTGGTGGACATGTTCATTTATCAGTATGAAATCTTTGTTAGAAAATAATTTGTCAATTCTTTCTGATCATTTACTTTGAATTAGGGGAGTTTTAATTTATTTATTTTTTACATCAGACGGGGTTGGGGAGGTTGGGGAGATGTATATGTATGAGAGTATATATTGGGATGGGTGGAATGAGAGTGTGGATGATAGCTAAAATAAGTATGTCATGGGGGGGTGGGGGTATGTCTTAGAGTGGTGGGTGAATGAAAGTTTGTGCGACAGCTAAATTAAGTTTGTCAGAAAGTAAGTGAGAGTTTCTATACAGTATCTTCTGAGTATCACTGTGCGAGTATACTACATTTAGGGTGTATGACTATGTTAGCATATGTGCATATAATTATGTGGTCCTGTGAGTATGAGATATAGATCAAGTGAAACTAATTATCAGTATGGATACAGACACAAATGTATCCACACTCTCTCTCTCTCTCTCTCTCTCTCTCTCTCACACACACACACACACACACACACACACACATGGTTGTTGACTGAAAGAAAAAAAAGGGGGGGGGGGGAGGGGGAGGGTCTTTCTTTCTTAACATAAATTTCTGTTGTTGCAACTTGCTGATACATGTTGTTAGCATGATAATTGTAAGATCAGTCACTTATGTGAAAAGACTTTAAATTTTAAAAAAAGAAAAAAGAATTTGTTCCCATTTGAAATAGAAGCACACTTCAGAATAATGAACTGTGAATATAACTCATTAGTTTTAAGTCAAAAAGGTTTTGGAATAATGCATCTGTATAACAACTCTTATGATGGCAGCTTGTAGCATTCACATGAGAAGGATGAGCTGAATCGTGTTGATATAGCTGATGTCAATTTGCAAGTGTGCATGCCATTAAGAATCAAAGACAGTCAACACAAGCTCTCTTGGCTAAAAAATCATCTTAAAACAGCTGCAACAGTCATATTACCATAACATCAGCATCCTAATTTGCAAACAAAACTGACCCAAACCATAAAGAAATCAACAATGTATTGCCACGATCAAGCACAATGGTAACACAGCAAATGGTCAGCCAACACAGTGGTTTATAGTAGAGCATGGGTGCCAACAGGCTGATCCAATATCAGAACATAGAATACAAAATACCTTAATCATCCCATTACAAGACATTACAGTATCTGCTTGCACATAAAAACAATAACAAACAAACAAAAATAAATCATCACAACGTGTAGAAATTATACTGTATGAATCAATACATATATACAAGTCGACACAAGGTTTTCACTCATCTATGCCGCTTTACACTTCGGCAACATTTTGAGCAGTAAAACAATACTCTCTAAAGACCACACACACCTCGCTCACACTGACAGACAAAACACCTGGATGTATTACATGCACATGTGCAATGCACTTATGCATGCATGCATGCATGCACACACACACACACACACACACACACACACACACACACACACACACACACACACATTTATATATGTTGGTATCATCATATATATATTATATATATTTATATGTGGTGATATTGGGTCACCATATAAAGATCTTTGTCATATGGTTTACCCAGGAGTTAAAACAGTGTGTAGTGATAAACTACAATACAAATTTTGATGAAGTAAAAACACTCTTTAATGTTTCAGTCACTAAAGACTATGACCCCGCTAGGAAGAGCTGCTATATTAAAGTCATTTATTCTGTCAAATGATCCATATGTTGATTTGGCTGCCTCACCCTCCTGCTAACTTTGGAATTCATTCCCACAAGACCTTAGACACTGCTCAACCCTGTCATCTTTTAAAGCCAAACTGAAAACCTTCCTCTTCTCACAGTAATTCCACCCCAACAAATATCAATACCCAGTTTCTGCTACGGTCAGTGTGTGTGTGTGTGTGTGTGTGTGTGTGTGTGTGTGTGTGTGTGTGTCTCCTCATTCTGTCATCCAACCTCTATGTGTGTATAATGCCTTATGTACACTGTTTTGGTAGGACTGTCCTCTACGTGTGTATAGAATATTGTATTTAGGTTAAGAAGTATCATGTAAGCATTGATGAGTGCATATAAATTATGTACATTATTATCTTCAGAAAATAGTTTTTCAATTTGTTTGGATTGGAAAACAGGACAGAATTGCTTGAAAGACTACAACAAAAAATGTAAAAGATGGAGGTCTAATTATTCCAGATATTAAAACAGCTCTAAAGCTTACATGGATAAAAAAAAAATATATATATATACATATATAAAAAAGAGAAAGAAAAAAAAAGAGAAAAAGAAGAAGATAAAGTCAAAAAATCATAAATGTAGAAATTGAGTTGTACCCATTACTTAATCACCAAGAATTCTTTGGCCCATGTTTTTTCAACCAGTTATTTATGTTAAAAATAATTGCTTTTGGTAACATATTTTCAAAACCTATGGAATTTTCTTTCATAAAATGAAACCAAACTCAGCATCCCAACTAATTTCTGAACTTTTTTTCTATAATAAGAACATGATGTTGATCAGAAATTGTTAATAAGGTGATCAAGTATACACAGCCAATGGAGTCTGTTGTATTGCTCATGTTATAAAAGATGTTTTGTACTCTGGGAGAACTTAATACAAGGTTTGGCATGACCTTTTTTATTTATTTTATTTTTACTTATAGCAGTTGTATCAGTTCAATCAACCAATATATTATTACTAAGAAGTTTACAATACCTATCAATAATAATGTAGCAAATGAGGTAAATGCCTCACTGTGTACAATCTACTCTGCTCCAAACAATATTCTCACAAATGACAACAGTATGCTTGAACTTGAGTGTAACAACAGTATGCTTGAACCCTGTGTGGTTGACAGGACATTAAAATTCAGTTACTACTACTGTATGAACCCTGTGTGGTTGATAGGACATTAAAATTCAGTTACTACTACTGCTAAAGTAGTAGTAACTGAATTTTAATATCCTGTCAACCACACAGGGTCACCTCAGGACAGTCAAACTCAGGTCATAGCAAATATACACATTTCTAAACTCTTCTCACATACATACCAACCCTCTGTTGAGTCAATCTACAAAACCAATCACTTTGCAAACATAAAACATACATGCACAAACATCAGACACAAATTTTGAAGAGTTAGTCTCTTCAATATTACCCCTGTTAAAAGAGCACATAAGGCTAGGACATGCTGGTATCGTTGACCATTCCATCTAATTTATCAATACCAGGTTAAATATAAATAAAAATAAAGGAATGAACAGACACAATATAAAATTAAAAAAGATTATATAAATGCATAATGGCAAATACCAGTGCCATATGGCAGCAAGCTGCACATACCACCTACCAACTATCATCTCCTAGCTGCTCAACAAGAGCCATACAAAAAAGCCTAACCCTCAAGGAAAAATATTTGAGAGTTTTCTGGAAAAAAGGCAGGAATATGGACCATTAGCAGAAAATGACAAGACAGAAAGAGCAAGAGGACTTGGCAGAAGAAAAAACAAACAAGAGAGGAGATAGGAAAGGGGAATCAAATGACAGCCCTGAGATTCCAGACAGGAGGGTGACATCAGACATCCCCAGCCTCCCTTCGGGCGTTGAGTGTAAAACTGAAGTCAAATATTTCCTGGAATACTGTTTTCATAAAAGTACACAAAATTAAAGATGTAACACTTATAAGGCTACAAATGTGCATTAGGCACAGAATAACAGTTACAAACATAGTATTAAACAAAATGGGCTACTAACACATGACAAAGAAATCACTCAACTTTTTTTTTAATGTGCTTGTATCAGATGTTTTTTTACTTTACCCCTTCACTGCCATGATGTCACTTGAAAACAACCAATAAAAGTGCGCAATTTGAAACCCTTAAGCCTTTTGTCTTCTTTTTCACACTGGCATAAGAAAGGATTTTTATCAAAATGCATAGCATTGAAAGTAGATGCATTATAGGACAGGGAAATATACTGTTTGCAGGCATGTCCCTGCATCTTTCAGCCCAGAAATTTTACGGGCTGGGGCAATGAAGGGGTTAATAATAAGAGTACTATAACTATTGATTTCTCAAGGTCTAAACATTATCCTTTGTGCATGTGTATACTGCTTTTTGGAAAGGATGTTTGCAGTTGGAATTTCCCTGTCTGCTCTTGTGTTTCAAGTTCAGACTCAAACAGAAATCTGAAACAGAATGACTGCTAGCATTCTAAATGGCTTATATTAGGGGTTACGTTGATGCCAACAATCTTCCAAGCACCGAACAAGCTGCATAAACTCAACCAAAACAAGATAAGTGTTTTCTTTAATTTTTCATAATTTTTAACCGTTTATCTGTTGTTTAAGTGTTGTTTTGTAGCTTGATAAAGGGGATTTCCCTGAAAATTTGCATACTGTGTGTCCGTGTTAAAATAAATAAGCACTTATTTGAACCTTTTTGTGTTTAGACTCAAACAGAGATAGCATATCATCATTTGTACTAGTGTCTGTTGGTACAACTATGCCAAGTCACTATCTGTGTCACTTTCAGATTCAGATTTTTGTGGCTTGCCCCTGATCTCTGCTGACCCTGTCTGTGGTTTGTCTGCATCCTCATGGCCCCTGGCCAGTCCATTTATTCTGCTGCCTCCAGCACTAGACATATTCAGCATTTCCTGCTCTTTTTTCAATTGATTCATTTTTAACCTGATAGCCCCCCCATAATCTCTTGCATGTTTTTAACATTGTGTGTTGTAGGGCATAGTTTCTGAAACTGTCTTGGAGCTCCTTGGATTCATGATTTCCGAGACATCCACCATTGTATATATACACCCTACCTTGCTACCCTGCGACCTTGTCCCTAATATGTCATCTGACATCCGAGGACATTAAGAACCAAGTAGTAGTACTACCCTGCTTTGAATGAAGTGACACTGTAAACTGGTGCATGTTTGAATGGTGTACGCAGAACTTGTGCCAAGATGGCAGCATTTCACGTGGCACCAACCATGCAAAAAACAAAAAGTGCTACCAGTACACCACTTCCATGGATATCAATAATACATGCTACAGTCACTCATTCAAAATCACATGCGTGAGTCGGCTCAAAAGCAGAGAATAGCACTATATAAAAGCTATGAATAATAATAATGATAATAAAATTCACACTCGAATATCAAATAATATAAATAAAGTATTACCTGCAACTGTTTCTTTTGCTCTCTCTGGAGCCAAATGGAATCTACCATAGGAATTTCTTTGGCACCACTGAACTTGTACATTGGTCCATGAACAGCACTCTCCTCGTGAGGTCTTTCTGTTCTTTTCAGTTTGGTTGCTTTCTGGTTTGCTGCCTCCTGGATATCCGATTCTGTGACATGACTGCTTAATTGGTTGTGGTTGGTTCTGGACTTTTGTTTGTATTCCTCTGGCAGTTGTTGGATGTCAACAATTTTCAGGGAGCTGAAGATGAAAAACAATAACATAACTTCCACAAGGGTGCCAAGTCCTACTCAGTAATCAACACTCTGAGAGGTCAAGGGGTACACAAACCTTGACCTAAAATGGAGGTGGGGGTGGGGGGTTGGGGGGGGGGGGGGGATAAAACAAAACTGGCTGCCAGCATTCCAAAACAAGATGAAAACACACAAAAGGTCAAAAAGAAAATTTCTTTTATTTAGATAATACAAAATATTCACTTTTTCAGTAAAATACAAAACATTCACACCTTTTCAGTAAATGACTGTGCATGAAAACGAGGCAGAGGGGTTGAAAAATCAAGTTCAGAATTCTCTCAACCAAAATGCTTTTTATGAATAGTTATATACTTAGCAATTATCCTGCAAAACAGGAAGATAGTTCCCTCCAATGTTTTTTTCTGATATTGGCTGTGAGATTTCATGGAATGCACACATGCTCCTCGTCAAGAAAACAACACAGGAATACAGGCGCTGACAAGAGAGAGAAGGTCCTGATAGCAAGAGAGTTTCTAGAATCATTGGCCAAGCTGCCCTCACACTACTGCCGAAAGGATTAGCAGAAACTGTACCTTGAAACTGTGATTACTTCACACACACATCTGAACAAAGTGTTTCAAGAGTACTGCGATTCCAAAGGAAAACTCCAAGTGTCCAGACAGGTTTTACTCAAGGAAATGAAGATGCAAAACATTGCCATACACAAACCAAAAAAAAAGATCAGTGCAATGTGTGTCTTGGACATAAATATGGCACTGTCTCCAAACAGGACTTCAGGGAGCATGAAAAGAGAAAAGAAGAGTCAAGACAGGAAAAGAAGAATGATAAAAGGGAGGAAAAGAAGAATGATAAAAGGGAGGCTGAAGGAAATGATAACATCATGGTTCTCACCATGGACCTTCAGGTGGTCCTGTTGGCTCCACGTGTATTTGCAAATTACTACAAAACCTAGCTTTGCTGTCATGACTTTACAATCTACAACATGTCTAACCGTGATGTCATGTGTTACTTCTGGCATGAGGTGAATGGTGAATTGATGGGCAGCAACTTTGCATCATGCATTTTGGATCATCTAGAGTCGGTGGTAGATGATTCTGTCAGCACAGTGATTCTGTACAGTGACAGGTGCTGCTATCAGAATTGTAATGTTACCCTGTCCAATGCCCTCATTAAGTTTGCTGTGAGCCAAAGGAAGATCATCTTTCAGAAATTTCTTGAAAAGGGGCACACCTGGATGGAGGTTGACTCTGTACACTCTGCAATTGAAGGCAAACTCAGGGGGCACCAGATATTTTGGCCAGCCGAGTACGTTGATGTAAAAACTGCCACAAGAAGAGACCATCCTTATGAAGTCAAACAAGTGGACCACACTTTCTTCAGAAACTTCTCCAAGCTGAATTATTTAAACAGCATTCACCCAGGCAGCAGTGCAGGAGATCCTCAAGTTGTGGATCTACGGTGTCTGCAATACCTCCCGGATGGTTCTGTGAGCTACAAGATCAACTGCACTAACCAGTGGCGACCCCTACCACAAAAATGGAGAAAGAACAAAGCTGATGACAACGCGACCACCAAGATGTACAAGGCCCCCATGCGCATCAGGAGCACCAAGTGGCAGCATCTTCAGCAGCTGAAGAAAGTACTGCCCACTGATTCCAAGACAGGGCATATTGTTTCAGATCTGTTTAATTTTGTTTACATTTTTTTTTATTGCTAGAAAGCAGCCAGTAGTTGTAGAGTGTTATTTTTGAACTAAGTCTTCTATAGAATGTTTTTGCTTTCCTTTGACTATTAATTTCCATTAATAACAATATTGTCAAAAATAAAATCCTTGTAAATCCTCAATTTGGTCCAATTGTTTAGTACAAAAACCACATGTCTGCCTTTTGTAGCAAAAAATCATGCCTAATTAATATTGTTTTGATGTGAAATCATACAACAGACGTTCATGCTTGCAACTGCACTTTTGTCAAAGAATCTGGTTGTTTTGACTACATCTGAACATTCAAATGGTATATTTTGATTATGTGATAAATCCTCATAAGTCTTCATTATGGATCAGATAGAAAGCACGTATTTCCATGTTCCAGCAAAAAAAAATCATAACTTACTCTTTTCCTCCAACAAAAATCATAACAAACGTAAGTACTTACGATTGTGCATGTGTAAAAAACTTGATATGTTTTGAATAAAACTGAATTTTTAAAACATTTTTTTGCGTTTTTCTCAAAACTGGAAAAACAGAGATATGAGGTTTTAAACAGTCAACGAGAGGAGAGGCCAGGTGGATATCAACATGTATATTCACATGCCCTTCGGGGGTGGGGGGTTATACGCCTATTCAAACAATAGCTTCACACAGTAAAATATAAAAAATCACGGCATTATGTTTTGTATGCGCAGGATGGTGCTTTTTACTGCTTTTTATGCACTTCTTTCACTATCTGGCCTGTTTTTGGTCGGTCATTTTTAGA
Organism: Alviniconcha marisindica; assembly: GCA_018857735.1. NCBI lineage: Eukaryota > Metazoa > Mollusca > Gastropoda > Provannidae > Alviniconcha > Alviniconcha marisindica. Next base: position 109,543 of record JABMCL010001110.1, on the reverse strand, counting down.
CTCAAACTGCTCAGACAACCCCAGTAAGCACACAGTCCATGATAAAATATTAGATAAAGTTATCGAAATGGGCAAAGGACAGAAAAGAAAGGTGAAATAGCTGAAACAGACATGTCAACCGGTCAAGAGATTTACAAGTAAATATTTACTGAATCTTACCCCAGGAATATGTTCACTTCTTTGGTGTGTCTAAATTTTGCCAGTGAAACTAGATGGTACACAAATCAAGAAATTTGTACAGTAGATGACAGCAGTGAGGGTTTTTTAATCTTTTTTATTAGAAAGGGCATGGTAATGTCAGGAGTAAATCACGTCAGAACTAGGGTCAAATTTGTTGCAGTGTTTGTGGAGAAAAGACCCATGATCAGATGATATGCCAAGATTAATGTATAACTGATTAACATGGAAGAGCCAAGGCAAAGAAGGCATGTTGCATGGTGCGGCAAACACCTCCCGGTGGCATAATGTTCCCTTCTCGCTTGTGTGTAAATTTTGCAAGTGAATACACTGAAATAAGAGACTAGTGCAATACACAGAAAAGAAGTTTTAGCTCATATAAACGAAGAATTATTAACAGAAATTACAAGATGATGTAATAAATGCTATCCAAAAAGGTGTCACCTACATGTTCGTTTACATTGTCCCTTCCTGCTTAACATGCAGTTACCTGTCAACTCATCTAATGGTCCTCATACCCACAGGCACACACGGAAATAAATCTACTTATTCATCTTGATGCTTCACTTCTTGCTAGCCATGACTGAAGATCTACTTGTCCCCTCAGCTAGGAGTCTACATGTCCACAGAGGTACCCATTTAACATACCTACCTGTTCATTTTGATGCTGTACACATCTACATACCTACCCAAAATTAAATTTGTTTACTTTAATGCTTTCCTGTTAGGGTACCCTATCACAAAGACCTGATTCTTGACTCTACTATTCCCGTTCATGACTGTGCCTGTTCATTTTCATGCTTCTATTCCAATTAGCCGCTAAGACTAATTATCAATCATCTTGATTGATACCAATCAATGTTTCTTTTGCTCTACATGTCCACAGATATATCCGTTCATTAGCATGCCTGCTCAGTTTCATTCTTCCTTTCCGGCATAACTTCATGCACAGTTACCTTTCAACTCATCTACTGGCCTACATACACATGTACCCGAAAATAAATCTGCCTGATTATCTTCATGCTTCTCTTTCGTCGGTAATGGAGCGGTGAAGGAGCGTAGGACAGTGACCCAGGCAGTGGAGTTGGTCAAAATGGAGACCACAGCAGGCGTACGGCAGCAATCAGGTTTTATTTGCTCAGCAGCAGACAATTTTCAGCACACCCAAAATCCTCACGCGCACACATAGATAAGAGAACTGCGTGGGCCGCAAGGAACACACGCTATCACTACAATGAAATCGGCCCTCTGGACCACAAAATGGCTGACAATTGTGTTTCCTTGGCCCGCACAAATACAGTTTCCTCTACAATAACTAAACTAATTAAAACATGAAAAACATCAAATGAAAGCTACAATTACAATCTTTTAAACCGTATAAACAAAATGTACGCACATGACTTATTTTATTTACAACAAGAGTGGGAAGTGTGGCTTGCGCCTGTCTATAAACAGATTTGTACAACTAAATCACAACTAACACAATGTACAAAATATTAATGTTACTAAATGTACATCAGCATAAAGTGCACACTCCCACGGTTAAAATGGTACATAACAATTACAATACAACGCTCTGTAAGAGAAGCAAGACATACTCAAAGACTATCACTAAAACAATCGTGTGAACTATCGCCTGGGGCGCGTTATCTTAGTCGCAGCAGCACTGATACAGTGATAGTGATATCAAGTAGTCTATGAATACAACTTAGCTTCTACAGTACACAATACTTAATAAGTTAATTTCAACCCAAAATAAACACTAAACATGAAGTCAGCTAAGCAAAAGACTATACGACAAAACATTGATCGACACAGAATTACTTTAATCAAGTCAAAACAACGATTCACTACTATTCACTAGTAGGCCTACTAACAGAGAACGCGCCATGCAGATGACGGCTATAAAAAGAATGGACCTAGAGAGGCATCCGCTACTGATTAAGCTCGATCCTGCGTCTAAATAAACGTTGGATAAACATTCTAAGATGCCAAATTATATTACACATGGCTTTGGTGTATAACGAAAAGGACTAGGTAAACAGAGAGTAGGTAAACAAACAAGCAGTCAAAATATTTAAGGGAGAAAACGGATTTGATGGCACACCAGCAGCTATTGCCGGTTGGCTGTGTAAAGGCCATGTGGCGTTACGCTACACGCTGCGCTTCAAAACAAAAGCATCGTCTGCTCCAGTTCCCGGGTTACTAACAGTACAGTAATGAAATTGCGGGGATCTGATAACCGGGGCGGGATTATTGTAAAAACGTACAAAGAGCACTTGCTCACACGTCTAACCACAAAGACGTACCTGTCACAAAAACTACTTGTGTACCTGTCAATACCGGTACCCATTCAAGACCCTACCTGTTCATTTTTATACTTTCATTCAGATTAACCGTTAAGATCTACCCGTCAACGTTTCTACATGTCCACAGATGTACCTGTTCGTCAGTATACCTGTTCAGTTTCTTTGTTCCTTTTCGGCATAACATCCACAATTACCTTTCATCTCCTGGGGTACATACACACAGATCTACCCCAAAATAAGTTTACTTGTTTAACTTCATGCTTCTCTTTTGTCTAACCACAAAGACCTACCTGTCACCACAACTACTTGTGTACATACCCATAGATCTACCCGTTCATGACCCTACCTGTTCATTTTGATTATTTCATTCCGACAAACCATTTGTACTTACCTGTCCCCTCACCTGTTGTTCCAAATATGCACAGATTTAATAATATTAATAATACTAATAATGAATACTTAGAGCGCCTAACCTGCACAGGCCCTAAGCGCTTACACGTTCTCTACAAATACATATTTGTCAAAATTCAATGCATACAACATGAATGCACGCACACACAGACTCGCACATGCACGCACGCGCGCACACACACAAACACACACACACCAGTCGTATATGGGTCATTCTCCTGAAAACTGGACCAATGAAATAAAAATTACACTAAAACATGAATTTTTTTAAACTACCGCTATATTTCTGATGTAATGTGTTTGGAGAAATAAGGGAAATGACACGATAGGTAAATGCATCATTATTTCTTGTGCCGTGAGCCTTTTTTTTGTTTTAAATCAGACATTTTCATGGCCGCCATTTGTGACATGGCTTTGGGAAGGTTAGCTGATCGCAGATATTTCCTTGGAATCGTTCATGATTGAATAAAAACCGGTTTCATGAGAAAGAAGGAGGCCAATTCTTACATACACGGGTATTTATTGTGTGTTGCTTGCTATTAACAGTTCCAAACAAAGGAAAGATAATCAGTGTCACGCACGTTACCAACGGTGTCTTCTGAGTGTGTATCATGATATTGTGACTTGTTCACAACGAAAACTAAAAAACTGTCTTTTTTCATCAGCTTAGTTGATAACCACATTTCACCTTATTTTTAATGCTTGTTTGATGACAAAAGAGTAGATATGAAATAAATTCAATAATTTCTTCAGGGGTGGTTGACGTGGTGTCTTAACAATGATGTAACATGTGAGCACACAAAATAATTATTTCTGCTTGTACCATTGACTTTCGACCTACCCTAACGTACCAGTCTACATCAGCTGACTTGCGGCAGCAACGTTTGACCTCTTTTTGCGCTGTGTGAGGTGTATTATTTTACTAAAAAAGGGGAAAGCACTGTGGTGTCTTCAGGGGTGAGGGATGTAACGCTTGTGACACATTTGTTCCCACTCGGCTGAGTGTTTGTTTGCAATCTTTTGTAACCAAACTTGGTATTGTGGTGCACCACCATGAGCTGGAATGTCATGCGAAAAAATGGGATTCTATCTCCAAGGTCAAGGTCACAGTGTGGGCTTATATAATCAAAATATGACAGTTTCTAGTATATCTTTTATTAGTTCTAAACCAGTGAGTCTTTTGCAACCAAACTCAGTTTGAGTGTAGATCATCATAAGCAAAGAAGTGTCCAGTGAAAATGTTGGATTGCTGTGTTCAAGGTCAATGTCACAGCCAAGGTTAAAGGGTTTCAGTTAATGTTAGTTTGGATGATATCTTATGCATCGCTGAACCATTTGTAACCAAACCCAGTATGGTGAGACATCATTATAAGCCAGAGCGTCATATCGAAAAATGGGTTTCTATCTTCAAGGTCAAGGTCACAGTAACTGAATTTCAGTTCATACAATCAAATATGACTATTTTTATTATATATATATGTTCTGAACTGCTGACTTTTGGGGATGACCAACTTAGTTTGACAGTGCATGTTCATAAGCTGGAGTGTCTTGTGAAAAGGTTGCTTTGCTGTATTCAAAGTCACGGTCACAGTGAAGGTTCTGAACTTCAGTGAATGTTTGCCCGGACAATATCTCTGATCGGTCAAACTTAGTATGGTGATGCATCATCATCAGCCAGACTATCATTCAGAAATATCATTTTGCGATGTTCAAGGTCAAAGCACAATCGTTTCTACTAGATCTTCAGAAATACTGAAACTTTTGCAATCCAAATTAGTTTGATGGTACATAATCACAAGACAGGGTAAGACACCGTGAAAAGATTTTCTTGCTTTTACACAGGGCGTGAGACAGAGAATTATGGCTTGGGGGACTGTGGACTAGATTGCTGCCACTCTTGGCTATCCCGATATCTAAAGCGGTGGTCAATACCGGTTCCAATCAAGAAAATGTGGAAAGAACACTGCTTTTGTAATGCATATACTTGTTTATTAAGTTTTTGGTGAATGGTTCAAGTGTGTTATTCTTATATCCTTTTGTACTTGTGATGATGTCCCCATAACATGTGAGACAGATTACTAATTAAGTGCGATTGGTTATTAACTTTAGAAAGCAAGAAACAAATATCCCTCTGACATGTATATTTATATATACGGTTCAGACCAAGTTAGTGCAATGCATCCCCCCACCCCTCCTCCAAATTACTTTGGGGGGAAAAAAGAAAAAAAAAAACTAAGGAAAAGAAATGTGTAATCTATTTCGAGCATGTCTGTACTTCGAAGAAGACATTTTAAACCAAAATCATTAAAGAGGCAGGATAAAAATAAAATAAAATGTCAGACATGACAGATATTCCTTTATTAATTAGGAAATATTGAATAATAAAAAAGGCAAGAGTCAAACTGGCCACTGAGCCGACTCTATTCATGCATTTCTGGTGTCGTCTGTAACACGCGAGACACTGACCTATGACGTAACATAATGCACAATTAACCAAGTTCCTGTCACCCTGTCAATTTATGTTTTATATTTATGTACACAAGAGATGTCAAGCTTTCATTTCCAAAAAATAGCATTAAAAAATTCACACTTTGAATTTTTACCCTCTATGTCACAATTTTGACCAGTTTTCAGGAGAATGACCCATATCAGGGCAATCAGGGCAACGAGACTGAAGAAAAGGTTTTTTAAAACAGAAAGTTTTTCAAGGAAGATTTAAAAGAGCTGACAGAGGTAGAATGGCGGACAGAAACAGTGAGTTGGTTCCAGATAACTGGAGCCTGGTAAGAGAAAGAGCGCTGACCACAGGACTTTGTTCGGAAGGATGGTATTCTGAACACTCCAGTGTCTGTAGAAGAGCGGAGCTGCCGGGAGGGAGTGTAAAAGTGAAGAGGTTCTAAAAGGTAGATGGGAGCCTGATAAGAAATGATCTTAAAGCAAAGCAAAGACAATTTGTATTCAATCCTCTGCTCAATAGGCAGCCAGTAAAGAGAATGAAGCATAGGAGTGACATGGGCAGATCTGGTTGTTCTGAAAATGAGTCTTGCAGCATTTTTCTGTACTTTTTGGAGTTTAGAAAGAAGATACTTAGGACAGCCTGCCAAAAGTGAGTTGCAATAATCTAGTCTTGAAAGAACAAATGCACACAACAGTTTTTTGGTGACATCTTCAGACAGATAGTGGCATATTGCACTAATCCAACGAAGTTCAAGAAAGCAGATACGACAAACGGAGGAGATCTGCTGTTGGAAAGAGAGAGTAGGATCAAGATAGACACCCTGCTCTTCAACCTACTCATTCATTTTGATACTTTAATTTTGACTAACCGCTAATATTTACCTGCCCACTCAACTCTTGCTCTACATATCCATGGCTCTATGCATCTATTAACCCACTTGTTCAGTACATTATTTTCTGTCTGGCTTAACATGCACACTTATCTGTCATCTATTGGTCTACATACCCACAGACCCACCCGAAAATAAATCTACCTATTCATCTTAGCGCTATTTCCTTCCGGCTAACCACAAAGGTAGGTTCTTTTTATGCCTGGTCAAGGTCATTGACTAGGAAGATTCAGCTACCTGGCTCATAGATGTACCTGTTCATCAACCTACCTGTTTATTTTGATGCTTTCATTCCAGATAACTGCAAAGATCTACCTATCCACTCACCTAATGTTTTACATATAATTTACCTTAATATGTCCATGCTTACTTTACAACTAACAACATAAGCAAACCTAATGTCCACTCACCTACTTGTCGACGTACACAGGTCTATCCGTTCATAAAGCTACAGATTCAATTCATGATTTCCATCCAACTTGATAAGTAAACTTACCTGTCCACTTACAGACCTGTCTATAAACACACTGACCATGTTCATCAAGATCCTTTAACATGGTGAACATGTAGTAAATAGTTCTCATGTATGATTTTTGCTGCATATGTCCCATTTTTGTGTACCACCTTCTGGCATAGGCTCATAAGTATATTCACATTTTCTTTTTACGTGAGTCAAAAAACATGTATAAAACTATCTACACATCATCAGGCATCTGTTGCACACCCTGTGCAAACAAAATATTTGTACAATGTCTATATTGAGTTGTACATTTGTCATACCTACTATACCTACAGATCATTGCCAAAAAATGAATCATAAAGTGCACAATCACCATAACTGTCTCCATTACATTTTATATTTGCATTTTTAATGCAATGCTGTCATTTTATATAGTTTTAAGTAAATAGCTAACTTATTGACACATGTAACTGTAGTGAGCAGACGACGCTTTTGTTTTGAAGCGCTGCGTGTTGCGTAACGCCACATGGCCTTCACACAGCCGACCAGCGATAGCCGCTGGTGCGCGCCATTTTCAAATCTGTTTACTCCCTTAATATTTTGACCGCTTGTTTGTTTACCTACTCTTTGTTCACCTAGTCCTTTTTATGCACTAAGCCATGTGTAATATAATTTGGCATCTCAGAATGTTTATCCAACGTTTATTTAGATGCAGGATCGAGCTTAATCAGTAGCCGATGCCTCTCTAGGTCCATTCTTTTTATAGCCGTCGTCTGCATGGCGCATTCTCTGTTTAGTACTAGTGAATAGCAGTGAATCGTTGTTTTGATTGGATTAAAGTAATTCTGTATCGATCAATGCTTAGCTGACTTCATGTTTAGTGTTTATTTTGGGTTGAAATTAACTTGTTAAGTATTGTGTTAAGTTATATTCATAGACTACTTGGTATCACTATCAGCGCTGTTGCGACTAAGATAACGCGCCCCAGGCAAAAGTTTGCACCAATTGTTTTAGTACTAGTCTTTGAGTGTATCTTGCTTCTCTTACAGAGCATTGTATTGTAATTGTTATATACCGTTTTAACCGTGAGAGCGTGTTCTTTATTCTGATATAAGTTTTAGCGACAGTTATATGTTGTACATTGTGTTAGTTGTGATTTAGTTGTACGAATCTGTTTATAAACAGGTGCAAGCCACGCTTCCCACTCTTGTTGTAAATAAAATAAGTCAGTGTGTACATTTGTTTATACGGTTTAAAAGATTGTAACTGTAGCTTTTATTTGATGTTTTTCATGTTTTAATTAGTTTAGATATTGAAGAGGAAACTGTATTTGTGTGGGCCAAAGGAAACACAATTGTCAGCCATTTTGGGGTCCAGAGGGCCGATTTCATTGTAGCGATAGCGTGTGTTCCTTGCGGCCCACGCAGTTCTCTTATCTATGCGTGCGGGTGAGGATTTGGGTGTGCTGAAAAAGTTGTCTGCTGCTGTAGAATAAAAGCCTGTTTGCCGTCGCCGCCTGCTGTGGTCTCCATTTTTGACGACTCTGCTGCCTGGGTCACTGTCCTTCTACGCGGCTCCACACCGCTCCATTACAATTATAAATAACTTGCCTTTGTTATTAATGGGAGTAGACAATAACTCTCTAGCCCTATGTGGTTAACTGGGCTCAAAGAACCAACTAACATTATATCCCCCCCCCCCCCCCCCCCCCCTCACCAAGTATGTCTGAGACTGATTATAGCATTTTCATAGTATAATCTGCAGCTTTATGGTTTGGCACTTTGTCAGACAAGTTAAACAAAGTGAGCACACTGTCAAAAATAGTGCAGCCACACAATGTGAAGGTACTGGAATACATCACAGTGGTGCACATTATGTTATTACTAGCGATCAACTTCAGGTCAAATCAATCAGGATGGAACATTCAGACATTCCATGCTTGCTGCATTTTCACTGGTTGACAACTGTCCTTCTTGTCCTTTTACTTTTGTATCCAGATAGACCTGATACGGTTGTGGTTAACTGGGCTTAAAGCACCAACTAATTAACTAATTTGCATCCACATCTGCAGTTGTGGTATGCACACTGCGTAAAATTTCCTCTGCATGTTGACCACGCTGACTGTATCAAGGGGACACTACCCAGTGAGGAAAACGGTTGCCTGTGCTGCAAGAAAACTTTGTGCTCTCTTGCACTGAAGAGTTCTGCTGAGGCCCTTTTTGGCAACAAGACTATTCACTGAGGGTGATACATGCTTGTTCTCGCCATCATTCTACAGGTGCCCTTTTTCCTTCAATGATTCCACACCAATGCTGTCCTGATTTAACATCTGAACAATCAGATGTTGTCCTGATTTGACATTTGAACAATCACACAGCTTAAACCTGACCAGATAAGAACTGACTAGGAAAATAGACTGTACAACTTTACCTTACCCTGTGACCTTGAAATAATGTAAAGCCACAGCAAGTGGTATGAGCAGGCACAGCTCAACAGGGGTTATTATCATGCAAAAACTAAAAGACCTCACTGAAAAAGTGCCCATGAAAAATCGGAATTATGGCTGTCAAGACAGAAAATGCATCAATAATATTCCTCGAAGAATTATTTGCCAAAGACAATGAAACCATTTTGTGCATGTATGAGTTCAGATGTTTTGAACTTGATTGGATACAAATTTGCAAACAATACAAACACATCTTAGCAAACTGATGCTGCTGTGACTCTGAAATGTGGTTAAGCTCACTGAAAGTGGTATGAATGGATACAGAGCTCAATGAGTGCCATCACCATGCAACATTTGACATTTATCACGTGTATTGTGTCTGAGAAAATCACAATGTCAATGTTTTTGACAGGCTGTCCAGCTGGCCTGACACTTACCATTTACATCCTTATATTCTTTCATGTGAGTCACACAGTGAGATTTTCACTATATTAGGCTTTACTGTGACCTTGACCCTGAAAGTAGCAAACAAAGATTTCTGCATGACACTCCATTATAACTGTATTCCCTGTGCACTTCACTGCAATAAATTTAAAAAAATACCTGTGTAACTTTCGTCTATTCTTATTATCTTTGTTTTAAATGTTTGTTTTTATGAGCCCTTCTGATGGAACCACCTTTTGCGGGATGAAAAAAGGATGACTGAATTCAACTGAACTATCTTTGTTACAATAAAGTATACAAAAATACCCACCTGTATGGCTTGAAAGGGGTCCTTTTGTTTCCACTCTCAGTGCTCCTTTCTATCACCTTCTTGTAGCTGTTTGGGAGTGCAGTTTCCAGATTTCTGCCATCACTGGGCACACAGCAGACCATTTTTGCACCAGAACAAATTTGTGGCACTGCCAAATCAGAAAGTGCAAGACTTTCTAGACAGTCAGTTAAAGCTGCTGTGGCACCATCCATTTCATCAACCTCTTGTGCAAGAGTTCCTTGCTCTTGTAAAATATCACAGTTTTTTGTTGATTGGATATTTCTGACTGATGATGTAGCTGTAGTTTTCTTGTCTCCATGTGAACTGTTTTCATGCAAAGATGTAAACTCTGTGAGACTGCCTGTTCCTGAACGCCGATCACATGAAATTCTAATTCTTGATATGGACTGATCACAGTTCCTGAATGTGCTAGTGTCTGGTACTTGTCTCTGTAAAATCAGCCGTTGGAGTGTCTCAACAAAATGCTGGATTTTCTGTCCATTATCTGGCAAGGTGTCCAAGAGCGTTCTAAAGAGAAAAAAGAGAGAGAGAAAAAAGTAAGTTGATACAAGTTTTAATAAGAAAACATAACTTTCATTATTTCATAGAGTTAAAAATTTGAATGACTGTTGTCAACATATGGGCACAATTTTGCAACAGTAACATTAAAGGATGTCAATACAGAAACTTTCAAGGGGGCCCTCAAATGAAGACACAAATTGGCCTAAAATTGTTGAAAATATGAAAATAACATTTTCCAGCTGCAAGATTTTCATGGTGGTTCTATGGATATTTTTGTAACAGAAGTATGTTTTTGCTTCAAATTTCAGTTCCTCCTGAAACAAACAGGTTACTTCACTCATGAGCAATGAAGAGAAGAAAAAGGTTGGTTTATAATGTGCATGGCTGTCACACATGGCAGGCACACAACACCACAGGCTTGGTCAAACTGGCAGCACTCACAACAGCATTTTCAGGACTTCAAATGCAGTTGTTGTTTTTTAAACAAACTAACCCATAAATCACTTGAAAAACTGCTTGGATCTTGTTTTTTATTCCCTTCCAGCTGATAGGACCATTGATGTCTCCACACGTGGGATCCTCTTTAATACTGGTAAGCAAGATCTCTCCATAATGACAACATACATCAGGTTATCTAAGGGGTATTCAGTGATGCTCTCCTTTTTACTGAAGGGAGAGGAGCCATCTGGGACACAAAATGCCCACTACCTTGGGGACGCAAGTTCAAGTCCAGTACATCTAAAAATATCTACTGGCTACTGCTATGGTGAAGAATTAAGCAATCTTGGTTCTCTGTGCCTAGTCAACTTGGACAGTCATATCTGGGTGAAACACATTTTTAAGGGAACACAATAAAAGTTAAAAATAGATACAAATTACATGCCATAACTTGTACATCATCAAATTAAAAAACAGTGGATAAATCCTAAAAGTCATCAAAAAATTATAACTTTCCAAAAATGTTCATCAATTTTACAAATTCATATACATTCCAAAGATATGTCCTCAAATAATACCATTAGTGACCAAGCTGTAAAATGCCACTCCTTTGCTACAATAAAATAACAAACAAAATAAGTAAAATATGTTCTATGGTAAGCAACTAGTCACATGGGATGCACGCAGATGGCTCCTCTAACCTCAGTAAAAAGGAGAGCATTATGCATGAGTGACCGATGTGTAGTCAAGAGTCTCTTCTTTTTTATTTTGAGGGCAAGAACTACAACCATTCAGCTTTGGAAATATCTTATGCAGCTTGTTTGTGTGGGTACTGACCCTCTCCAATTGCCAAAGCTCTAAAACATATTTACTGACACGCGGATTTAAGTCTCAGAAGGGGATGAACTCATCTGAGATGTCACCATTGAGGGCATCCTTAGCAGCAAAGTCTGCAACCAAAATTCCTCTAATGCCCACATGGCGCAGACAAAAATGACCTCCTTCCTATCTCTGGCTAATGCAAATGTAGTTCCAAAATCTTTGCTAGAATAGGGTGGTCATACTTCATGTTAGATACAGCTTAGAGAGCAGAAAGGGAATCTGACAGGATCAGGAAATACTTTTCCAGAGAATGGCAGGCATGCCTGAGTCAAAAGAATAGCACAAAATGTCCCTGTATATATATAATCGTAATCAGGAAGACAGCAAATGTACAGTTTGAAACAGCCACCATAGCAACTCCTTGATCTGTCTCAACATCCACGAAAGAAAATTCTGATGAAGGGAAAAAATGTTTTAGTAACTGGATTTTAATGTCCTATCAACTGCACAGGGTCACCTCAAACAATTAAACATCATAAGCAAATGCACTTTTTGAGCATTCTCCTGAAAACTGGACCAAAGAGGGTGCCTTTTCCCGATGAAATAAAAATTAAACTAAAACATGAAACTTTTTAAACTACCGCTATATTTCTGGTGTAATGTGTTTGGAGAAATAAGGGAACTGCCACAATAGGTAAATGCATCATTATTTCTTGCGCTGTGAGCCTTTTTGGTAAAAATCGCGACATTTTCATGGCCGCACATTTGTGACATGGCTTTGGAAGGTTAGCTGATCGCAGATATTTCCTTGGAATCGTTCGTGATTGAATAATAACAGGTTTCATGTGAAAGAAGAAGGCTAGTTCTTACATACAAATGGTATTTATTGTGTGTTGCTTGCTATTAACAGCTCCAAACAAACGAAAGATAATCAGTGTCTCGCACATTACTGATGGTGTCTTCTGAGTGTGTATCACGATATTGTGACTTGTTCACAATGGAAACTTTTTTTCTTTCTTTTTTCTCAGCTTAGTAGATAACCACATTTCACCTTATTTTTAATGCTTGTTTGATGACAAAAGAGTAGATATGAAATGAAATTACAATGGAACTTTTTTCTTCTTTTTTCATCAGCTTAGTAGATGACCACATTTCACATTATTTTTAATGCTTGTTTGATGACAAAAATAGATAATGAAATAAATTACAGTCATTTCTTCAGGGTGGTTGACGTGGTGTCTTACAATGGTGTAACGTGCGAGCACAAAATAATTATTTCTGCTTGAAACCATTGACTTTCGACCTACCCTAACGTACCAGTCCACATCAGCTGACTTGCGGCAGCAACATTTGACTTCTTGTGCGCTGTGTGTGGTGTATTATTTTACTAAAAAAGGGGAAAGCATTTGTGGTGTCTTCAGGGTGAGGAGTAACGTCGTGACCATATTTTTCCCACTCGGCTGAGTTTTTTGTTTGCAATCTTTTGTAACCAAACTTGGTATTGTGGTGCACCACCATAAAGCCGGAATGTCTGTGAAAAATGGGATTCTATCTTCAGTTCAAGGTCACAGGGGTGGCTTATATAATCAAAATATGACAGTTTTCTACTGTATCTTTTATTAGTTCTAAACCAGTGAGTCTTTTGGAAACCAAATTCAATTTGAGTGTAGATCATCATCAGCAAAGAAGTGTCCAGTGAAAATGTTGGATTGCTGTGTTCAAGGTCAATGTCATGCCAAGGTTAAAAGTTTCAGTTAATGTTAGTTTGGATGATATCTTATGCATCGCTGAACCATTTGTAACCAAACCCAGTATGGTGAGACATATTATAAGCCAGAGCGTCATAGCAAAAAAGGGGTTTTTCTATCTTCAAGGTCAAGGTCACAGTAACTGAATTTCGGTTCATACAATCAAATATGACTATTTCAAATTATTTCTGAACTGCTGATTTTTGGGCACCACTTAGTTTGACAGTGCATGTTCATAAGCTGGAGTGTCTTCTGAAAAGGTTGCTTTGCTGTATTCAAGGTAAAGGTCACAGTAAAGGGTTTTTGAACTTAAGTGAATGTTTGCCCGGACAATATCTCTGATCGGTCAAACTTAGTATGGTGATGCATCATCATCAGCCAAGCCAGAGTTCTAAAAATATCATTTGCAATGTTTAGGTCAAACCCCACAATCGTTTCTACTAGATCTTCAGAAATACTGAAACTTTTGCAATCCAAATTAGTTTGATGATACATAATCACAAGACAGGGTAAGACACCGTGAAAAGATTTTCTTGCTTTTACACAGGGTGAAACAGAGAATATGGCTTGGGGGACTGTGGACTAGATTGCTGCCACTCTTGGCTATCCCGATATCTAAACAGGGGTCAATACCGGTTCCAAATAAGAAAATGTGGAAAGAACATTGCTTTTGTAATGAATATACTTGTTTATTAAGTTTTTGGTCAATGGTACAAGTGGGGATTGTACTTGTGGGTGATGTCTACATAACATTGAGACAGATTACTAATTAAGTTCGATTGGTTTTAACTTTAGAAGCAAGAAACAAATATCCCTCTGACATGTAAATTTATATATACGGTTCAGACCAAGTTAGTGCAATGCATCCTCCCCTCCTCCAAATTACTTTGGGGAAGGAAAAACAAACAAACAAAAAACAAAGGAAAAGAAATGTGTAATCTATTTCGTGCATGTCTGTACTTCGAAGAAGACATTTTAAACCAAAATCATTAAAGAGGCAGGACAAAAAAAAATTAAAGTTTTAACATCACAAGTGACAGATATTCCTTTATTAATTAGGAAATATTGTATAATAAAAAAGGCAAGAGTCAAACTGGCCAATGAGCCAACTCTATTCAAGCATTTCTGGTGTCTTCTGTAACACGAGACACTGACCTATGACGTAACATAACGCACAATTAACAAAGTTCCTGTCACCATCAATTTATGTCCTATACTCTGTACACAAGAGATATCAAGCTTTCATTTCCAATAACAACATTTAAAAAAATTTACACTTTGAATTTTTACCCTCTATGTCACAATTTTGACCAGTTTTCAGAAGAACGACCCATATATATAATACGAATTTAGACATTAGAACAATCTGCAAGTAATGTATCTCTCTCTCTCTCACTCCTCTCTCTCTCTCTCTCTCTCTCTCTCACACACACACACACACACACACACACACACACACACACACACACACACACACACCCACACACACACTACACACGCACATCCATGTGTGCATCCATAATGGAGTATGCCACTTTGAGCACACGTAGCTTATTTAAAACATTAAGCAACAATCAGTATCTAATCACAGACAAACAAAACCAGCATAACAAGAACAATGTTCACAGCGTTGTTTTCAGGTTAAATGAAATAAAATATGATAGAACATAAGATGATATAGAACAGCAGATGACCAGCAGTGACATACTGTGATCATGCGATCTTGATCCCATTCCCACAGAATTGCTGTACAAAAACCTTGATGTTCTCCTCCCTACAATCACCAACATCATCAACACTTCATTGGCTTCTGGTTTTGTACCACCAGACTTCAAAACTGCTATTGTCAAACCCCTGCTCAAAAAACCCTCCCTCGATCAAAATGTAATGAAAAACTGCTGTCCAATCTCAAACCTGCCATTTCTGTCTAAAATTCTTGAAAAGGACGTTCTACACAAACGTCTTGCACACCTCCAAGAAAACAACCTCTGCAATCCTTTCCAATCAACCTACCACACCGGACACAGCAATGAGACCGCACTCCTATGCATTGTAAATGACTTGTTAAACACTATGGATGAAGACAAAATCTCTGTTTTACTCTTACTGGATCTTTCAGCTGCGTTTGACACTAACGATCACCAGATTCTTCTTTTCCATCTCGAAACTGTCTTTGGCATCCGCTCTACCACTCTCCAGTGGTTTTGATCGCACCTTCTGGACAGAAATCAATGCGTTGTTGTCAACAATTCTGCTTCCTCTTCTTCTCCAGTCATATTTGGTGTTCCACAGGGTTCAGTGTTGGGACCTGTGCTGTTTGTTTTGTACACTACTCCACTTTCAGACATCATAGCCAATCACTCAGCTTTTTGCAGATGACACCCAACTTCAAAAATCAACTCCACCAAACGACGTGCAAAGCCTTACACATGACCTGCAATCATGTACAGATGACATAAAAGCATGGATGTGCAACAACCAACTCAAACTTAATGAAGATAAAACTGAAGCCATTCTCTTCTCAACACCTTCTCTGTCCTCGTGTCACTGCTTACCATCGTCAATCATGGTCGGTACACATGAAATTCTGTTTTCAGACAAAGTCAGGAACTAAGGCTTCACAATGAAGCAACACATAATCAAAATCTGTCAAACAGCCTACTATGGACAAAAACACATCAGCTCCATCCGTAGGTATCTCACAGAAGATGCATCAAAACAACTGGTAACTTCTTGTGTATTGTCCAGACTAGACTACTGCAACTCTCTTCTCATGGGCACTCCAAACTCTGTAATTCAACCAATGCAGAAAGTCCAAAATACTGCTGCACGCCTCATTCTCAGAGCTCCATGCCATCAAAACTGCACACCTCTCCTACAGCAACTCCACTGGCTCCCAATTTCTGAACAGATAAAATACAAAACTGCTTGCATGTGTTACAACGCAATCACAGGTTCTGCTCCCTCTTATCTTTCTGAACGGCTACACCTTTACAGTCCTTCCTGCTCTCTCCGCTCTTCGTCAGACACACGCATGCTCAAAATCCAACGCTTCAACCGCAAAACCCATGGCTTTCACACTTTCTCACACTTTGGCCCCCACATCTGGAACAATCTCCCCAAGACATCAGGCTACTCTCTCTTCCTTCAAAAGCCAACTCAAGACATCTCTTCTCAGAATATTTCAGCTAAACCACATTGTCCTTCACTCCCATCAGTCTGTACAGTGTGTGTGTGTGTGCGTGTGTGATTGCATGCGTGCGTGCATGTGTGCATGCGTACGTGTGTGTGTGTATGTGTGTGTGTGTGTGTGTGTGTGTGCATGTGTGTGTGTGCATCTTTTGCATAATTATGCTTGAACACTTGTCGATATAGACATATTTATTTTGGGGGATAACATTTTCCATCTCGATGTACATTATGTGTGTATGCTTGTTCAGCGCTTTGAGCCGCAGGGTAGGTGCTTTACAAATTTCCATTATTATTATTATAATAAATTTAAAACTAGTAATAAAACAATTACACATTTCATTTGTTGTGCACCCTTTCTCCTCTCTCTAAATGAAATAAAATATGATAAAACAATAAATTTAAAACTAGTAATAAAACAAACGTACATAATTCAGTTGTTATGTACCCTTTCTCTGTCTCTCTCCCCTCTCTCTCCCCCCCCCCCCCCCCCCCCCCCTTCCCCGCTCTCTCTCTCTACGACAGGTGTTTTGTGAACAGATAGTCTTAAGTTGTTTTTTTAACATGACCAGACACTGGCTCTGATGTGTACAGGGAGTGAATTCCAAGAAGCTGGACCAAACACAGAAAACAATATTTTTCCAAAAGTATTCAGAGAATGACAGAACAACTAAGAGAGATGAGCCTTAATTGCCCTGAAATAACTGTAAGTATTTGACTGGGCTCAATGCACCAACTCACTAACTCATCTACCAGCTATACCACCTAGCTGCTCAACAAAAGCCATACAAAAATACCTCACTCTTAACAAAAAATGTTTGAAAAGTTTCCAGAAAAAGAAGGGCCCCAGAAAAAGAAGAAGACAAAGCAGCAAAATGACAAAACACAAAGAGCAAGAGGACTAGACAGAAATACAACAGAAGACACAGGACAGGGAAATCAAATGATAGCCCTGAGATTCCAGAAAGAGGAGAGAAATTAGACATTCCCAACCTCCCTTCCAGGCACAATCTTGCTAGATGGGACCAAGATGGTATGATCCTGTTCAACTTCAGCAAGGCTTTTGACAAGATGCCTTGTTTTTACCCACAACACAAGCTGGGCTGCTATGGTACAAGGAACAACAACCTCACCTGGATAGTCTTTCCTCCATAAAGAAAAGCAGGCAGTACTACTGGAACATAAACAAGGCAAATGTTACACCCAGGTGTCCCACAGGGACCACTGCTTTTTAATGACTTGCCTGAATCTGTCCACTTGTTGCACAAGAAACTGCAGATGACTTGCAGTGACATACTGTGAATGCGAAAAATAAGTACCCCTCTACTGTGATCTCAGAGCAGAGTTTTAGCGTTACATCCTGGAGCAGGTCGGAATATAGCCCTCCATGCATTGCCCACTTCCAGAAATCTCTTCCTTGTCTTGATTTCTACCATCCCAGTCCAGTCACCATCAATTTTTCAAAAATTATTTCCCTACTTTTTAACTGTTACTATTTAGTTCTGGTTAACGCAGTTTCCAGTGTGGGCCCATGGAATAAAATAAAATGGTCACCCTGCTCATAGTCACAAACAATTTAAGCAGATTCCCCAGACCTAAGAAAAATATAACTGGGTACCAAAACATGTGCATTGATAAATGGATGGTTGGTTGCTTTTAATGTTGCGACAAGAATTAGACAAGCTTGTGATTTTGTAATGCTAAAATCCAAGAACTAACTTTATAGGTGAGGGTCTCCTCTTCAAGAGATTAACCAGCCAAAATGACTGCAAGGAACTCCAGTGTGACCTCTCTTCCCTTGAACCATGGGAGACAGCATGGCAGATGGAATTAACTGCACTGTCAACTGCACTGTCATAAGGGTCATGCCAAACTATGCCAAACATGACCAAGAAGGCTCACCAAACTACATATGTGCTGCACAGCCAAGCTCTCCATATCACTGACTGTCATCAAGGACCTCAAAGTCACCTTCACTTCCAACTTAACATGGTCCAAGCATGTCCCCACAACAGCCGGAAAGCGAAACAGGCTGCTTGGGCTTTCTGTGAAGGAATCCGAGTGACTGCAACATCACAGCCAGAGCAGCTACCTTTACCACCATGGTCACACCCATTGTGGAGTATGCAGCCTATGCCTGGGACCCATACCTCCAGGACATCCAGTAACATAGGGCAGCCAGGATCACATTCAAGAACTACCCTGATAGAACACCTGATTGCATGGAAACTATGCGGCAAGATCTCAGCTGGGAAAAAGTAAAAGAGAAAAGGAAAGCAAGCAGGCTCATTATACTGTATCAACAATTGGCTTTTTGGCATTGACAAATAACAATACCTGCAGCAAAGTGACACAAGAACCCAGGGCCTACGGTGATCTTATCAAGAAAGGCAGGTTCTGGTTCTCAGAATTTTTGTTCTTCCCAAGGACTCTCCAAGAGTGGAACCAGCTCCCACAGTGGCATACCATAGCTATTTCACAGGAGTCATATGCATCAAGAGGAGGCAACCTCAGAATTAAAACCCCAAGCCTATGAAGGACCCACATGCTTAGGAATTAAATGGATGTTGGAATAAACAGTTGCAAATACTGCTAGTCTGCAGGGTGGCACCTGCCTGGTGGAATCCAAAGACACATTCTTTGCCCTTTCTGACACGAGGGTTCTCCCGGAGTGACTGACAAAGACCATCAGTACTAATCACAAGTGCATGGATTCAAATATGCATTTGAATCCATGTATACATGTGAGTTACTTGCCAATTCAACCAGGATTGTGCGATAGCACTAATTACATCATGTGAGGGGCTTAGAACATCAGTCAAGATCCCCAAAATGCATGCAATAACAAGGAGAGGAGGAAAGAGAATGTCAGGCTGCAGTGGCTTCAAACAAAACATGATGAAAGCTGAACATCTACCAAGGAAGGATATGTTCCTGGAACTGTGCTATTACAAAAAAACAAGCGGCAGTTCTTGAGAAAATTTGATATCCTCTGCCTACAGGAAAGAGACAAGCACACACCCTGAAAACCCACTAGTAGAACTGAATGATTTCCTGTTCATACAGAAACACAAGAGGATGGGAATGGCAACTGTAATTCACAACGGTCTACAAAACAGTTTCCACAGTAGACCTAAGCCAGTGGTGCAACAACTTTTGGGAACTTCATGGTATTCATCCACAAAAGGAGGGATCAAGGTTCAGTCACTTAGCAGGCAGGGCTAACTTTTGCTTCAATATTGTTTTTGCATTATCCCTGGTTCCAGTTGTGTAGTCTTGATTTTTGTGTGGATACAAGACTGAACTTTCTTTTCATGACTTCCGTACAATAAACTGTGGCTGCTTCATGCTTTGGCAAGATTTTCTGTACTGAACTTTCAATGTCTGCCTACACGCTTTTTGCACAATCAACAGGCCAACTTTCTAATAATTCTAGACTATTCAGAATCAACACACAAGGGAGTTAATTAGTGCTTGAAAGTCATCACACAAGTATAACAAAGACCCGAGTCGCCTACAGTAACTCTCACATGGCATGCATGTAAACACAAGGTACATAAGCTCCACCAGAGGTACATCATCTGAATGTGATTCTGCATGAGCGCTCTGGGACTCGTTCTGTTTCAGATTCTAGACTATTCAGCATTGACAACAGTTGCTGGATGCATTGCTGTGAGTCATGTCAGAAACCATCCCGTGCACAGTTATTCCCACAATCAGCTGTTGTCAGTATGGCCCAATGTCCCCAACTTGATCAGTCTCACCTAAATGACTTGGCCTTCAATATAATTTGCCATGTAGACATTCACATCATGGAGGCAGCCCAAAATGCAGAGAAACATATATTCTGAGTATATGGCAAGACATTTGCAAAGCACTCATCTCTCTTCACTAGAAATGAATGCTACATCACAGCTGGTCATATCTGATGTTGCATTATGCTTTTCCTGCTCTTATGGCTCAAACCAGAACCTTATTTTGATTATATGACTCTCTGTATGCAGCATACTCTCTCCATGCAGGATGAAATCAGCAGTGTTTGTCGCACCTCTTTTCTTGAATGAAGACACCTTACATCCATCCAACTATACCTCCCAAAAAGCACCTCTGCAAAACTTATTACTGCTTTGATAACCTCCCACCTTGATCACTGTAACTTAGTCTTGGCCAGCCTGCCTGCAGAACAGGTAAGTCCATTGCAGAGGGTTCAGAACAGTGCATCATGGCTTCTTCTGAAGAAATGTAAGTGAGATAGCATAACACCACTGGCAAATGAACTGCAAAACTGCCCATAAAATTCTGCTGCAAGTACAAGATTTTTGCATAGTCACTTTATTACACTTCTGTCCTTTTTTGTTTAGCTTCGGTCTGCACATATAATAATAATAAGGTACATTTATCATGTGCTCATCCATGCCCTGAGCACTCACATCATATATATTAACCTAAATACAATATTGTGTACGTACGTAGAGGACAGTCCTACCAAAACAGTTTACATTAGGCGTTATATGGAAACACACACACGCACACACACACACACACACACCCACACATACACACAATGACTGTAGCAGAAACTGGTATTGATATTAGTTGGGGCGAAAATACTGTGAGAAGAGGAAGGTTTTCAGGCTGGCTTTAAAGGCACTGTCCTTCAGAGGCCAAACTTCTCGTGTGCTTGGAGGAGGTAAAACGAACATGATCCGCATTAATAGTTTCATGATTGAACGTGCCGTTGATTTTTTAATGATTTTAGAAGAGGACTTTCCCAGGCAGTGTTACTAACACTGTTTTCACAAGTTCTTTCCCACATTTTAGTATGACATCATTGATAGGATACCAGAACTTCTCAGTTTTGTGTAAATGTCATGTACAAATCATTTTTGTCAATGTTTTATTTTTTAAATCTGGACAGTGTGTGTGAAATAATCTTATTTTTCGAACCTATTCATGGGGAACAGCATAAAATACACAGAAATAAATTGATATTGTTTGAAACTGCCAAGACGCACAATGAAATGATGTCCTAACTGGGTGGCCTGGGGGAACTTTGCCCACCAAAACATCCTCCCAAAAACTGTACTCAAAACTACGTGTCAAGCCCTACAAGTGAACTTTTCCAAACTGACATCAGCTGCAAATGACAAAGATTATAAATGTATTTATAATCTTTGATAATGATCAGTCCACAAACAAATCAACCAATGAGAGCAATTTTACTAGTGTATGGGGGAAAATGTGTTAACAAACCAATACGTGGGTTATACACAAGGCTCATGTTTGTTTTGAAGTTCAGTGCTTGAAAAGCCTATTGAATATTTTTTCACACATTTATCAGAAGTTGATGAATCGATATACATAACTTATTTTCAGGAAAAAGACATTCACACAAACTTAAAACTAAATGTTCAAGGTGGACAAATTTCCCCCAACAGAAATTATGCCTGGGGGAAATTCGCCCTTTCTGTTTACCCATCGCTTTTACTACATCACAAACAGTAACATGGAGTGGGACTTGCTGACAATTGAAAGGAATGGGGAACTGTTATCTCAGCCAAAAGGGGGGCAGGGTAAACAATAAAATGGGTTTTTTTGGTCAACTTTGTAGGACCAGTTAGGCCTTCAGAAATAAAGCACTTTAGTCGCGTTCACACTGTTTGTACTGAGTTGACTCTAACTCCACATTTATACTGAAAAAGTTCATATTTAGTCTTTCTGAAAACACTAAACAATTACTGGTTTTGGGTGTCATTCTTTAGCCTTTCCTTTTTGTTGGTTGTGTTCTCTTTACATTTGGATGAAGTTCCCCTGAGATGCAGGGCAAAATTCCCCCACCCTGGTCGAAATTGCCCCAAATCATATGGCATCTGAATTTTTTTATATATTATGTATCCATGAGATCACACAGGTCGAAGGTGTCTACAAACCAAAACCAGTTTGTGTTGGTTGAGTCAAGATGACAGAATCGTGTATCGAAGTGTGCATGTACATCATATGTGCCTAGGAATATGTACATAAAAAGAGAACACGGGACAGGACATGTGTTTTGTTTTGTGTGCTGCCTTCATTTGTGTTAAAAGATAGTAAATGCATCTTTCATGTGCTACTATATGGAGCTATGAGCCCACTGAACGAAAGCAACGAAGAGCTGAGAATGAAACAGTAGGTGCGCTTGTTTCGTGGGGTTCTTTTCAAGATCATGGAATCAAAGCAGAGATTGATTTGGAGTTACTACCATTTAACTTAGGAGAACCAAAATAAAAAGAATGCTTAGCTCGACTGGCAAGAGACTGACAACTCAAATACAGGTCGCAACTGGTAAACCTGGGTGACCAGGTGGAAAAAGCTGTGCACACGGTTAGACATCTGCGATAGAAAACTGGCAAGGCTGGACAAGTAAAAAAAAAAGGTTCCTGATACTTTTTTGATTGATAGTAGTCTACTGGGACCATACATTTAAATATTCTGCTACCATCTGTTTGCAAAATGTGTGTGTTTCTGACATGGTAGGTTTTTCTTTTCCTTTCTTTTTATTATTATTATTATTAGAAAATGGTGTTTGAAATATTTCCTGTAATGGCATCGGATCAATACACTGAGAGAAAACTTCATCATCCAACATATTGCACCTGAGTCCATCGCTGAGCATCATTAGTAAATGGCAGCTGGCCTCATCCACTAAAGTCAGGTACACAGTGCATGACTGGGAGATTTATTCAAAAAAGACAAAATTATTCACACAACCATCAGTTAAGTCGCTCAACGAATTATTAGGCCTGAGACGAGGCCACTGTCAATTGTTTGCAGGCAGAGTCTACAAAAACATTTGTAAAACAACAAAATGTAACAATGTAATACGCAATCCGTAAATAGCTGCACCACATGGGGAGATCCCCAATCTATTTTAAAACACTGCCAAAGCCGATATTAATGCTACAGAAAAACTGTACATAAAACAATAAAAATTCATGCAAAAATTTGTTTTTTAGCCAAATCTGCATGGGCCAGTCCCTTTAAAAGATGACAGGGTTGAGCAGTGTCTAAGGTCTTGTGGGAGTGAATTCCAAATGTGGGGTCCAAAGCAAGAGAAAGCGCGAAAGCCATGTGTCCAGCATTTGTATTGCTTGATTTTCAGCATGCAGGTGTCAGAAGAAGAGCATAGTGTACGAGACAGAGTGTAGACATGTAGCAGTTCAGAGAGGTAAGCAAGACATGAACTATTTATAGCAGTGAAACACATACAAGCAACTTTATATTTAATATGTTCTGAAATGGGAAGCCAGTGCAGTTTTTCCAGGAGAGAGAGACTTGCAGCAAAGTTTTGAATTTTCTGGAGAGGTTGGATGACAGAATTAGGTGTACCCATGAGGAGACAGTTGCAGTAGTCAAACTGTGAGAGGATATAGAAAGTAACAAGAGTCTTGCCTGCATCTTCAGTGAGAAACCTGCCAACTGAACTAATGCATTTAAGGTCGAAATAAGCAGTCTGACAGACTTTTATGATGTGCTTCTTCATGGACAGGTTTGAGTCAAGAATGTCTGCAAGGTTCCTGGGAGAATCAGAGAAGGGGATGTTGTGAGAGCCAAGTGTAACTGTGTCAAGGAGGAAACAGTGGAAGGTTTCAAGGAAGCTGAAAAGGGAAAGAGAAGAGCTTTTTTTGTTTTGTTGTCATCATCATGTTTGTGCTGATTTTTGGTCATCCATGTTTTTATGTCATCTGTGCGTGCATTGAGTTCTTTTTGCGAGGTTGGTCACTTCACTAAGAGGAGCGGATTTCTGGAGCTGTGTATTATCCATGAAAAGCTGATGCTTTACAGAGTGGTTAGCTATATCAGAGAGGTGTAGTGTACAGGATGAAGAGAACGGGCCCCAGTACTGAGCACTGAGGCACACACTGTACATGAGCTGTGATGGTGATGAAGACGAGTTACTGACTGAAGTGGACTGACATCTGTCTGAGAGATATGACTGAAACCATTGGAGTGCAGTAGACTGAATGCCAAAAACAGTGTTCAGGCGGGAAAGGAGAATTTGGTGGTCAATAGTGTCAAAAGCTGCAGAAAGATCCAACAAAAGAAGAACAGAAATATTATCATTGTCCAGAGTGGAGAGAATATCATTTACAACATGTAACAAAATGGTCTCTGGTCTATGTCCTGCTTGATAGGCTGACTGAAAGGGGTTGCTGAGGTTTTTTCTTGGAGATGGGAGAGAAGTTTGTGGAGAATTACTTTTTGAAGGATTTTAGACAAAAATGGAAGATTAGAAATGGGGCAGTAGTTTTTCAAAAGATTTTTGTCAAGTGATGGCTTTTTCAACAGAGGTTTGATGATGGCAGTCTTCAGATCACATAGTACAATGCCAGTGGTAAGAGATGTGTTGATGATGTTCGTGATGGTCGGCAAGACCATGTCAAGATTTTCATAAAGAAGCGTGGTGGGAATGCGATCGAGTTCACAAGACCTGGCAGGTGCACTGCTGATTATTTTTAAGACAAATTCATCAGTGACAGGCTCAAAAGTTAACAAGGGATTTCCAGCAAGAGAGGTATCAGGGCAAGCAGTTGGGTTTGGAGGAGGAAAATTGTTTCTGATGGTGCAGATTATCTTGGTGAAGTAGTCAGAAAACACATTTGGGAGGTCATCAGAGTCAAACGTTGAAGGAAAAAGTGAAGAAATGTTTTTGCTGAGAATGGTGTTCAAGTTCTAAAAGAGCCATTTACAAGTTTTACTGGCCTAAATTTCGGTAGCAGGCTTATTTGGCTTTATCTACAAGGTTTGTTATTTTCTCTTTAATGGAGTCATACATTTGTTTGTGGACAGTGAGCTTAGATTTGAGCCATTGTCTCTCTGCCTGCCAACACTCCTGCTTCAATCCATAGCCACTTCAGCCCACAGAACTGCTCTGTGATACCGCTGAACCAGGGCGTTGGCTTCCTTGTATGGACTGTACGACAGCAGGGAGGGGTGTGCCTATCACGGACAGAACAGAGATGGTTACTGTAATCACTGATAGAACTGGTTTGTGAGACAGCATGAGAGAGATCTTGTTTAAAGACGCCAGTGTCAATCTTTCTGAGGCATCGGTATGAGAAAGTTTCAGGTTATTGTACAGGTACAGATACATCAAGTTTGCACAAGATGACTGTGTGGTCAGATGTTAGTCCATGGTGTAGTTTTTTAGAAATGAGGATGTTATCACTTTGCTTGGAAAACACTAAATCAAGCAAATGGCCTTGGTTGTGAGTAGGTTCAGACATGTCTATGATAGTGTGCAGACTTGGTTAGGTTAAACATGTCTATGATAGTGTGCAGTTTTCTGGAGTTGCTGTTTGCTACATTTTCAAAATAAAACTGAAAGTCACTCATAAGAAGTGTTTTGCCAGGCAGACTGTCACAGTGTTCAAGAAAGTTGGAAAACTGATTTTTTTAAAACATGGAGTCAGAGAATTTGTTTTCTGCTGGGGAAGAACCAAGGGGACCACACACAATCTGATCCATAAGTGAGAAGTTTAAACTAATTCTAAACATAATTGGAAATCATCTGGTGAACACATTTTTAGTTTCATCGCTCAATCTGTCTGGAATTCTCTGCCATTCTCCACACTCTGTCTGAAAACCCAGCAGGTTTTCCTCTTTAGACAGGCCTTTCCACAAACCTAGGCAGACCATTCCTATGACCATAGATTATGTGTATGTCTACACATAAATAAATACATGCATTGTCACAGTCAAGAGAAAAACAAGCAGACAAGTATCTAAGAAATGGGGGCACACAGACAATGAGGGAAATGGGGAGTGACTGATTAGGTGTGCTGGCTGTGGCCAACAGGGATGTTTATGAATAGGGCAGTGTGAGAGTTTGCAGGGAGGGTGTATATTGTAAATGACTGCAGATAAAGTTTCACTTGCCAGAGGGGGTGGTCAGGGGCTGAAGAAATTTCCCAACTGAAGAGGGAAATATTTCAGAGATATCAGCTAGGTGCCAGCCTCTGATGAATAGATATTAGTACTGAAAGGAATTAATCCCTTTTAATAATATTTAATTAAACTTGAAAAAAAGTTTTTAGTAGTGTAAACCTGTGTACATGATTTTTTGTTTTATGTGCATGGTCACAGTTTATTATGTATCTTTGTTGTTGTGTCTGAGGGAAGTAATAGCAAAGATGAATATTTAGTAGTGCATGAATACAGCATCGATGGAGGATATAGTGTTGGTATAGTTTTGGGTATAGTGTTGGTTTTGGTAAAAGAAGTCAGTCAGAACCGGGGGCCAAAAGAAGAGAGATGTAGAGGTTTATGGCAGAGGTACCTAGGCTAGCTGCTTTCGGGGTGTTCAGCAGCATCAAGGAAACACTGTGCGTAAAACTTAAAGCTAAAAAATGACCACAAACGCAATTCTTTAACACACATTTTAGAAAGAGAAATGTCCGCAGGGACACCAACAATAGAAGTTTCCGAGAAGCTTCAGCCAGTCAGAATGCCTCAACTAATATTCCACACAAAAAACTTGAAAAGTGACTTTCTTGTTTGTTCCATAAACTAAAGCTGAGCAATGGAATGAAAAACAGCTGGCTTTTGAACAAAATCATTAAAATAATTCATGACGCACACTTACTGATGACAAAAGACATCTGCAGCTGCAATCAAATGAAGCAAGTAACATTTACTTGAATGCCAACATCAGACTTAAATCATAATGCAATAAAATAAACAAATTCATCAGACTTGAAAGAGACTTGATGAAAAGAATGAGGATGTAGTTCTGGTGGAGTTTATGTACCTTGTATTTATTTACATGCATGCCAGGTGAGAGTTACCGTAGGTGACAGGTCTTTGTTGTTGCACTTGTGTTAGGTATTTTGAGCGCTAATCAACTCCCTTGTGCATTGATTCATCAGACATGAATGATCATGCATTTCACCTGCCAGCATTGTACCTCATGGTGGTCAGACAGAAACTTTGCAATGAGAGAAGGAGGCTTAGAGCTTACCGCAGAACCCTTCACTACTTACCCCAGCAGACCAGTCATGCTAACTTTGTAAGAATTGTGACTAGAATGTGTTACCATACTTTCCACAAAGCAGATTAAAAGATAATCATTTTGCTTGAGCAACAATAATCGTCTGCTACATCGACAATGATTGTCAACATCTTACAAAGATGACCCACTCATCCTATGCAATCTCAGCAGCATCAGAGCTCCTGAAAACGTGGAACCAAATGCTGTAATAACTTAGCTGTTTTATCATGTCATAGTTTCAGTTTGTGTTTCAAACACTGTCAAATTTGCCAGAAAAAAGACGTACTGCCATGCAGTACATCATTTGCTTCCCTCTTTGATTATGTCACTCATGTTTAGTCATGCTAGCAGCAAACTGAATACATGGATGGCGTAGCCTACTGCAATAAATGAAAACACCATGTAGACATACATATGCATTATCACACTTCAAGTGGTTGTGGCAACCAGTGCAGAAAACTGCAAGTGCATTTTCTTGATGTCAGTGGCACTGGCATACTTTTGTTCTTCAACTGTGTGAAACAAAAATGTATAAGTCTATAACATTCCATCTCAATGCATAAACATAGCTGAACTCCACAAACCTTTCTGACAGCAGAATCGACACTGACAAATCTGCTGTTTTGTTTTGAATAATCTATAAAATGCATACATCTAGGTAAACATTCTTTCAAAATTTTACATAAAATACCAGAAGCTAAAGAATTATGACGTGCTATGGCTATTTTTGTGACGTCCTGCATGAGTGACACAGGAACAAATGAAATGACAATCTACTTACAGCAGGCCAAAATGGTCTAAATGTTATTAGGAGAATTTTTCACAGCTTCAAATCGAAAATCATACATGTTTGGTTATCTTATTTTGTATGTCACAATAAGCATACTTTTGGGAAACAAATGCCACCAGATTTAGCCTTCTTGCTTGCTTTTTCAATCAAAACTGTACATTGACTAGACAACTGTTACACTTCTCAACAAACAAAAAACAAACAAAAGCTCACTTGTCAAGAATGAACTGAATACTACCATCCTCTCTAATCCATTATTTTTCTCCAAGACCCTTTAAAATAAAAAGGTTCTTTCTCAGCTCTCTGAATATCTCTCAGCAAACAATTTTTACAGATGCTTTCTGTCTCTCTTTCAACCAGGACACAGCACTGAAATGGCACTTCTAAAAACAGTTAATGGCCTTCTCCTCTCTTTAGATGATGGAAATGTTTGTCTGCTCAATCTTCTGGACTTGTCAGCAGCTTTTGATATAACAGATCACAGTAACAACATATTACTCCATCAACTTCACCATGATTTTGAATATAAGGCATGGCCTTAGAATGGTTTTCATCCTACCTTACAAACCACACTCAGTCTGTCAGTATCCATTTCCACACCTCTGAGCCAGTTCCCATCTCATTCAGTGTTCTGCAAGGATCAGTCCTTGAACCTGTACTTTTTGATTTTTACACAGCAGCTCTTTCCACTGTCATTGAGAAGCGGTTTGTGTTTCACCACTCACATGCTGACAACTCTCAACTCCAGAAATCTGCACCCCCTGATCAAATCACAGATTTCCTCCTCTCCAAGCAGGTGTATTGATGATGTAATAACCTGGATGACAGTGAACAAACTTAAACTCAACAATGTCAAGCCCTAAGCAATGATTGTATCCTCTGGCAGAAAGTCTAAGTCTCTCTTTTCCTCCTTCCCAGGCTCTACAATTATAGGTAGTGTATCTGTTCCCATGTCTGATTCCTTGTGTTACACTTGACTGTCACCTGACCATGAAAACTCACATCTCCAATCTGGTATGCTCAGCTAATTTTGAACTCCATCACATTAGTTCCATCCATCAGTATCCCAACAAAGTACAAAACATTCAGAAGAACCCAGTTCAC
>JABMCL010001110.1:0-77500 GCA_018857735.1 Alviniconcha marisindica | reverse complement strand
TTCCCCCACTCTCCACCCCATGTTTAAATTTACACTGCGAAATGTTCATGTTGATCAATAAAACATGTTTTCTCTTTCAATGCAATCATTTTTTTTTTTTTTACTCCTACAGTGATACATATATGTGTATGCGAATGTCAGTAATAACTTACCACACACACACACACACACACACACACACACACACACACATACATACACACACACCACAGGGACATAGACCTACTTATGTTCAAAAGTATAAACAATACAAAAGCTTTTTTTTATTTTTATATATCATTTGAATGAAATAAAGTAATGTAAAAAATTTTTTTTTAGCTGGTAATAAAAGAATACACATAATACATTTTTTATTTCATAGCACTTTATTGTCCCTCATGGGAAATTTGGGTCACCTTCCCTGAATAAAGCAGAGCAGTCACAAGAGCAGTGCTATCCATTCCTATCAGTCTTTCAGTGTGTGCAGTATATTTGTGTGTCCAAACAATGGCATGGCTGCTGGTGCTTGGGATTTTTAGTGTGCGCACTGATGTTGATGCATGCAATTGCACACAGGAGCTGTATGAACACTGTAAGAGAGTCTGCACCAGAAGCTGACTGGGAGAAAAATCCCTTGCCAAACCCACAGCAGTATTGCACATGGCTTTTCAGTAGCACACTCTACGAACTGAGCTATCCCCATCCCCACTATCCCCAGAACATCCCTTACCCCCTTCCCATATGCAGCACTACAAAAGGTGTTTTGTGTAGAGATAGGTCTTCAGTTGTTTTTGAACATGGTCAGGCATTTGCTCTGAATCTGATCTGATCAAGAAGTAAATTTGATGGACCAAATACACACACACAAAAAACTATCTTTTCCTGGTGCTGAGACTGGGAGAGGACTGCAGAACAACTAATATGGGAAGTGTTGAGAACTGATGAGAGTTTTAGGGGGGTTGTGCCATTGAAGAAGCTCACTGAGATAGGAGCTGAAGCATTGGTAGCAAAAGGTAGAGACTGCATTTCTATCCTGGCTTCAACAGGTAGTCAGCTGGGCTTTACAAATGTTGGAGTCTGGCAGCATTATTCTGTATGCATTGAAGCTTTGTGAGATTGTCATCAGGGAGGTCAGCTAAAAGAGAAACATTTTATGGTAATGAAAACAGGACAGAATGAAAGTGGCTGCAACCAAATTATTTTCAGCATCAATTGTGAGGATAAGAACAGATCTTATTGATTCCATGAACCTGGAAATATAAAACTTTGCACAATTAATTCACCTGTATTTTTACTGAGAGACTCCTCTAAGAATGCACCAAGACTGCATATTGATTCAGTTGCCTCTTACTATTAGCCTTTTCAGTTTTATGATCTGTTTCCTGTAAACTTGGGGTTTATGAGCAATTTTTTCCAAAGACTGCTGGCCAAAACAAAACCAAAAATCACCTGTGTGTGAGTTGACAGTAAGTTGCCATCATTAACAAAGAATAACTTGCATATATGCACAGAATATTTACCGTTTGGAGAGCAGTTTTTCCTGTCTATGTAATATCTCTAGCAGCTGTGGAAGCGTCTTCTCCTGCAGGTTTCCAAGACAGTCTTGCCTCTCTCCATCCATCAGTCTTCACTTCTTTGGAGTAACAGTGCCTAAATCAGACATATTTCACACCAATGTACATCATATCAGTCACCAACCACTTATTTCCGTTTCCCATTATCTACCTCCCACCTCAGTTTGGTTGGCAGAGAGAGTGCAGATATAGGTGGCAAATGCATACCTTTCAAATCTTCAGTTAGGAACCTAGGAGTTCATCTCAATCAAACACTACGCAACAACATTGTATGCCATACAGTATACCTACAACTAATAGTTAGTAATTGGATTTTGGTGTCCTATCAACCACGCAGACACACTCTAAGCACTGGTTTATGACATCCTTCCTCCAACCACTGCCATAATTGGTTACACCATAGGTCTCAGAAAATTGTCAGCTAACAGACAGTTTTTCTTTGGTGTTCAAATGCCAAGTTTGTAAAAGACAACTCAAATTATATCAGCAGTTTCTTTTAAAACTGCCCATGTTGCTTATGCCAGCAGCATTAAAACCCAGATTATTTGAATCAAGACAAAAATCACTTTTTACCTGAGGCACATGCACTACTACTTCTGTCAGTTCTTTCAAATCTTCCTTGAAAACCTTTCTCTTCTCAAAAGCCTTTTTCTTCAGTCTCATTGCCCTGCTCTACAACTCTGTGTGTGTGTGTGTGTGTGTGTGTGTGCGCGCGTGCACACATGTATGTGTGTGTGTTCATGTTGTATGCATTGAATTTTGAAAATATGTGCATTTAAAGAACGTGTTAGCGCTTACAGCCTGTGCGGGTTAGGCACTCTAAGTATCCATTACTATTATTATGTGCGTGCTTCAATGCTATGTTGTGTCCAGTCTTATTAGTACCCAAACCTTTCAAAGGGCACTGACAGCATCAGCGGACAGCTAAGCAGAGATAAAGAACACCCCTTCAGTGGCATAACCAATTCTGGCAGAGTGTGGAGGAAGGCGCTGGAAAGCGAGGCTTGGAGTGTGCCACACAAGGTCACCTCAGGATAATCAAACTCAGTCATAAGCAAACACACACTTCAAAACCTCATACGTGTACATAAAAACTCTCTGTCATAAGCAAACGCACACTTCAAAACCTCTTATATATATGTACGTATAAAAAATTCTCAAGTCAGTCAACAAAAATAATTCCCTACAAAACATACATCATTACATCTATAATGTTTCAAAGAGTTAGTCGCTTCAGTATTATCCCTGTTAAAAAAGCACACAAGGCTAGGACATGCTGGCATTGTCGGCCATTCCATCTAATTTATTGATACCTGATTAATGACAAATATAAAAAAAGGAATCCACAGAAACAATTTTTAAAAATTTAAATGTTAAATATATACATAATGGCAAAATACCAGTGCCATATGGCAGCAAGCTGCACATAACACCTACCAACTATCATCTCCTAGCTGCTCAGCAAGAGCCATACAAAAAAATCCTCACTCTTGATGAAAAATGTTGAAGAGTTTTCTGAGAATTTTCTTTTTAAAGAGTCAGGAAAATGGACTATTAATATTACAGTATTACTATTAGCACAAAAACGACAAGACAGAAAGAGCAAGAGGACTTGGCACAAAAACAAGAGAGGAGATAGGAAAGAGGAATCCAGATGGGAGAGACATCAAACACCCTTGGCCTCCCTTTGGAGGCTACAAAAAAAAGAAGAAAAAAAAGCTTCAATCTGACCAGCTTGTTTCATCAGCCACAAACAACATGCAATCGCTACTGCAATTCCATCCTTGCAGGATTACTATTGGAACAACAAAATTTAACACTTTTTTCACAAGGGGTCCAAAAAACAATGCTGCAAAACTAATTCTCGGAAAGTCCAAATACAATCATGTAACACTGCTCCTGAACGAACTGCATTGGCTTCCCATTAAATTCTGACCACAGTACAAGATAGCCACTCTCATCTACTGTTGTTGTTTTTTTGCTCTCTGCCAGTTTATCTTTCCTGGACACCATCATGAAACCTTTGATCACTGTGTGAGCAGCTCCTCAAAGTCCTGAGTAAGTAAGTAATTTGGTGTTTTACGCCCAGTCAACCATTATGGTTATCTCAGGGTGTTACACATTTTGTCGGTACACAATATCTGTTAAAAATATGTGCACGTTAAAAACTTATAAGGATTTTTTCAAACAGTCGTAAGAAGTGGGTAAAACACAAACTGGAAACCTTTTCTCAAATATATATTATGCTTTCTCAAGTCGATCACTTCACAAACGTAAAACAGAAATCCATGTATAAAAATCAGTCATCAATTTTCAAACCGTTAGTCCCTTCAATATTACCCCCGTTTAGAGAGCGCATAAGGCTAGGACATGCTGATTTCGTCGACCATTCCGTCTGATTTATTGATACCAGGTTAAAGAAAAGTATAGAAAAGGAATGGATGAATATGATACAAAATTAAAAAATGTTATATAAATGCTTACCAGTGCCATATGGCAGAGAGCTGCACATACCATCTATCAACTAACATCTCCTAGCTGCTCAACAGGAGCCACATCAAGAGGCCTAACTCCCAACAAAAATTTGCGAGGTTTTCGAAAAAGTTATAAGAATGGACTATCTGCATAAAAATGAACAGATAAAAAGAGCAAGAGGGTTATGCAGAAAAACAGGTTTCCTGCACTTCCATAATAGCTCTTTGTACCATCTTGCGAGTGGATTTATTTCTTCAAAGTTAACTTAAAAACTTCTTAAAAATCACTGAATAATGCAGTAAACCATTATTTCATCTTTAAAGAATTGATGACGATTCCATTTCGTCATCTGACAGGACAGAGTATTGGTTGGAGAGAACTTGGTTCTTCTCCGCCTTGCTCTGCCTGTCTGGAACTTTTGGCTTGGGTAGCACCTGGAGCCTGCTGGAAGGAGTGGAGCGCCTGGGGTGCGTAAACCCCTCGACGTCCACCAGGACCCCATCCATCCTCACCTTAGTAGGTGAGCACCTCAAAGATGACGAATCATCTTTCGAGGTCGCAGTTTTTAAGGGACCTGCTGAACCCTTAGGTGTGCTTTTGGAGGGAGCCGCAGAACCCTTAGATGCCATTTTGTGGGGATTGGCGGAACCCCTAGAGGCCGTTTTGGGGGGATCGGCTGAACCCCTATCCATCTCTGAAGAACACTTAGCGGACTCGCACAGAACCCGGGCGTCGGCTGATACCATCCTCGGCTTCCCAAAGGAAGCCTGGGTTCCGGTCTATACTGATCCGGGTCCGCCAGAAGAATGTATGTTTGATTCGGTCGTCCTGAGTGGACAATCTGAAAACACCCAGGTTAACAAGGTTTGACACTGAACAGATTTGGATTCTCTCCTGGTGGAAGCAGCAGTGGCATAAGTCCTACCTCCAGTGATCACAGTCGGCATCTTGGCTTCAACCAACTGTCTGGCTTCTGGAAAGGATATGCGTTTCTCAACGCGGACACGTTGAATCTCCTTCTCCTTCTGCCAGACCGGGCAATCTTTAGCCGATGAAGCGGGGGGACCATTGCAATTAGAGCACAGCTTGGGTCCCTCACAGTCACATTGACCTTCATGCTTATCTTTTCCACAACCCGTACACTTCACAGCAACCTTGCAATGTTGGCTCATTTGGCCAAACTTGTTGCAGTTGAAGCAACGCATAGGGTTAGGAACAAACAAGGCCACCTTCACCTTTAGATTGCTGACCGTGATCTCTTTTGGGAATTCCGGGGAACCGAACGTCAAGAAAAGAGTGTTGGTGGGGGTCACCTTCCCCTCCTTCTTCAGTGTCACTTGATTCACCCCAACCACACCCTGATCCTTCAGCTCATCTCAGATCTCAACCTCCGACATGTCAGCGAGGTCCTGACATCTGATTACTCCCCGAGAGGAGTTCAGAGTCTTGTGAATTGTGACTCTGACTGGTCTGTCAATAAATCTGTTTGTTCTGAGTTGGTTTTGGGCCTGGGCCCTTTTGCCACACTCCACCAGGAAAGATCCACCCTCAACCTTTTAATGCTCTTGAGGGTTCCAGCCCCCAGGCGGTGACCGGAAACCCTTCTGAACAGCAAAAGGTGACAGTTTGCTCAGCAGGAGGTCGTCACTAGATGACTCCACGACAAGAAACCTTGGCCAATTGTTACAGTTGTAGGAGCATTCATTTTCAGAGTCCGAGTCCGAGTCCTGGTCGTTGTCCCGTAATCTTTTTTTATTTGTAGGTGCCATGTTATGTTTCTGAAAGATTCATTACGTTTTGTCCCCACCCACCACTGAGTCCAACAAGGGGATGCACACAAGTGGTATTCCAGCAAATGTGCACCAGGGCTCAAAATGCAATATACTCAGGTGATAAAAACAAAACAAAGTTTACTTCTATCCCCTGATTGACCCTCAGCCGCTGCCTTCTAATCGAAATTAGGACAAAGCACGACCAGTCGATTTATTGGGTCGGGCCAACCCAACCACCCGTCTAGGGGAAGTCCAGGCTGAAGAAGTGTGTTGGACCCCATGGGGGACCTCAGCCACCAGGATCCCATCCTCCCCTCGACACGGGATGCAGCGCATGGCAAACATGCTGGGTCTGAAGGTGACCGCAGAGAGCAAGAAGAACTATATAAAGAAGAGTTGTGTTGTAGATAAATGCAGGAGAATGGCCGTTAGGTAGAAATAAGCTGTAAGAAGGGAGCTGAAAACAGAGGTATTGTGGAGAGAGTTTTTGGAATGAAATATAGTTGAAAGGACTGGTAGACAGAAACTAGACGTAAGAAAAGTGTGAAAGGGGTGGAGCAGCTTGGTTTAAACACCCCCGGCGCGAGAAGCCGGCTCCATGGGGGCTCAAAGTCCTGAAGTGTGCTCAAACTGTAACACATGCTGGTGGAGCGTTCCTTCAGCTTTCTTGCACCTTCTGTCTGGAACTCTCTGCCATCTGATCTCAGAAATCTCCTAGTCCTCCTTTAAATCCAGACTCAAAATTTACTTGTTCATGATAGCTTTCTGCTCATGGCTCCCACTAACACTCAAATGTGCATCTCTTATACACTAGAACTGAAAAGGACACACTAAACTTGTATCTAGAGAGTCTAATGGGTTGCACACACACACAAAATCTAAATAATGCCAAGGTTATGTTTTTTCCTGTTCTCCTGTTCCTGACTGACTGAAAATGCTGTCATATAAACTCTTTATCTGAGGTCTCTGACACACTGAGCATTGCAATTTTTGTACCACCTGTTCTGTCTCAAAAGCAATAGCTACCTTACACCTGACTTTACTACTGACAAGAACACGTTTTCCCAAACCTCAAGAGACACGAAGGACTACACACATTACTTCACATCTGTAAAACACAAATACACCAGCACACAGCTAATACCAAGGTAACAAAGATCTTCTTCAAATATTGCTTTACGTCCACAGAGATCATAATGACTATTACTATTAGGGACAGGTGCCCAGGATGGCCACCTTGACTTTCACACAGCTCCCAAGCTTGTAACAAAGATATTATGTCAGCATTTTAGTTTATATACCCTACATTGCAAGACATTTTGCTATTCTGGTTCTGAAAAGCGTAATATCAAAAATCATGCAAAGACAACGAAAATTCAGTACAGATTGTTGTACAGGCTGTTACTGTGAAGGATTTTAACATGAAAAATAATTTCTTGTGAATTTTCAGCTGTCAATTTTTTATTTATTTTTTAAATCGATCAATAAATAAATTAATTAAAAAGGAGAAGACAAAAAGAAGAAAACGAAACAAAACACAATTGCAATTTCTTGAATAAAATTGTGTATGTGTGTGTGTGTGTGTGTGTGTGTGTGTGTGTGTGTGTGTGTTCAAACTGGCACCACAGTAATCAAGGGAGGCAACATAAGTTTTCAGTGGTGTTAAGACAATACACACATTTAATTTCAGAATCATCTGTACCTAACTTGTATTACCCTGTTCTCCATTTTCAATTTGCAAAAGATAAAATCGTCATTTTCTGTTTGGTTCTGATATGTTCCACAGATTTAGAGCACTACTCTAACTTGTTTTAGGCACGTATCTTGTAATGGTCTTGTGTTTAAAAGTGCTACATATTTTGCTTTCTTACTATGCTACTTAAAAAATCCTTTTGATACTGACAGATGGATGCTACTAGAACACACTGGCAGGGTTGTCCCACCCATTTGTATTCAAATTGTCATTGTTTCAAAGCTTTAGGACAAAATTCACTTTCATCAACACAATGATAAATTTAGCAGACAGAAAGCTAACAGCAAATTTTATGTCTGTGCCAAGTGTCATTTATATACATTCAAGCAATGGTCTGATTTCCAGGTATTTGTGATAAACCAGCAGCAAGGTGACCATGTCATACTTTGAAAAGAATTGATTTCAAATTTCCTGGCCTGCTATTTATAGGCAGGCCAACCTTTTAAACCTATATAAATGTCCTTCTTGGCACACCTGAAAAGCTGTAATTTTTATTTTTGCATCCAGATATGCAGTTCCGGTAGGTACATCG
The DNA here is from genome assembly GCA_018857735.1 of Alviniconcha marisindica. Classification (NCBI taxonomy): domain Eukaryota; kingdom Metazoa; phylum Mollusca; class Gastropoda; family Provannidae; genus Alviniconcha; species Alviniconcha marisindica. Next base: position 69,415 of record JABMCL010001110.1, on the reverse strand, counting down.
CACACACAAAATTCTGCATGTCAACCGCACTGATTGTATTCAGGTGACACTACCCAGAGTGGTAAAAAGTTGCCTGCATCGCAAAGAAACTTCATGCTCTGCTCTCTCGCACTGAATATTTCTGCTGGGCCCTTATTTGGCAACAAGGCTATTTGTTTGGATACATTTTTGCAATCACCTTGTGCTTGGAAGTGCCACATATTTTGATTTCTTACTATGCTACTTAAAAATCTCTTTAATACTGAGCGCAGACAGATGGGTGATGATAAAAAATATTTTTACAGAGCTGGCACTGGTGCCAACCACAAGAGTAATACTGTCATTGTAGAACTAGAAGGGGCAAAAGTTACACACGTACAAGGCAGTAATAATAGTAGTTCTACTTCTGTGCATCTGCTGTTTATTAATTCATGTTAACAATTTAATAATAAATAATAGATACAATTTCTTAATCTTATAAAGCACCATTCTCTAACTCAAACTGCTCTGAACAAAGTACTTGATCAAATTAAAAAACACATTTACGTAATAACATACATTTCAACAAACCAGAACCTTAAAAACAGTATTCTAGCATAAACACCTAGCAATATGTGGCCGGCTGTTTTGAGTGCCGATGGTGTATGTGTATGTGTGTGTTTGTGTTGTGGGTATGAGTGAGAAAGATTCATAGCATATAATAGTAGAACAGAGTAGCAGCTGATTGTGATGTGGGCCTGCACACACCAGCATGGCAACCTTAGTATTTATTTTAAGTAGTAGATATGTCACATCATCACTGGCATGATGTCATAATTTTATGAGGTAAAAGTTTTACTCAGGGATCAGCTGGGGGTCAGAAAATAAATTAGCTAAGTGCCACAGGCAGTCAGTCTTTTTTCCCAAAAACAAAAATTAATTTAAAAAAGAAACCCTTGACCCACACAGGGTAAGTAAAGTACATTTATAATATTTATTGGGTTGAGGATGAAGTGGAATTGTTGCTGTTCTTTTCTGAATAGTATCATTATAAGGAAGAACAAATTAATAACAAAATAGCTTGCCGTTGATGTGTTGCGTTGCACCGTTTGGGATATTGTATGCTGTGTCTATGGATAGACTGAATGAGTCACTGAGTGGTTGAAAGGAATGAGTTTGAGGATGTTGTGTGGGTTTACATGGGGTTGGATCAGTGCTTGAATATTGGCAGGATGCATTCTGGCAGCTGTGGATTGGCAGGATGTATTCTGACAGCTGTGGATGGTGTGCATGCATATGGTTGTGATGTATGGATCAAAAATGTTTGCATGTATTGTAATAGGTGCTGTTTGTTTTGTGTTTCAGGGCTTAACATTTAGCTTTAACACTTAGTTTTATCGCTTAGCTTCATCATTATTTTGATTGCTTAGTTTTATCACCTAGTCTAACACTTAGTTTTACCACTTAGTTTTATCGCTTAGCTTCATTGCCTAGCCTAACGCTTAGTTGCATCACTTAGTATATTACTTTTTTCTTTTCTTTTTTTAAAACTATTTTTATTCAATTTTTAAGCATGTGGACATGTAAATACATGTATACACCAGGTATACACACAAATCCAAAGTTAATATATGCAGACTATGCAATGGTGTACAAAAAAAGAAGAAGAGGAAGAAAGCCAAACAAACAGAAAAAAAAGTAAGGGCAAAAATATATAAACAAAACTACATGCATACATACACAACAACAACAGCAACAACAAAAAAGTATAAAACAAAACAAAACAAAACAACAAAGCAAAAAACAAAAAGAGAACAAAACAAAAAACAGAAGAAGAAAAAAACAGGCACGACAGCAGTAATGACGACATATGAAAAAAGGGAGAAAGAATGGTACAATAACAGCAGCAGCAAGTGGGACAAAAAACAAAAATAAAAAAAGGGTGGGGGAGGGGGGCGGGAGGAGTTGCATAGCAGTCGTGGTGCTTGACGTTGGAACACTTGAGCATTACATGTTCATTGGCATCCATAACTATGTAGACATGTTCATTGGCATCCATAACTATGTAGACATGATGTGAGGATGTAGATATGGTCATGTAATCAAATTTAGCCATCATTCTGAACAAAGGGCATATATAACAAAGCCATTTTGACCAAAAAGAGGCATGCTCCATGTTGACATTCCTCCTTTTTTGATACTTTTTATGACAGTTTTTCTGTTAATCCCATCTTCCATACAAACTTAAAGCACATTTTGCAATTTATCAACAAAACCATCAGGTGGATTTCGCAGTAGAATCCATAACTGTACAATTTTCGATAGAATCAGAGATTTCAAAACGGCTATCTTTCCTAACAGGTTTATTGTTCTTTTGATCCAAATATTAAATAGTATTTTTATTTCAGAAAATATATTGTTATAATTGATTTCTTCACAATCAGTTAAATCTGCTGTAAGCCACACACCTAGAATCTTGAATTTGGGAGGATTCCAATCTATTTTTAATATAAGGTAGGTATTTAGTTAAGGACTGCCTTTTGCTTCCAAGCCAAATTGCTTTAGTTTTACCAGAGTTCATTACCAAGCCAGATTTTCTACCAAAGTTATCTACGACACTAAAACTTTGCTCAAAGGAGATTACATCGCCCTCTGACATCTGAGTATCATCAGCAAACTGTACAATCTTATGTTCTTCGTCATAAATATTAATCCCTTTAATTAGTCTATTTTCTCGAATCATAATACCCAGAATTTCTACACACAGCAAAAACAAATAAGGTGAAATTGGATCGCCTTGGCGACATCCTCTTTCAATAAAAAAAAAAACGGTGAAATATGCCCATTAACAATGACCGTTAATTTAATTTTGTTGTCAAATGTGTAGATCCACTGACATATTATTGGACCAAATCCAAAGGCCTTCAGAACTTTCATCATAAAGTTCCAATCAACTGAGTCGAAAGCCTTCTCGAAGTCAACGCAAATAAGCAACCCAGGTAGATTATTATAATTTAAATAAGATATATATAAGTCTAATATTGTCTCCCATATATCTTTTTGACATAAACCCAGTTTGGTCGTCATTTACAAGTGAAGGAAGTACCTCCTTTAGTCTGTTAGCAATACAAGATGAACCAATTTTGTAGACTACATTTAACAATGAGATGGGCCTACAGTTCTTTATGTATTCCTTTGGTTTATCCCCCTTTGGAATACACACAATTAATCCCTCTTTTTGTGTTGCCAATAATTTGCTTTTGTCGAAGCCATCATTGAGTGATCTTACAACAAAGTATCCAAGCTGTTTCCAAAACACTTTAAAAAACTCTGATGTAAAACCATCAGTGCCCAGATTTTTATTGTTTTTCATGTTTTTAAGGGCTCTCATTGCTTCTTCCAGCGTTATTTTTCCTTCAATATTATTAGCTTCTTCATCTGATAGTGTTGGAATTGTATGTACAATTTCTTCAATTTCACAATCTTTTTTTCATATAATTTTTGATAAAATATGCCAGCTTCAATACTGAGTTCTTTTTCATCACATACTTCTTCTCCTTGGTTTGTTATAAGGTTGTTCATGTGCTTCCTAGCATGTCTTTTTTCTAAACTACAAAAATATTTTGACACTTTTTCACCTTCCAATATCCATCTGGCTCTAGAATGTAGCAATACACCTTCCATTCTCTTGCTTCTAATTTCAATAAGTTCAGACTTTAAGTCTTCTAATTTTTTCTTTTCTTCAGCTGTTCTCTATACTTTCTTTTCCAAAGGTTTAATGTTTTCTTCCAGTTGTTCTTCTTGTTCTTTGGTTTTGCATTTTCATTTTTGGCATAAGCAGTTGTTTTTGATCTTAGCTTCATTAGTAAGACATCAAGAAACAGCTGGTCAGATACTGTAAATTGAATATCGGATACTGGTATGTAACCGAGTGCTTTGTGTGTGTTGTTGTTGAGTTTTTGTTTAATGTCCTCAGATGCTAAAAGCATATTAGGGACAAAATTGTGTGTCCAGGGCCATGACCCTTTAAACCTTTCTTTTCTGGCCCTTTTCTTTTTTGATTGGGTGTGAGTTTTATGGCCCCAGTTATCTAAAGTGTTAAAACTTGTGCGCTGGGCCTGCAGCATCCTCTTTCCCCTAGTGTCCCTGCTGAGGCAGGTTGTTTGTTTGCTGTTGCAGCCTGTGTTCATATCAGGGGAGAGCCTACACTGTTTCCTGGTTGGTGTAAATAAAAGTTATGTTATAGCAACCTCTGACTTGTGACTCTTCGTTCATGCTTCCAACCTGCTTCCCTCACTCCCCACCCTGCTCACCTACAGGTATATTATGCATTTATTTTCTATCATATAACATTATAGTGTATTCTTCAATCACATTTTTTATTTCTTCATTTATTTCTTTTACATATGCATAATCTTTCAACAAGAAATCATAAAATTTCCAGAATGATTTCATTTCTTTTTTTCCAAATAAAAATTTCAGAACAATCATAGAATGATCTGACCAGTATCCATACTGGATATCCGTTTGCTCTACATACGGAACCATGGATTCTGAAACGAGAAAAAAATCCAGACAGCTTTGTTGTAGCGGAGTTGACCTTCACCAAGTAAATCAGCATTTAGATCTCACCATATATCCGTTAGGTCCAAGTTTAAAATCATATCTTCTACTCTGTCTCTAGCTAAAGAGTTATTAACGTGTTTATAATTACAATAATCCATATTTGGATTGAGTACTATGTATTGGGTGATTCAGGCGAGGTTGTTAACTCCCTTGACTTTTGCCCGGCATTGCTTAAGTCCCTTGGCTGCTTTTACTTCCGGTGCATACTTTCTTCACAATGGAAGGCGGTGACAGTGAATTTGTGAATTTTACGCTGCCAACTTTAAAGGCATTTTTGGAGGCCTGTAGTCATAATGTGTCTGGCAATAAGTAATAACTTGTTGCTCATGCTACAGGATGCCCCAAAACGCATTTTTTCTAAGAACTCGTGATCTTCTGGTCAGCAAAAAAATGATGAAAAGACACTTTTTTTCCACCCTCCATCCCCTTTCCACGGTAATTTTTGCAACTGCAACAGTATTGGCATTTGTACTGCTTCGCGATTCTAGGTTCAACTTCCACTGTTATACACAGCGTGAAGCAACGCCTACTCAGAAATCGGCCCGGAAGTGCGCTGTGACCTCTCACGACTTCTTGCGCGAAAGATTACAAAGCGCATTCACTCTAGCAAACCAGCTTCGCTGAATCGCCCAGTATATTACTTAGTTTTATCACATTAGTTCCATCTACTTCTAACCTTAATCTCAATTTAATACCATTATTAATTTATTAGCAGCCTGTTGGTGGTCCATATTGTCATTCCATAGAAGTCTAAATTCAATCATAACCCCATAATTTACTTTAACAGGAAAAGAATAATCATTAAACAATTGTGAAGTTGAACCCCGCCTTGTGTCTTTTGTTTGTTTTGGAAACAACATATATGTAGGGGAGTGTGGGGAAGGGAGAGTGAGGGAAGCAGGTCGGAAGCATGGATGAAGAGTCACAAGTCAGAGGTTGCTATAACATAACTTTTTATTTGTACACCAACCAGGAAACAGTGTCTGTGTTGGAAAAGACACAAGCAAACAAAACATTTAGAATATGAAAGCAAATGTAAAGCCTAAACAACAGCAATTATCTAATAAATACAGTAACCATGTAGGTTACTATAATACATGATGGTAACTCACTAACTGTGACAAAATTATTAATTATCAAGCACATGACTTGCACTTAAAACCCATATCTCACAGAATCGCGGTGAGTATACAAGAGACTGATTAACTGATGATCAATTAACTGATGAACTCCCAGTACATAATAGTATACAATAAAGTAACAGTGAAAAATATCGATTACCAAAATCATTCTTAACAGGAAGAGTGAGATAATTGTTACAGCAGTTCCACTTAAGCAAACAATGAGACAGACAGTGACACGGGTGGCACTTTAGACCATGCCGTAAGCGGGAGGAAGTCAGTCATAAACTGACTGGCTCCAGCCTCGTTACTCAAAGCGTTACAGCATGTTACTATTACTGACTAGCAGAGCATATCTGTGAACAACGTCAAGCATCTTACTGACGCGGGTAGCGCATCAAGAATCTAAGCTGTTGATCTGGCTGCGCCTGTCTGCTCGGTTAGTAAACAGAGACAAAGACCTAATTGCCACCACTGACGCGCGTTGCCGGCCTGTTCAGGTACACGCACAAAGACCCGGAAAGGGTTTACAAGCTAAGCAGAGTGAAAGTCTGCGCGCCCAAGACTCGGCCATACAAAAGCCAGATCAAAACAGAAATAACACATCTCACAGTTTATAATCCAATCACCCCTATGCACTAAACCATATTCAACTAGTAAAATGAACATTTGACAGCTATGAAGTCAACATCTTCAAAGTGTTAGCCACAATATACCACCGATTTCATGTAGAAAAATAGATCAGTAGGAAACTAAACAAATAAGTTATGCCGCACAGAGATCTGCACAGTCGCACAAAGGAACCATACCCTACTGAGGGATAACCGTTTACATCGGCAAAGCATCACTCCAACTGAACATCCAACAACGGCAGCATAATATACTAGCTACATATCAGCTAACCAAGGTTACTTCTGCATACATTTTTGAAACACCAGTCATCCTGTGGCATAAAGGCTTAACATTTGAATGCACAAACAATGTACACTGACGCCAAAATTACCCACATGTTCAAGAACCAAAATCAAGGTACATTGTGAACATGGTAACATTATAAACATATATATGATTTACATCAATAAGAAACGATAGAATAACAAGCCATAGAAAAATAACTACTTACACTGTGTTACAGGCTCTCCCCTGTGATGAACACATGAACACCAGCCGCAACAGCAAACAACCTGCCTCTGCAGGGACACTGGGGGAAAATGGACGCTGCCGGCCCAATGCACAGGTTTTAACACCTTAGATAATTGGGGCCATAAAACTCCCACCCAATCAAAAAGGAAAAGGACCGGAAAGAAAGGATTAATGGGTCATGGCCCGAAACATGTATACAATACACTCAGTTACATCTATATTAGTATATATATATATATATATATATATATATATATATATATATATATATATTCCGTTCAGGAAATGCGTAAACAGAGGTGGGCCTGGGCTCTCATTCCCTATCCCATTCTTAATCCATCCCTAATAATAATAAACCATACAGTTTCTGTGGACATAAAGCACCAAAAGTAAATAACATGGTGCTTAATGTCCACAGAAACCATGAGGCTTATTAGGGACGGGGAGAAGGGGCGGAGGGGGTATGGAGGTTGGGGAATAGGGAGATTATATACCTATTGCTACACTGTCACCACCAGAATGATTCCTGCATTAAGATGGGCAGCAATGTGAGCCATTTTAATGTTTCAGTCGGAAGCGATGGACAAAGTCACAAGACAGTGTCCACAAACCACAACTTTTCTGAAGAGAGAGGAGAGCCGAAGCGGTATTGAACCCAGGTCCTTCCGCTTACCAGCCTAACACCTTACCGCTAGGCCAAACTGGCTCACATAAAGCACCATGAAAGAAGAACCATTTATATACACAGTGAACTACACACCCACACAAGGAAACACATGAACACCAATCAGTTGTCCATCCCCCACTCAAATGTATACATACAATGATACATTATTATATATACGCATCACAATTAGTGAAAAAATATGACCAATATTCTCTCAACTCTTTCCCACGAGTTTCTCTTTCTCCTCCCCAACCCCATTCCCATTTAACTGTAGTGTTAGGTTTGACCCTTTAAAATAGCCCTCTAAAAGTTGTAGCACTAGCAGAGACTGAGAGAGTCTGGTCTACGAACACCCACTAATGTGAGCCCTGAAAACGGCAGTTACACACGTTACTTTGCTGCCAGATCGAAGTGACGAAGTGATGCTTAATGTCCTCAGATGTCGGCTGACATATTAGGGACAAGCTGTGACCAATGCCGAAGCATGGTTCAATAAATCTGTACGTCCACGGAAGCCAGAAGGCTCGTTAGGACGGACAGCCCAGGACGGCCACCTCGACTCTCAAACAGCTCCTGAACTATGAGATCGAAGTGTAGTTCACTGTGGAACTTGGAGTTGGACATTACCAAAATAAAGTGGGGGGCGTGATCTCCTTTGTCCAAATCTCTTCCAGAATCTGGACCCGCCAAACTCGGGGGCAGGTTTTCCTTTTTCTTTTCTTTTTCTCTCAAACGTTTCATTGCAGATTTTGGCTTTATTTTCTATTATGGCCCGGTTTTGATGATTCTAGTGTATTTGTTGCCCAAAATGATATATAAAACAGACAGACCTTAATTCAATTCGATGATGCTATTCACTGCAAAGCTTCTCTCACTTTGATGGTGTTTGTAAGAATGTTAAAAAGACCTGAAAGTGAGAATAACACTTTCGCGACTTTAGAAGTAGTTGGCAAGCGCGATAGGAATAGCTTCCCTTGCTCTGATCAGTCTATTTTTGCCACGGGGATCTTCTTTTCTTTCTTCTTAACAAGTTGGTTCTATGATTGTAGTAAGCCGAAAAAGCGACACAGGGAGCAAAATTACTGCTTCATATGTGCTGTATCTTTGTTTTAGTCGAAAATTTTGAGTGCTATATGCACAAATGCAAATTAAGAGTGAACCCTTATCCCCCTGGAATACTTCAATAAGTTTTGTACACAATCGGCAGTAGGTCTAGGCTTATGAGCCGAGCGAGCAGTGTCAAACTGCAGGCAAAACCGTTCTTGTCTTGTGGGAGCTGTGTCACCTGGTAGCTGTTGATCAATCGAAATGGAATTGCTGCCAGTAGTGGAACTTGTGACAACACTTGTCACTTTTATGCTTATGGCATCTGGCATGTAAGTTTATAATGATGCCCTTGTGTCTTCTTGTATTATATAATGTGCAGGTTAAATGAACATGAACAGCATTAAAAGTTTTGTAACTGAACATGCCATTGATTTTATAAGAGCACTTTCCCAGACACTGTATATATATATAATCATTTTTTTCATTTTTTTTTTCTTTCATTTTTTACTCTGGACAATGTCTTTGAAATAATTTCATTTTCTTAACCTTTTCATGGGGAACAGTATAAAATACATGGAAATGAATTGGTATTGTCTGAAATTGCCAAAATGAGCAATGAAATCATGGCAAAATCATACAATTTATAGAAAGGAGAAGGGAAAAATGGCTCTAGAAGCAGAAATAGTTACTCAGTGATGGTAAAACTGAAAAGAATTACTCAGAACTATATACATGTGCACAACAAGAGAACAGAATGGGACATGTGTCTTGTTTTGTAGTAAAAGATAATAAATGCATTCTTTCATGCACTGCTTCTCCTGTTGGAGCAATTAAACAGCCCTTTGAACAAAAGCAGTGAAGAACTGAGAATGAAATAGTGGTGTTGATATTTTCATAGTTCTTTTCAATTTGTTCAAGATTATGCAATCAAAGCAGAGATGGGATTGGAGTTCTTACCATTTATCTTCAGAGGACCCAAATTAAAAAAATGCTTGGCTTGACTGGCATGATTTTGTTTATTGCACGATTAGGAGCTTTATTCAAAGAAAAATATAAAATTATTCACACAGCCTTCAGTTAAGTCACCAGACAAATTATTAGGCCTGAGCAGATTATGTGCCTGAGACAATGCCATTGTCAATTGTTTGCAGGCTGAGTCTACAAAAATGTGTGTAAAACAACAAAATGTAATGACAAAATATGCATTCCATAAATAGCTGCGCCAAAAGCAGAAACTGATGCTGCAGAAAAATTGTACCTAAACCAATAAAAACGCATGCCAAAAATAATTTTTAACTAAACCTGTGAGGGCTAGCCTTCCCAGTTGCAGCCTATATTTCTCATATCAAGTTAAAAGAACAAATCCACAATAAAAGTTTTGTGAGTGAACGTGCCACTGATTTTATTTCAGTTTTGTATGGTGATTTTTTCAGGAGTTCATTACCATGTTGTGCACTCTTTTCCCCACGCTTCATTTAAAATTGTGGCATCACAACACCAGGAAGCTCTCAGTTTGAAGTACAGGTCACGGAAAAAATGCATGTGGATTGCAATCTTTTTTCTTCACTGATTGTTTTTATCTCTGTGAGTGTGAATTTTTTATGACGTATTACACTGGAATTTACAGTGTTCTGGAAAGAAAAGAAAAAAGTCTGTGAGAAAAGGTGTGGTCTATTGGGCAGTCTAATTTTAATTCATAGTGATTGGTCTTTTGGTAAAATTAGCCAGCAGATGGAGAAAAAAAATGCAGCAGACAAATCATGACTAAAATAAACAAACATTCATACCAATTAATTTAGTTTTTCTCTCACTAAATCTGAGAAGGCAAGTTCCTTTAACACACACTCACACACACACACACATGCATACACACACACAACACACACACACACACACACACACACACACACACACACACACACACACACACACTGAGTTCAGGCAGGACTTGTGACACACTGATAGAGCCCAGTCCTTGACAGGAAAAAAAGAAGTACCATCCTGTCAGCCAGACATACTTGTATAGTCACCCAGACAAAAATTATGTTTTCATTTCAGGGGAACTTCGTCCAAACGTAAAGAGAACACACTCAATGAAAGGAAAGGCTAAAGAATGACACCAAAAACCAGTAATTGTTTAGTGGTTTCAGAAAGACTAACTATGAACTTTTTCAGCATAAACTGACGTGGAATTAGAGTCAACTCAGTACAAATAGTGTGAACCCGACCAAAGTGCTTTGTTTCTGAAGGCCTAACTGGTCCTGCAAAACAAACGTCAGCTAACAGTGTCCCACGATATGGTTTGTTGCCAAGCGAACAGCCCGGCTCCCAGAACAGCACAGTTTTTCCCATACACTACTTGTAAAATCGCACTCATTGGTTGTTTCGTTTGTGGACTGATCCCTTATGCAGCTGATGTCACAGTTTGGAAAAGTTCACTTGTATGGTAAGTAAGGCTTATTAGGGACGGGGAGAAGGGGGTATGTAGGTAGGGGAAGAGGGAGACTATATAGTATATACCTATCGCTACACTGTCACCACCAGAATGACTTCTGCATTAAGATGGGCAGCGATGAGAGCCGTTTTAATGTTTCATTAATTGTGAGGGACAAAGTCACAAAATGAGACAGTGTATGGGTTGATACGTAGTGTTGAGGGTACAGTTTAGAGGGTATTTTGGTGAGCGAGGTTCCCCAACCTCGAGTGGACGAATTTCCCCTAAGCCACCCTATTAGGACATCATTTCGTTGTGCGTCTTGGCAATTTCAAACAATATCAATTTATTTCCGTGTATTTTATGCTGTTCCCCATGAACAGGGTAGGCAAATGAAATTATTTCACACACACTGTCCAGTTTTCAAAAAATAAACATTGAGAAAAATAGTATGTACGTGACGTACACAATACTGAGAAGTTCCGGTATCCTCTCAATGATGTCATACTAAAACGCGGGAAAGAATTCGTAAAAACAGTGTTACTGTTAGTAACACTGCCTGGGAAAGTCCTCTTCTAAAATCGTTATAAAACCGTGATCAACGGCGCGTTCAATCACAAAATTTTCAATGCGGATCATGTTCGTTTAACCTCCTCTAAACACAGGAGAAGTTTAGCCTCCGAGGGAGAGTTCGTTTAAGGTCTTCCAGATCTAAACATAATGCCTCAAATATTACGAGCTAAATATGCATTATGCTTTTTGTTTTCTACACTTCGACCTAAAAAAATATATTTAAAAAATGGTTGTTGATTTTTGGTTGAGCTATGTTGTTTTCCCGTCCAGTTCTTCCAAGCACTGGACATAGCTCACCCAAAAAAGATAAGTTATTTCGTTTCTCATCTCATTTTTCATCGTTTTTCACAGTTTAACTGTTAAGTGTCGTTTTGTAGCTTGACAAAGGGGATTACCCCGAAAATTTGCAGATTGTATTTTTGTCCTAATAAATAGCATTCTTTTGAACTTTTTATTTGTTGGGATCTCCTCTCATGTCATCTCTCGTTTAGATTATTGCGATGCTTTGCTCTCTGGTATTCCTCAGAAAAATCTAGACAAACTTCAGAGGGTTGTTCACTTGTTGTTGATCGCTTTTATATAGCGCTGTTCTCCTTTCTCGAGCAGACTCACTGCACTTGCATGTGATTCGATGGTGAAGTGATGCTTAATGTCCTCAGATGTCAGTTGACATATTAGGGACAAGTTGTGACCAATGCCGAAGCACGGTTCAGTAATTCTTTACGTCCACGGAAACCAGAAGGCTCGTTAGGACGGACAGCCCAGAACTTCCACCTCGACTCTCACACAGCTCCTGAACTATGTGTGATTCTACATGAGCGAATAGCTTTTTATAGCGCGTTTTTGAATATCCACCGAAGTGGTGTACTTACCGCACTGGCATGGCATGGCATGGCTTACAGCCACATGAAACTGCTGCCATCTCGACGCGTTCTGTGTACACCATACAACCATGCACCATGTCACTTCATGCAAAGCCACATGCATAAGGTGCATGCGTGTTTAGCTGTAACCTGCCACTTGCACTTTTGAATGTGCTGCCCATTTTGTTCGCAGAGCATCCAAGCGTTCCCTTGTTTTGGCACGTTTTGTACCATCTTATGTTTTGTCATCAGGGTGACAAAACGTGCAACCATTGTACCTTTTTAACTTATAATATCAATGCATGTAATAATGTGTTTGTGTGTGTGTGAAAGAGAGAGCGAAAGCAGTAAATAAGTCAGTCTTTAAGACCAATAAAACAAGATCATGTACAATGATTAAAATGTTCAGCACCAGCTGTGTGCAAGTCGTTGAACTTCAGTAACTAAAGAAGCAGTAAATGAGACTTTTCTCCGCAGATTGCTTACAGTTCAAAACTGGATGAATCCATTGAAAAATAAACAAACGATTGTTGCTTTTTTTCTTTTTTTTCTTTTCTTCTTTTTCTGCTTGCCTCACGACTATGTCACTTATGTTGTGTGATTGATGTTATAATAAAAAATTGTTAGGTGCATATAATGCTGTTAACGTCACATGGCACTCCGATTGTAAAACATTCTTGGGGGGGGGGGGGGGGGGCTATCACATCCAAATTCAGCCCATGTATACTTTCAATTTAATTAAATCATGCCAATCATTCCATCAGATATATCTACACACTATACAGAACACATACACGATCAAACCGCACAACCATTGTATATAGTAACATTTTGACACCTCTTACAGAGATACACTCATACAGGCAGCAGTAGCCTTGTGGTCTACTTGAAGCAATGCAGAATTTCAGTTTAAAGCTCACAGACGCGGGGATAATAACACGCACACATTCTACGAAAGAGGATGCTGGCGAAGGGGTGACAAAACGTGCCGCAACAAGCCCTCTTTTAGTTGACCTGTACTGGCATGCATTGTCTCATAAAATCCAGTTCAACCACTGTCAGTATCTGGCTGATCTTCTTTAGCTGTATATTCCATCCTGGCCTCTTCACTTATCTGCTGTATCTTTTGCATTTCGATTAGACACAAGACGCTCCAAGGGCGGCCCCCAAAAGGGAGGCCGGGGATGTCTGATGTTCTCCTCCTGTCTGGAAGCTAAGGGCTGTCATTTGATTCCCGTTTCCTATATCCTCTCTTTTTTCTTTTTTTTCCTAGTCCTCTTGCTCTTTCTGTCTTGTCATTTTTCTGCTAATGGTCCATTCTCCTGACTTTTTTTTCCCCCCAGAAAACTCTCATAATATTTTTTGTTAAGGCTTTTTTGTATGGCTCTTGTTGAGCAGCTAGGAGATGATATAGTTGTTGGTAGATGGTATGTGCAGCTTCCTGCCATATGGCACTGGTATTTGCCATTATGCATTTCATATAACATTTGTTTTACTTTATATTGTGTTTATCCATTTTTTCTTCTTCTATTTTTCTTATTTTGGTATCGATAAATTAGACAGAATGGTCGACGATACCAGTATGTCCTAGCCTTATGTGCTCTTTTATCAGGGTTTTTTGAAGGGACTAACTCTTTGAAAATTTGTGTCTGATGTTTGTGAATGTATGTTTTATGTTTTATGTTTGCGAAGTCATTGGTTGTGTAGATTACTACTACTACTCAAAGGGCGGCGTGCCTTTTCTTACATTGGTCCTGGCGTCTACAAAATGGAGTGAACGCATGACGTTTTGCATTTGCATGAAGTGATGTGACATGGTGCATGGTTGTATGGTGTACACAGAATGCGCGGAGATAGCAGCAGTTTCATATGGTACTAGTCACGTAACAGTCAAACAGCGCTATAAGTACACCTCTTTGGTGGATAACGTGCTATAAAGAGTTAGTCACTCAGATAGAATCACGTGAGAGTGCAGTGAGGGCCTCCTTCAGTTGTTGGAAGGCCTTTTGGTTTTCCTTCTTCAAGAGGCCGCCAATGGGTGCCAGTCGCTTGTAGCATTGCAGTTGGCTACCTGGTGCAAACGTGGGGACCAGCATCAAGCCAGGGGGCAGGGGATGGTGACAGGGCTCAGCACATCATTGTTGGGCACCACTGACTCGAACTGTGGTCATAAAAACATATTGTGTTGTATTTATTTTGGATGTGCGGACATGATCACAGTCTGCACATCCGATACTTTAAAAAAAAAACTTTTGTCTTCTATACCTTTTTGAAGCAGTTTTCCTTCTTTCTAGCGTTTATTATTTGATCAAGTGTGTGTGTGTGATCGAAAACATGCGCATATGCACATTGGGATTCTGTTTACCTGAGGGAAGCAGTTGATATTCTGAGTGAAGGACATGTGTAGCATCGGAGCAGATCTTTGTGCATTTCGGACTAGGGTCCTGGAGTGAAGGAGAGAGTACAGCTGACTATTTTTGAAGAAGTGCTTGTGATGCGCAATAGTTGGGATCTGAACCGAACTGACAGGTTTCCATAGAAAGACGTTATGCCATATCTAATCATGCTTTGAATGGTAGCATGATAGAACAACAGCAGTAAGCCTATGTTTGTGTTAACGCCAAATGCTCTTGAGTCGCCGGAGAAAGTAGAGATGCTTCTGGGCCCGGGAGCACACATGTTCAAGATGAACACTGAGTTTGCTGTCAATGTGAATACCCAAATACTTGTATGACCCAACTGGATCAATGTGTGTAGAAAGTGACGCTGACATAGTCTGCACACGCAGTGTGGGATGACGAGGAACATTTCACACAGGTTTGGCAAGCAAGACTCCAAGCATATTCTGCAGGAAGAGTAGGATTTTCGCCAAAAGCCTGGAGACCAGTAAAAAAATGGAAAGTACCGTAGTACCGAAAGTAGTGCCTGTACAGAGTGAACAAAAAGACACTAATGGACCTAGTTCAGATCTGTTTTGGCTGAGAAACAGATATTCTGTCGATTTCAGTGAATTATGAATAACATATTCATACCACTGACGTTGATTTCTTTGTCATTGGAAGATTTTCCCTCGGAAGAGTTGTTCAATACTGTGACAGCCT
Organism: Alviniconcha marisindica; assembly: GCA_018857735.1. Taxonomy (NCBI): domain Eukaryota; kingdom Metazoa; phylum Mollusca; class Gastropoda; family Provannidae; genus Alviniconcha; species Alviniconcha marisindica. The sequence continues at coordinate 53,882 of JABMCL010001110.1, read as the reverse complement.
TAACAGCAACATTGATTTTTGCAGCGCCATCTCTGTCTCCATGTGCTTTGAGTCTGATATGTATGTTTCTTTTAGGACATTGATTTTTTTTCTTTTTTTTTTCTTCTCCCTTTATCACGTGAAAACAAGAGAGCAAGCTGCTGATGTACATTCGTTTTTAGCGGGTGTAATCCTTGCAAGTTCAAGCCTACACAGTTCAATCATTTCAGTGGTTGAATCCGAATGTCGTCGGGAAAACAAATGGCACCGACGTAGCTTAGACTGGTGAAGCCACCGTTTTCTTGATAAATCATCACCCGGACACAAGAGCAAAGTTTTCTATTGTAAAACTTAACCTTTTTTATTTACAGACCACACAGAGAAAAGGAAAGAGGGTGCCCTGGAGAGACAACTATTCATGCCGAGATTTACATGATGTTTCAAACACACTTGGGGGTGGTGGGGTGGGGGGGCATTTTTTTCTCCCCCCCCCCCCCCCCCCCCACCAAATGCGTGAAAACGGTTCAATGTTGCTTTAAGCCCGTTCTTAATTGGGCGAATGTTTGTTCTCGAACCTAGTTGGGAATACTCAGCGAATCTAGTTGGTTCTTAATTGGGCGAACTCTTGCTTCACGAACCTAGTTGGGAGTATTCTGGTGGGTTCACACGATTGCAGAAGTTTGCAACTTACCAAAAGTTGCATATCTTTGCAACTTTTTGAAATAACAAACGAACGACAAAAAGATGAGATGAATCAAGCGTAGAAATGTGCCCCCAAGCATTTGGGGGTGGGGAGGTATATGCCTGTTCGAACGGTAGCTTCACAGAGTTAAAAAAATAAATAAATGCGCAATTATGTTTTATATGCGCAGGGTGGTGCTCTTTACTGCTTTTTATGCATGATTGGATGGTATGCCAAGATTAATGAATGATTAACAAAGCAAACAAGGCATGTGCAGAAACCCCCCCCCCCCGTGGCATCTTGTTCCCTTCTTTCGTGTGTGTAAATTTTGCAACCTAATACACTGAAATGGCACTTGTGCAGTACACGGAAAAGAGGTTTTAGCTCATATAAATGAAAAAGATTATTAACAGAAATTACAAGATGATGTAATGAAATAAATGCTATCCGAAATGGCATCAACCTACATGTTCATTTACATTGTCACTTCCTGCTTCACATGAAGTTACTTGTCAACTCATCTAATGGTCTTCGTACCCACAGGCATACACGGAAATAAATCTACCTGTTCATCTTGATGCTTCGCTTCTTGCTAGCCATGATTGAAGATCTACTTGTTCCCTCAGCTAGGAGTCTGCATGTCCACAGATGTACCCGTTTAACGTACCTGTTCATTTTGATGCTGTACACATCTACATACCTACCCGAAAATAAATCTATTTACTTTAATGCTTTCCTATAGACCATTCCCAGGAGTGAGGCAGGAGTTTGGTACGAGTATAGCCGACTGGGACGTCTGGCTGCCATTCAACAGTGGCGAGTGCACAGTCATTTCACTCGGCAAACATTAATTTTTAGGTTTAAAAGTATGGCTGAAGAAAAATGGACAGCTGGTGAGGAGCACAAAGGCAGAACTTGTCCATTGTAATCTATCATACTTTATTTTCCCACAATGAGGAGCAGTTTCGTCATACGGGCTTCAAAAGGGAGAAAAAAAGAGAGGAGAGAGAACTTGAAAACTTTATTTTAAAAGGATTGTAGTTTAGGTTCAGTCAAAAACCAGTCTAACTCCTAGTCCTTACTAAGCTACTGATGAGTAAATATAAAATTACAGGCATCATTTACATATATATATATAAAATAATTATAAGGAAACCCACAAAGAAAGAAAACATAGAAGTAAACGTAAATATAAATACTGATGAAAATGAATATATATTTTATATATATATATATATATATATATATATATATATATATATATATATATAAAGAAAAAAAAAATTAAAAAGAGAGAATAAGAATAGACAAAAGTATAAAGACAGGTCAACAGGCATATTCACACTAAACACACAGATAAACAGCTGCTGCACTAACAGTAAACACACACAGAAACAGGCGCAACTCATAATAGTTGTAGCAACAACCAAGTACACATAAATGCAGCACTGAAGACCCTGCTGCTGCACTGTAACTAATGATACAGTTTGATCAAATCAATTCACATCTCAAGTATAATTGATTAACTAAGACTACTTTTGGTAAAAATCAATCACAAACACACACAACACACAAACCAACAACCTGAATGTGATCACGAAGTTGCTTCACTAGTGATTCTGCAAGCAAGACAGTGAGCACAGCTACTCAAAGAAGAGTGGAAAATGTTCAGCTTACAATAAGTGCAGAAATAATCACAACAGACTGCCAACATGACAAATTAATTCATAAAGTTAATTCATCAACAGCCAACCTAACCTGCGTTTTAACAAATGGTATTGCCTATCAGTTTGTCTATATAAATTCTCATGAACGATGAATACGTAGAATGTAAAATGTCAGAGAACACTGCTATTCTACTAGATGAACCTTCAGTTCTTGTCCCATTTATTTTGAAATTATGTAATGTATGGCAACATTTTGCTGCTTCTGCATTTAATTTTGTGAGTGACTTGAACTGTTTACTAGAAGTACAAGTACCCAGACACTGAAATAGTTTGCAATACATTTCTCATTATGACTGATCCAATTAACTATCTGAACAAAGTGAGTGGAAGATTTTTTCTCATAACACTGAGCCAGAGAGAGAGAGAGAGGAGGGAGTTGAGGAGGAAAGGGAAATTTGTACAATTTGCAATTTCTTCACCTTCACATTGTTATAGACTTGTAAAGATGTATATTAACACTTTGAATATATGGACTACTTATGATAAGTTTCATTCAGTTAGTAATATTAATAATAAAGATATCAAATGGGTGTACAGAGAAGTTTACAACACACACACACACACACACACACACACACACACACACACACACACACACACACACACACACACACACACACACACACACACAGAGTTAAGTGAAGTAAAGACAATGAAGAGATTGAGGCAAGAGGTTTAAAAATAGTTTTTGAGCTGGTGTTTTATGAGGACAGTTTTAAAAGAGGAAGCAAAATCAGTTCAAGTCAATCTCTTCACTTGGTTATTTAACAAAACTGTTCATAAATGGTAATAAAAATCAATTAGACATTTCATGATTTATTCAGTTACTTGTCAGTTAGTGTTATTTTCCTCTCAAAACACAGAAGCACACATATGAATGAAACTGAAAATATCATGAACAAAATATAAAACCACAAAACCACATCAATCACTGTGTGAGCACTGCATTTTGTGAACTGCATTTTTCTTTTTTTAAAGCACCATGCATGCAGCTTGTGTGTGCGTGGGGGTATGTGTGTTGTTTTACTTGTTGTACTTTTAATCTGTGGCTGTATTTATTTGTAAATTAATTTTTAAAATAAGTAGAATGCATACATGTGTACCAGTTGTGTGTGTGTGTATATATATGTGTGTGTGTGTGTGTGTGGGAGGGTGTGGGTTGGGTTGGGGAGGTGTTGTTATGTGGGTGTGTAAGCAAGAGATAGATGTACGGGTGTGCGTGTCTTAATAGCTTATTTTTAATCTGTGTCTAAACTGACTTGCATATTTTGTGTATGTTTATGATATATATATATATATATATATATAATATATATATTATATATATATATATATATATATATATACAGTAATACTAATTGTGTGTGTGTGTAATCAATAGTTAATACACTAGGCCTACACTATCTGTTATATTTATTGATTTATTTTTGCTTGTGGCCATAATTTGAATTTCCTGTGTTTACAGAGGACAAGTGAATATTCTTGATTCTTAAAAAGCAGTATAGGGATAGATATAAACTGTATGTTGCTGTAATGCACACTGTTATGATTCAGACCTTTCAGTTGAAAGAAGGTTTGATCATTTGACTAGGGGAAAAAATGAAGTGAGAAGCCAAAAGGTAAAACTCAGGCCACATTTCTTACAGTTTACACTAAGTAAGTAGCAGTGGGTGTAATATGAAAAGCTATATTCTGAACTACTCCAGGGTTTTTAGACAGAAAAAAATAATTAAATGTGTGCTTGTCAGTGGAAAGCAAATGTCATCAACACCACTGTCTCACTCAAACCTAATATTTACAATTTGCCATATAAAGGCACAAACAGTTGGCATACATGCACCGACAGGAGACTGGTCAGGATTTACAAATGAAAAATTACGAAATAAATGAAAGGTACACTGCTCATAGGGTTAGCGCTAGGATTAGGCTGCCAGTCTGTAGCGTAGAAACAGTAATGATAGCACATAGGCCTGGCCGGTGATTTTGTTGTGAATCCTCTTTAAATATACCCAGTTTTTAAAGCATCAGTATACTGAAAGAATTCTGTCCGAAATAAAGTAAATAAAATAGTCAAAAAAACAAAGCTGTGTGGATGATAGTGGCAAACATGCTGTCAATTTCTTGACCAGTTTCGCTGAGCGGCGACCACCTAACTTTCCACTGTTTCTTGTCGGCAGTTAATCTGTTCAAATTTAATTCACATCCCTCCACCTCCTTTCCTTTGTAGTTCATACAGCACACACAGTATCCTTTCCCATGGTAGTTATTTTTTAGTATTGCGGTTGATCAAAACTATCTTCGCTCAGGTGACACCCAGTAGGCGGTGGATAGCAGACTACCCATAGCCGCCGGAACGTCCCAGTCAACAAACTTCCACCTTACGCAGGGGCAGAGCACTCTAAAATTTCCTCTCAAGGGAATGGTCTATTAGGGTACCCTACCATAAAGACCTGCTTCTTGACTCTTCTATTCCTTTACATGCCTGTAGATGCACCCATTCGTGGCCATGCCTGTTCATTTTCATACTTCTATTCAGATGAGCCGCGAACGCCATCAATGTTTCTATTGCTCTACATGTCCACAGATATAGCCGTTCATCAGTATGCCTGCTCCTTTCCTACTGGGCTACATACACACAGACGTACCCGAAAATCAATCTACCTGATTATCTTCATGCTTCTCTTTCGTCTAACCACAAAGACCTACCTGTCACCACAGCTACTTATGTACATGCCCATAGATGTAACCGTTCATGACCCTACCTGTTGATTTTATACTTTCATTCAGATTAACCCGTCAACGTTTCTACATGTCCACAGATGTACCTGTTCGTCAGTATACCTGTTCAGTTTATTTCTTCTTTTTTGGCATAACATGCTCAATGACCTTTCAACTGATCTACTGGGGTACCTCACACAGATCCACCCGAAAATAAATTTACCTGTTTAGCCTCATGCTTCTCTTTCGTCTAACCTGTCTCCACAACTACTTGTGTACCTGCCCATAGATGTACCCGTTCATGACCCTATGTGTTCATTTTCAGACTTTCAGTCTGATAACCGTTAAGATCTACCCGTCAACGTTTCTACTGTTCTACACATCCACATATATGTACCTGTTCATCACTGTACCTGTTCAGTTTATTTCTTCTTTTTAGGCATATCCTGCGCAATGACCTTTCAACTCATCTACTGGGGTACCAATACACAGATCTACTGGAAAATGAAGCTATATGTTTATCTTCATGCTTCTCTTTTGTCTCACCACCAAAACCTAGCCGTCAATTACCCTACCTGTTCATTTTTATTATTTCATTCTGACAAACCATTTGTCCTCTCACCTGTTCTAAATATTTAGAGAGTTACCCTTTTATCAACCAACCAGTTTCATTGGTGTGTTTTTTTACCTGGCTTTACATGCACACTTATCTGTCAATTCATGTGCTGTTCTGTGTCCTGACAGACCCACTCAAAAATGAATGTACCTGTTAATTTTGATTTATCTCTACAAAGTGGACAAAGTGGATATGTCCAAAGTCTTAGTCCAAAGTGGACAGATGAGAAGATTCCACAGGTGTATTAATCATCTAAACTATTTATGGGTAGGGAGAGGCATAACTGTGCCGACATGTTTGCAGTGAGCTGTGAAGAATAGCAACAAACTGCTTGTGTGATAGTCACAAAACTACCCGTTTATCGACACGTTTGTGTTGTTGTGTATTGTGTTTATTATTCCCGCCTCAATCAGCCCTAAACTGAAATTCTGTATTGCTTTGATTAGACTACGAGGCTACTGCTGCCCATAGCTGTGAACTGTGTGAAATATGACTATAGATATGAAAATGTGGTTTGATTGTGTATGGTGGATGTCCTTGTTTGACTGAATGACTAGTATGGTTTGATGAGATAAAAGGTAAACGTGGACTGACTTTGGGTGTGATGTTTCATTCCATGCAGCGTCTTGTACATTTTGTAGCATAATATGTGCCTAACAGGTTTTTTCTCGCTCTCTCTACCTCCCTCTCTTTCTCTCTCACTATCGCTCTGTTTCTGTCTCTCTCTGTCTGACTTTTCTTCTCTGTCTCTGTTCCTCTGCCTCGGTGTCTCTCTCTCTGTTTCTGTCTCTGTCTGTCTCTCTCTCTCTCTTTGATGTATGCACTCATGCATGCACGCACACACACACACACGCACAAGTGATACATACAACAAAAAAAAGGTGCAATGCCTGCACGATTTGTCACTACCTCAGTGACAAATCGTGCAGGCATCACTGCACGTTTTGTCACCTTAGTGACAAAACGTGCCGCAACATATATATTCACCAGTGAGACAATTCATGATGGTACTTTGCAACTTCTCAAAACTGGCTGTTTGTCGCAGAAGTTTGCAACACAGTCTGGTGTGGTCAGATTAAAGACAGAATAATCTGAACCAGATAGGAAACATATAGAAGAATCTTCGTGTCCTAGTTATTTTGCAGTAATCCAGTTTCTGAAGCAAGTGACGACAAAAAGTTGCAGAAGTATGCAACTTTTGGAGTTCAGTGAAATGTCACAAGGCCGTCACGCCGGTATGCATCACAATGCAGTGTGTTTAAAATAAAAGCAAAGTTAACACACATGTAACTGATAGGAATTTTTCTCATCTTTTACATATATTCTTTTAACATTTATTTACTTATTAAGCGGTAGGCCCTGAAACAACACCATCCGAAAAGACGTGTGCAACTTTTTGATTTGGGATGTTTGTCGCAGATGTTTGCAACACGGTTCTTTACATTCCACTCCATAGTTATTAAGTGGTAGGCCCTGAAACAACAAACCCATCCAAAAAGTAGTTTGCAACTTTTCAGTTTTGGATGTTTGTCGCAGGAGTTTGCAACACTGTTTTGTGTGGTCAAAGTGAACATGACATGATTTTCAGAATGTAAGGAACAGATAGAACAATCTTCTTTCACGTGGTACTATTCTTGAAATTTTTCGTGCTCTAGATTTGTTTAAGATTTTTTTTTACAAGCACCAAGTTTCTGACAAATGGCTTCAGAAAGTTGCATAAGTATGCAACTTTTCAGCTGGAATCTCAATCTTTTTGACGCTTTCGCAGAAGTTTGAAACACGCCGTGATGTCAAACTAAACCAAATGTAATGACATAAGGGTACGGGATCAACAGGAAAATCTATGTGCTGTGTTTTTTGGGGGTGTTTTTTTTAACGGTAACGTCGTTTCTGACCTAAGGGTAGGCGACACGTAGTAATACATTTTGGGGAAAAGTTGCAAACTTCTGCGATCGTGTGAACCCACTTCGCTCAACATGTTCTGGGACCATTCGCCCTATGCAACGAACATTGCCTCTGTGAGGGATGATTATGAAGTATATTGACTTGACATTAAGCTACATTTTTGATCATGCTGCGTCTGCCGCAAGTTCGGGCCGAAGCTTGCATCTCATTACAAGCCAGTTGAGAACGAAGTAAAGTTCATGGAACTGTCCGAAGTATGTTCGGCGAAAAACATTCGGGCTTTACGTCCATGGAAACCAGAAGGCTCGTTAGGATGGACAGCCCAGGATGGCTCCTGAACTATGATGCCCCCCCCCCTTCCCCCGACAGCTATGGTATGACTAGACCTGAAAAAAGTAGAAAACGTTTCCTGAAATGAATAATACTAGGAATCATTTTCTATCCACTTGCCCAATGGGACACATAAATGAAACTGGCAGAAAAGATCAACTGAAACTGATCAAATATTCAGATAGACGTATTTCACTAAAAGGTATGTGAATCAAGATATAAAATGCTTCAGTGTTCATTTTTGTTTATACAGTTAAAAAAACAATCCATTCTCACAAACAAAATATTTAAAATGAAACAAAGAAAATGGACTATCCTGACAGATCACAAAATAAGAGTACTGTGTAGGAATTTCCCTCTTTCTATAATTATATTGAATTAAAGTGTGATCAAGCTAACTGATAGTACTGTTCTGGCAGTCTCGTTCATATACTGGTGGCTAATGAGGCAAAACACAGGAAACTTGAAATAAGTGATTCTTCTACTGACGTTCAGGTCTAATCAGACCATGACTAGAGATGTTGTCAGGTTGCTAAAAGAGAGGGGGGATATTTTCCAGGTCAGAGAAACCAAAGGGGGAGAAGGGGGCCCTTTACATTGATTTTTCAGATTTCTTTTCTCTTTTACATTTCTTTTCTCATGTTTTATGAACATTCTTCTCATCCTATAGTTTCAACTAAGAAAATGGTATTTTGTAAAAAATATTGTGGAAAATCTTCCATTCAAGCAAAAGCACTTGTAGTGTACACTGGTAACTGAAGAACCACATTTGTTTTTTTATAAAATTACATTGATTTTTCAGATTTCTTTTCTCTTTTATATTTCTTTTATCATGGTTTAGCCACTTTAATTTGAACTATTTGTTTTCTAAAGTTTCTACGGGTATAAAAGAATTTCTTTTAGATCAGTAGCTTTCATATTAAACTGTGTACCAGGACAGTGCATGGGATATTTCATGCTCGTTTCCCCCAAACAATGTTATGCTATCAGCATACAAACCAATCGTTCAAACGTGTTCCAAATCTGTGCCATTCACAGGATCAAAGTGAGCCAGGTACGATGATACCTTCAGTCTCTTATTTTTATTGCTAACAAATGACAAAATCTAGAGGAGAAAAAGGACATCCATGTTGAATTCCAGAATTGAATGCAAAAAAAAAAAAAAAAAGTAGAAAAGCTATCCTCAAGAACTCACACAGCTTTTTGCATCTCTTGCTGAAACAAAAAGTGTTTGGTTACAAAAGCTACAGTGAATCACAAGACTATCCCAACTAATTTTAACCTTTAAACGTTAAAGGTTAACCTTGCAAGTGACCTAGACAGCAATCCATTTTTTTTTTTAACTGGATACTTGTTTGGTTGTGATTTCTCTGACTGAATTTTATTACAAAGACTTGTTGGTTTAACAACTAGTAAAGCATGCAGTACAAACTGTCATATTTTGATTAGATCAGCCCACACTTAAATCAGCCCTGGGAGATTTATACCATTTTTTTAAATCATTTTTTTGCATGACATTCCGGATCATATTGGTGTACCACAATACTAAGAGGCTGCATACAAACACTCAAACGAGTGGGAAGAAATATTTGTGACGATCATTCGATCCCTCATCCCTGAAATACTTTCCTTCTGTAGTCAAAGTGCAAAAAGAGGTCCAAAGTCAATGGTATTCACATAAATAGTTCTTTTGTGTGCTGCACGTTTTCAGACACCCCTGAACAAATTTAACCACCCTTGAAGAAATGACCGTCATTTATTTCATATCTCGTTAAAAACCAGTTGAAAGCTGGTCTCCAAGCAGACAGAAAAAGAAAAGAAAAAACAGTTGTTTTTGTTTCTGTTGTAAAGCAGTCACATTCGGTAACTCTTCTTTGTTAGGAACGCACAATCAATATCATTTGTGTGTAAGGACTAGCCACCTGATTTCTCATGAAATCTGTTTTTAATAAATTATGAATCAGAATGCTTTCCTGGAAATATTTGCGACCTAATAACTAGCCATGTAACAAATGACAGCCATCAAAATATCGGGATTTTCACCACAAAAAAAAGACTCACAAGAGAAGAAATATTAATGTTTAGACAGGGTAAAGATCAACCTAAGTGCTGTCATAAATTAGCAGATAGAATGAATAAAAAGATGACATGGAGTGAACAAAATACAAAACATCCCAAAGATGAAATGGTGCCAGATAAAAAAATATTCTTTAGAGGTACCAGCAGAACTTCGAATGCATGGTAATGTTCTTTTGGTAGACTGGAAGGAGACAGAATCAGTCATGTTGTCTGGAGATGTGTGTACATATAGTCTTTCTGGGAAAAGTTCCAGACTGCACTGAAATGCCAGGACAGTAACACCCAATGAAAAGTTTGTACTTTTTGGTAACTCGGTCCTTTTCAATCAATTGATTTGAGTTCAAAGTTCAAATTAACAGAAAGTTGTTCATTACGAACAATGAAGTTTTGAATAAAGCCTTCCAAGAATGGGAAATACTGGAAGCATTGCAAAAACTGAAATCAAATACAGCTTGTGGTCATAATCAAATCATAAGTGACAGATATATATATACCAAAGTGTTTAATTTGATTCTATTTTCTTGCACGACCCCAAATGAAAAATTGATCGGCATGATAAAGCACATATCTAAGTAAAAAGGTAGTTGCGATGTTCTCATACAATTACAGAGGCAACTATTGTCAGCTGTTTTGGCAAATTATTTATCAGTGCTAGAGATCAGTAGAGTATTTTGATGAAAGCCACCATTGGTCCTGAACAAACTGGATTCCCAGCGGGGCATTCAACAGTGGATGTTTAATGTGTATTATTGACTTCTTTTGGGCAAAACGTCTGTATTCCTTGTTTATTGATCATGAAAAAGCAATTTGATCGTGTTGAAAGAGTGTTTTTGTGGCAAAAACTTCTGGACTGCTGTGCTGACTGACCGTTATAAAGCATACGAAAGGCAAAATCTTGTGTGAAAACAGATGTTGATTGTTATTCAGGGGTTCCCCAGGGGGAAAATTTGTGACCTGTACTTTTCGCCATGTATCTAAATGACCTGCAAGAGTGAGTATATGGCTGAGTGATCAGAAGAATTACCAAGGGATTAGGCTGGGAAAGGGATCAGTCACTCATGGTATTGAATTCTCATGTCAAGTATACGCAGAGCCATAACAGATTTCTGCCCATGTTTTTATTTTCTATTATTGTGATTTCGTTCAATAAGTTCGGCCTGTACCCCCTTCCTCTCCATTCCCCCAAATGTTGTTTTTTTGGGGGGGTTCAACGTGTGTCTGGTGTGTCTAGTTTGTGTTTGCATCTTTTTGTGTTTGTGTTTTCTTCTTTTTTCACTAGTTTTTGTTTTCGTTAACGATCTCATTTTCTGGTTTCTCATTGTTTTGTTTGAATTTTGTTTTTTGTTGCCGTAAGTTTCGATTTGTTGCATGCGTTGGCATTCTATGTTTATTGTCGTGTCTAACCATTGTTAAATTTGGCAGATTGATGTTTTTATTGATGTTTCATGTACCCCACTCCCATTGGTTTTTTTGAAAGAAACAAATACTTTACTAAAAAATCTAGCTGAAATCTACTGTACAAATCAGTTGGTTTCTGTCTCATCCACTTCCATTGTTAAAGTTTACACAGACCAAGTAAATGTATTCCAAAGCCATAAGTACCATCGGTACAATAAATGCAAGACGGACATGATATCTACCTGACCATAGTATTCAGGGTATCGAAAACGTGATAGTAAATAGCATCCTGCTACCAGCATTGCAATAGACATTACTCAAAAGAACAAAACTCCCAGACAGAAGTAATGAGTGTTGAGCCATGGTCCTGAATATTATAATCAATGTAGACACTGTGCCGGTATGTTAGGCAAGTACGAATTTCACATAAATGTGAGATCTCTCTACCCGTGCATTGAGAGCAAAACTTTGGTGTGTAAACTTGTTTTATTGAGCTCCACTTCCGAGTGAGCAAGTTTGGATCCAAAGTAATTTCAACAACAGATTCAATGAAATTTCTGTCCAAGTCACATCAGTAAATCAACAAAATATTTGGGAAGTTCTGTTTTACGATGCGCGATGTCAGTAATATGAATCAATGACTATGCTGGACTCTTTCTTCTGCAAATTAGTAGCACTTGTTTCAAATGTAGTGTGGCTTCTGGCAGAGATTCTACAGGTTTGTCCTTTTTTTTGTGCTCATTTACTCATGACCAGGTTTAGCGAGATTTGACTTGACTTGGGCCTACGGCGTAATGTATGGAAGGCAGTGTCTGAGGATTGGCTCTTAAAAATCTGTTTATGTACTGATCGGGGCGAAAATCTTCCAGGGGACCAAACAAACTCAGAGCTCAAACAGTACTCGGTCTCAAACATTCCATGAAAATTGTCGGTTGGTACTTAATTTTTCGGTTGGTATTTAATTTTTCCGTGAAATTGCTATGAGAACCAAATAAATGTTTATTATTTCCGAAAATGATCCGATTTGAGGAAATGCAACGCATCTGAGCAAATGCAATTAACCAGTCGCCTAGATATGCCTGTTGTCACACTGACGGAGGGTTCATTCATTGGGAAACAACCTTTTGCTTTCGTGTTTGTGTTGTGAAATTTTCCCAGTTGATTGAAAAGGCTTGCTGATATTTGATGCCATTTGATTAACTTTCAATCAATGAGTCATCATTAAACTAACCTGTACATTGTTTTCGTCCAGTCCAGCGTGCCTCCACATGTATCGAACCCAGAGGACAAAAAACGTCCCTTTCATCTTTTTCCTCGTGAACGCCTTCAAGTAAGTATGCCTTGAGATATATTATGTGTTTGATCAAAATGTTTGAATGATAATGGTATATCTGCTCAGCTTTCTGTACTCATCATTAAAAGCCGATTGCTAAACTTATAACACATATGGTGCTCTCCACCTTGCGCTGCAATTGATCATATCAGCTCCTCTCAGTGTCCTTCACTTATCGGGACGGTATGTCCTGAATGACTCAACCCCAGACATTTTGTTTCTTCTTTTTTTCAACAAATTTCAATCATTCAATTTGGTCATTACAACAGGCATTTTCTCCATACGCCTTTACAAACACACGCACACAGACACAGACACGTATGTAGAGGAAGAAAGGTTGTGAGTATTAAAAGCTGGATGGACTGTATTGTTTCAATTGGACAGCATTTTGGACTGACTAATAATTTCTTTGAGAAGAAATTTCCAAAATGCTAAGGCACGTTTTCTTGTATGAAGGTTTATCTGCTGCTATGAGAGGCTATCAAAAAAATTTAGGTCTTGAGAACTTTGTAATTCACGAGGTTAGGTAAAATATATTAATGCCTGTCTGCCTGCAAATGGTAACACACCAAAATGTGTAGATAGATCTAGTCTTTGGATGTTGTTCAGACTACACAAAAGACATTTTTGATCAAATCTTCAAGAGCACTGATTACACACATCTCTGATGGTTTCAGTACAAAATGTTGTATAGATTAATACTACTTACTGGCCATTGCCTATTTCTCTGAAAGCTTGTGGATTCCCCTGATTGCAAAGATGCTCAAGAAACTATTCTGCACATGTTTTGGGGGTGTCGCAAAGTTGAAGACTTTTGGTTAGAGGTACACAAACATTTTGAACATTGTACAAATACAACCTTTTGAAAGGAACTGATTATTCTTGGTGGTAGAGCCAGTTTGGTTACTGACAGAGTTATTGATAGTGTATTCTTATTGCCCAGCATCACTCCCAACATCTTAGCAAGACCTACGTAATGAAAAACGGATTTATTCCCTGGAACACAACTAGTAATTTGATCTTTCAGCTCTGCATTTGCCCTCTACTACGGCTTGTTAGTAAACAACTCGACTTTCATCCTGATCAATGCTGTTGGGATCGTGTTCTGGGGGCTCTACATCATTATTTACATCAGAGTTAGCACATCCAAGGTGAGTTTATTCGTACATGAGTCTCTCTCTCACACACATTTTGAGACACATAAATATGCTCTCTTCTCTCTCGTTTTAGCCACTTGACTGAACATCTCTAGTCATTGTCTGACTAGACCCGAGTGTCAGTAGAAGGAGAGTTTCCTGTGTTAAAAACAATGATTAGTCATCAGCATGGCATGGCATGGGACAGGCACAACAGATGATCAAGTAATTCTTACTGACAGTTGGCATGATCACACTTCAAGGTAATTCTGTTAGAGTACTTACTCTCTTTGATTTTGTTGTTGTTTGCTTATACCTGGAAGATCTTTTTTTCTTTTCTTCTTTTTTTAAATTTAGACTGGATCTGGAAGACACTTGGAACAAACTTGAATCTGTCCATTTTAATTTTCATCAGTTTCGATTTCTTTACACAAGTTACGGTTATTTGATGCTTTACTTAATTACTTAATAAGTTCCATCAGTTTCTTTGATTTGATTCTTTTAGGATGAACACGACTCGATTGTCTCAATTCTGCATTCAGGGATCATCTTTCCCTCCAAACGTTTACTGGCCTAAACTTGTTTTGGTTGTGACCTGTTTCACACTAAATATAGATGGCATAAATAATGTTACTAATGGAAATTTGTAAAGCGCCTACCCTGTGGCTCAAATGGCAGGAAAAAGAATACAGTGATCTATCTGAATAGTTGCCAACTTGTGCCAGGAACTGGCATGGATTTTTGATTGAACTCCATAGTTCTTGGTGAAATTTATACTCTTCCTGTGTCTATTTGACATAATAGATATTTTTGCCTGAAACAATTCAAGAAACTGAAGAACGAAACTCTGGTATTTGCTTGAAAATCATGTCAGGTGCAGAGCTCAGTTGTTAAATAAAGCTTTTTATTGTGCACCCTGTGTCTCTGCTTAAAATGTGTGACATAGTATTTCCTTGTTTAAGCATATCAAAGGTTACCACACATGAATTCTGTTTGTGTTGTTTGTGGATACTCAGAATGCATCTATTCGCTGAAAGATCAGTGGTAATTGCCCATTCTTAATTGCCCATTATGCACATTGCTAGGTACTTCTAAGGTTTTCTTTCAGTTTGTGACTTGTGCTAGGCGCAGCCTTGTCTCTGGTATAATCTAGTAGTTTGAATCACCCTGTGACAGATGATTCAACTATATTGACTTTATCCTACATTTTGGATCGCCCTGATACAACCACACCAGTTGACTGGGCATAAAACACCAACTTACTTACTTACTTGCTTATCCTACATTTTGGATCATTCTGTCTGCTAAGCTGACACATCGGTATAAGCTGACAGTTTAGTATATTTGGTCCAAGTGTTCAAAGTATGTTCGGCGAACAAACACTTCCCCAAATTAAGAACGGGCTTTAGGAGAAAATGCTTAATATTCATAGCAGTCAAACGTCACAGAACAACGCAGGGATCACATAATATGATAGAAGACGAGGCCATGTACTTGATTGCTTTGACGAGATTACAGACGGTATACACAACAAAAAGATTTAGAAACGTTCAGAAACAATTCTCTGCAGCCTGTGTCCATGTCTCCAAAGTGATGTTTGACATAGCAGTCATGTCAAGAATGTGAAATATTGCCATCCATCAGCTCCATTGTTTTGTGTGTGTGTTTTTTGTGTTTTTTTTTCCTCTAGAATATGCTCTTGAATATTCAAAATATATTGAAAACTTTCACCAAAATTGTCAATGGTATTGTTTACATTGCCTGGGATGAAACTTTTAGTATCTGTTAACCATCACAGATGATCACATGGATTGGTGTAATACTTCATCGTCATAAAGCCATGTTCTCAATGTTAAGAATACTTACAGAGAGTACTACCAACAAAATGCTTTAGAGGTGCGCAATAACAGTTCTCTACTGCACCACTGTTGACTTGCAAACCCTGCATCTGGTCCGATGATTGACCTTGTCAGCTATTCATTTTTGATTGATGATCGCTTATATAGCACTATTCTCCACTTTCTTCACTTGCATGTGGTTCTACATGAGTGACTAGCTTTATAGCAAGTTTTTTTTTTTTTAAATATCCACCGAAGTGGTGTACTTACAGCGCTGGCATGGTTGGTGCTACATGAAACTGCAGCCATCTCGGTGCAAGTCCTGTGTACGCCATTATCCATACAACTATGCACCATGTCACTTCATGCAAAGCCACATACGTCAGGTGTATGCATGTTTAGCTGTAACCTGCCACCTTTTGGCAGACTGACCGGGATCTTTTACGTGCTACTGTGGTAACACGGGGTGTAATGGATACCAAAATAAGAGTCAGCACAGAAAGCCGCTCCAGCAGGGATTCAAACCTGCAACCTTTCAATCATGAGTCCGGCGCTCTAACCACTGAGCTTTCCCCGCCCACTTGATTGAATCATATCATCTACAAATACAGTACCTGTGTTACTTCTGGTGTAGCCAGCCAGCCAGGATTAAAGTGTCCGTCTAGTCTCATTCATCTTTTTTTCACACTAGGTATTATTTCTTTGGTTGTTTTTATTATTAAATTCAGGCATGTGAGTGAATTTTTGTTCAAATTTTCAGTGAATTGCCCTTTTTTTCTTCTCTTTTTTTTTCAGTGGGAGCTGCTAATTTTTGTTTTCCTTCTCTCATTTTTTTTTCAGAGTTGGCCATTGACTCAGTTGCTACTGTTGGTGATTGTGTTCTTTGGCCATGGTGTTTTCCTCAAACTCTTTACCCCCTTACCACCTGCACTCACGAACACACTGGGATGCTTTATTTTCGCCTGGTCTGTGGTGCTTCTTCTCACTCCAATACTGGATGTTGTACGTATGGAATCTCTTGTATCTGTTTTTGATTTTTATCAGTTATAATTATCAGTCAGATTGGACTGGATTCATTGAGTCTTTTGCAAGTTTAGAATTAATGGCCCAAGTAGCGAGGCACACTGGACGGTCTGTTTCTCTACATAAGAACAGTTGACCTTCTCACCACGGAGTCGTTTCTCATCTGTTCACAGTGCTAGCCGAAAAAGAAAACTAATCAACATCAGCAGCAATTTACCCTAGAAAAAAGAAACCAAAAGAAACTGGTCAAAATGTCACTTGAATAATCAATCCATCAGGAGAGACTTTCTTTGCGGCATGATGCAAAAAGTTGTTATGTTGACCAGTTGGCACTTTGGCAACAATGACCAGTTGGCACTTGGCACTTTCGCAACAATGACCAGTTGGCACTTGGCACTATCGGAACAATCCACTACATTCTCACTGGGCCATTGATTTTTGTGTGTTTCGTATCAGCCAGTCATGCATCGAGGAACTGCGGGTCTAACATGCTTTGGGAAGGAATGGAGGTTTGAACGTCCCAGTGTGTCAGCAAAGATAATTGTGCATGCCAAAAAGGAATAAAACAACTGAACAGGTATACCGATCAACAGATGGTTATGTGGTCATGCTGAGCAGCAGAAAGGTTGACTGGTTGATTACAAAATCAACGGGAAGAGTTATGAACAGGTACAGAAATAGGTCCTTGTGGTTAGAGGAAAGAAACATGATTGTGCGTGATTTCACATAGATCATACCCATGTACATTAGCTGAAAGTTAATTGACTGCTATGTTATGTAGAAAAGGAACAAATCAACTGCTGATCAATGGTTATATTTGTGGACATGTAATGCAGTAAAAACGTTTATGGGCGGATCTTAGCAGTTAATCAAAATGAAAGATGAAAATAAACAGGTACCATGAATGGGTACATCAATTTAAAGGAATAGTAGAGTCACGAAGACTTTACAGACCCATAGATACATGCGTGGTATGGTAGCCAGGTATGTAGCACATCAAAAAATATTTGGACCGTGTCATCTGTGGACATGTAGACTCCTAGCTGAGGTGACAGGTAGGTCTTTGATCCTGGGGAAAAGCATCAAGATAGACAGGTAGATTTAGTTTCGTGTCTATCTGTGGTACGAAAACCCCTCAGTTGACTGGTAACTGCAGGAAAGGTCGATGGAAATTTTCACACCATTTTGAGTACCCTTTTGTTTATTTCATATTGTGTGTATGTATGTGTATATATATATATATATATATATATATATATATATATATATATATATATATATATAATATGATTTTTTGTTTATATGATGTATTTTTATTAATATTTTTTATATGACTGAAAACTCCATGGGCTTCACAAATTTCTGATTGTTCTGTTTGATAAACACAAAAGAAGGAATTTCCGAAGGTGACTTATTTTTTTCCATATGAAATGTTTAGATCTCCCGGGATAATCAATTATTCATTATATGAGCATACACTCTTATAGACAGGCAGGTCAATTGTCCACAAACAATACCACAAATTTGCCAGTTCTCACGTAATTTATTCCTACCACCACCATGCACCTTCTAATAAAAAATGAAATGGGGATGGGGGAGGGGGGGAACAACAACAAAAACAACAACCGTGACTTCAACATACAATCTGGTTCGGATCACAGAAAAAAACGGGCGAGTTTTTTTCCTTTTCGCGACTTCAAAATACTTTTAGACAGTAATGGTTTATCATATCATTCATCAAATATTTTATCCCATTAGTCACAATAACCAAACTGCACCCAGTGAGTGTGTTTTCTTGTCATTATTCAACAATTTTGCATTTGCTTTGGCAGTAACAAATGTATCGCTCAGTTACAGCTACGTGATCATTTAAAGTTACGTACAAATACCTATACAGAACCCTTGTAATAGTCAGAAAATCAAATTAGTGCAACTCCTATTGGACACCATTTCTGACTGATGACCGCATATTTTCCCACCCTCTCTCTCTCTCTATATATATATATATACACATAGATGTGGCATGTTGCATAAAAAGTTGCTGCCAAGTATATTCATGCGACATACCTGCGAAATAAATGCCGTGTCTGTTTGTTTTCCTTTTGTTTCAGATAGAAATAGTACAACAAGGAAGTTCAGCTGGCAGTGATTTATTTCTCCTCTTTGGTGGGACATTGTGCTGCTTGGCATGGCTGTTGTATGGATATCTTCTCAATGATGTTTTTGTATATGTAAGTGGAGACGTTACTACCACTGCTACTCTATTTGATAAGAAAACGATCTCATCACTGCTTTCAACAAGTTTCTGTAACCGTAAATCACTGTGAGGCTTGCAAGGTGCTCTACAATACTGATCCAACATTCAAATCAGCTAATGTGAATAATGATGGTCATCCGACATGATGTTGCGGAAAAAAACTGCTGGATTTTGTCGTGCACTAGCCCATCAGTTATGAATTTTGTTTGTTTGTTTGCTCTTGTGTGTGTGTGATGTGTGTCTGTGTGTTGTGACTTTTTGTTGGGGGGGAGGGGGGGGGGTCTAATCAAATGATATGACACTGCGGATCTTGATCCAGGCTATTTACCGCCCTGAAACTTTCAGCTGTGGAGACCTTCCCATGGCATGTTGCTCATGTTCATCATATCTCATTCTGCATCTGAACTGGAGAAACAGGGGGTTAATATTCAAACACATTATTTGTGCTTATTTCAATGAGCTTTAGACTTTTACATGTTTTGTTCGAAGGGACCCAATATATTGGGACTTGGAGTCAACGGCATCAAACTGGCAATAATTGCTGCATACAGAGGAACCAAAGGCAAGCTGGAGTGACAAACGGCGGATATTACTTCCAATGTAACCTTACACGAAAAAAATTAAACATGAATGGATTATTTGTACCGAAAAAGTGTGTGCATGTGCGTGCGTGTGCTACTGGTCTAATTTTGTCTTTCAAAGCTGAGAACAAATGTTGCACACTGAATCATCTTTCCGAGGGAAGCTGAACTTTTATTCCGATTAGCTAGTAATTAATGCATGAGTCGTCAGTTCAAAACGTTTAAAAAAAGTCACGCATATCAGGTCTTCAATGAAGGCAAATGATGAAAGCAATGTTTGCGATCACTGCGAGAAATCAAACTGAAATGGAATCTTGAAGACTATGCACATCTGGCCCGACGGTGCTTACCTCTTCAATAAGTGTTTTGTTTAGTTCCAGATCAAGAAATCAAATGAGGCGGTCAGACATTTTGACACCCCGACACATTTTCTCGCCAAAGCCAGTACAAATCATGCAGCCATTGAACGTTTTAGACATGTGAATTGTGTGTACATGTGAATGTGGATTGTGTGTGTATGTACATTCGATCGTTGCGTGCGTGTGCAGTGTATAAGCTGCGAATTGAAGACAATTGCATATGTTTGCAAACAGTGCTAACTGGGATACAGTGTTCCAAAATTCTGGAGTTCGAAATAACCAACATGAACAACAAATCATTAAAACAAAAAAAGCTACCCCATGTTGTTGCCTTGATTAAATAGTTTCGTTTTGAGTTGCATAGCTGGAAGGGAGAAAAGTGTGAAGTGTGTTGCGTGTATTAGATATATGGTCGATCAGCCACCTCTGGCTTGGCCTTCGATGGTCACTTGAGTTTTCGATTGACCTATCTATCCCTTGTAGTTTGTTGTTGTTGTGTTGTTGTTTTGGGGGGGGTACCATGTTTTTTTGTGTGTTTTTTTTACCGGTCTTTTTTTTTTTACTGAAAAATAATAGCAATACTGCAGTTTCAATCGTTTGAAAGTAATATATTTTGCTTTAGTGTATAAGATCATATTTTGGGTGAATATTAAGATCACAAAGTTGGAACAAGACGAAATAAAATTTGATGGATCCATACGTGAAGTTATTTTTTTAAATCCTCTCAAACTTTCTCAATGCAGTATTTCAAACAAACAAAAATTTCTTAACAATAACAGCACTTTTCTTCACTTTTGAATGCCTCCCTTCATTCAGTAAACTGAGAGTATGCCAGACATCTAGATGAATAGGAACGAAACACTCATTTATTATGCTATATTGCATCAGGGAAACGCAGGGAAGGCACATACATGGTGACCTCATACGCACACTGCAGACCAACACATGCTTTATTTCTGAAAACCTAACTCTGGTCCCACAAAGTTCTTTCATTTCGTAGTTTATTGGTAATATCCAAGGAGAAAGTCGGAAATTACTGGGACATTTTAAATGCCATTTTGGGCAACAGATATCATCAGAATCACTCAAACAGCGTCATACAAGATCTAGCAACAAAAGTGACTGATTCGGTCTCTAAATGGCTGAGTCCTGAGTACACGATCAACCGTTTTGCCGACACCGGCACTCAGGAAGCGTGCACTCTAGATCTAGATCTTAATGTATGAAAGGTGCGTAGGGCTTCTGAAGGACACAGATATGATTAAACTCACTTTGTGTTGCAAATTTGGGGGTTTATTCGCTTTGTATGACCCTGTTTGGACGATTCTGATGATATCTGTGACCTGTTAAGGCGTATAAAATGTACCAGGAATTTCGGACTGCCTCTTTGAATATTACCATTGATCAGTTTTTTCTTCTTCTTCATGTTACTGTTAGGCCTAGCAAGCAACAGTGAAAGGGATTTCCCCCATGTTGTGTGGGCGAAGTGCCCCCAAACATAATTTATGTTGGGGAAAATTCATCCACCTTGAAAATTTACTTTTCACTTTGTGCAAGTGAATAGCAAGGCTCCCAAAGTATGACAGGTTTTCCCTTATGCTAATTGTAACGATCACTCGTTTGTTGCTGAAGCTGAGTTCACAGTGTTTCGGTGTGGCCAAAGTTCCCCCAACCGAGCGAGTGGACAAATTTCCCCCCAGCCACCTATCGCTACACTCAGGCATGGAAATTGATTCAAAAGAAAAGCTCTGAAATAATCTAAGGAGATCTGGGGGCATGCCCGCCCCCCGCCACCGCAAGCACCATCTAACTCGAGTGCACTCTCCCCTTTGTCGCATCTAAACCGAAGGCTAGGTCCTACGACGTATGACCACTTGAGACCCAAAATTGCAACATCATGAACTTCATTTCCTCAAAAACTTTCACTTCCAGCTCAACTGGCCTTCCTCTCTCGTAAAGTGAGCTTCTGAAGAGTCATTGTCATTGTTCTGGGTTGCGCAGCAGTTTATTATTCTTATTTATTGGTTAATTTTGAAAACCACATGTACTGTTTCCAGTGTCCCACCGACTTTTTACGTCTTCGACCGACTAGACCAATCCGGCTACTGTTTACTGATACCCACTCCGCAATTGTCGAGCTTGTCGCCATGGTTTACAGCTCGAGCGACCGACATGGTGAATCTTTCCCTTTCAAAACACTCGTTCTCAGCCGAAACATGGCGTAGAAGCGTGTAGAAATGACTGCGTTCAAGCCTTATAAAGTCTGCCCTTGAGAGTAAGAGCGGCGGCAACTAAGCAACTAAAACGGGCGATAGCCGCGTGTGAACGCATTTTGATTGTCTCGCAGGTATTTGGAACTAAAATCAGTGCTCCACGTTTTTTTGTACCCCCTGTTGTGCTGCGATGCCTGCACGTTTTGTCACTAACGAGGTAGTACATCTGATATTGTTTGTTTGTGTGTGTGTGTGTGCGAGAGACAGAGAAGGAAAGAGAAAGTCAGAGAGAGAGAGCGATAGTGAGAGAGAAAGAATGTGTCAGACAGAACGAGAAGGGGGGAAGAACGAAAGACAGAGAGACAGAGTGTGTGTGTTTGTGAATGAAACATCAGACCTAAAGTCAGTCCACATTTACGTTACCTTTTACCATATCAAACCATTCCATCAAACAAGGACATCCACAACCAAACCACATTTTCACTCAGTCTCTGTATCATTGTCATATTTGACACAGCTCACGGAGCTAGGGGCAGCAGTAGCCTCCTAGTCTATAGATACACAAAGCAATACAGCATTTCTGTTTAGCGCTGATTGAGGCAGGGATAATAAACACAATACACACACTCGGGAGCGTGCAGCGCTCAGACAAATGCACATCACACACACGCATGTGCGCGCGCGCTCACACACACACAAACGAGGGAAGGGAAAGAAAGATTATAGTGTTGCTGGAGAAGGGGTCTGTATTTCCACTGCAAAGTACAAGCATTTACCATTTTTCTGGAAACCGTGTTGAAATTATTTTCAGTGAGAACAAACTGAAATGGAAAGGAACTGATGAAGAAAGTGCCAAGTTTTCCTGTCGATATACAAATCTGAGCCCAGCATAGAGGAGTTTCCAAATCTGCTGCTCCCTTCTGCCTGTGGCTAAAAATCATAAGTAGTGTAACTTTTCTATAAAAAACTTTTTTAAAATGTGCTTGTCTATATTTCTGCATTAAGCTACATAGGGTTAGGGGCATTATAAGGACTGCATTGGTATAGTTTTGTGATTATTTGGATGCCCTGCTGTTTGAGCTTTAAAGATGTGATGGCTGGCTCGTGGCTTAATGAGTGAGAGCTATATGTAGCTACACAAAGATAGTGCATCCCTTGAGAGCAGGTTTGGCCTTGCGGTCAGGCAAAAAGGTTGTGGCTTGTGGACACTCTCCTGTGACTGTCACAATTAAACATTAAAATGGCTCTCGTCACTGTCCATCTGATGCAGGAGTCATTCTGGTGGTGACAGTGTCAGGCATGGGAATTGTTCTCCAAAACGCAAAATTTCTGCGGCAGTGAAACCAACTTTCCGCTGAGAGAGAGAAAGAGAGAAAAAGAAAGGAAAAAATGTCTGCGGGGAAAATAAATTGGGGGTGTTGCGGCATGTTTTGTCACTAAATTTGATGCACTGCCTGTAGTTACAAAACGTGTTGGCGTAACAAAACATCCAAGAATTCAGCGCATTACAGTAACAGACACCATACCATGGCAGCAAGAGGTCATGAGACTTACATATATGTGCCACCGAAAACCCAGACTGGAAAACAAATGAAACGCAAAACCTTATACTTTTTTAATTTTTATATGCTGAAAATTTATGTGTACAAAATACACCCAAATCTTACAGGTAAACAGGCAAGTTAATAACGACAGTGGCCATATGCAGGCACACTGATGGTTGGTTGGTTTTCTAGTTTTACACCCTTAGTGAAACTAGAAAAAACAACCATCAATGTACCACTGTCATTCTCAACTCAAAAGGCTAACCAAATATTCAAACCCAAGTAACAAAAACTGTTTAACAAGTGAGTTTTTCGGCACCTTCATTGTGGCAGCCCAGGCCATTTGTTGTGGAACAAGTACGGAACTAAAATGCAACTTATATAAGGACAGGTACAATGTGTTATTCAGTGATACACACACTTTTCATTTAGTATCTTGACTTGATCTTCAACTTGTGACTTGCTGTGGGGAGTCCATCAATTTCTTCAACATCTGATCCACCTCTGCAACAATGGTTGGAACCTCTGCCATTGCTCCCATTCCTGTGAAGAAACAAAACTTATAGGGGCCCTGTTAAAATAGTGCTTACATTGAAAATCAAACCAAAACAAACAAGTTCAGTTTTTAAACAAACTAGATCCATGCCCCCTACTGTTATGTAAATCAGAAGCTGAAAATATGTCAAAACACTGAGTAAAGTCTCACTGGTTTATGTCACAAATTGGAATTGGCTCAAGGCTGGTCCACAGTAGGTCATCCAACTAGTTCAACCAGGAAGAAATCAGTCTTTTGGGAAATGAACAGGTCAAAACTCAGCATGGCTCAAGCATGTAATGTCTCACAGCAAGACAAAATCTGAACTTACTTTTCTCTTTTCATGGAAAAAGTGCTACACATACAGTCATAGGGTATCAGAAATCAATATATTTCTCCTTGTCTTTTTCTTTGAGCTCTTTCCCTCTGACACTGAGAGACACAAAAATATCAACAGCATACTGGGAATTGTGCCACTAAAAAAGAAAAAAAAGGAGCAAAAGAAGTTTAGCAGAACTTTGCTTAGTTTCAGGAAAATGTCAGTGATAAGAAAACGTTATTTTGGGTACTGAAACATGACCCCTGTCACCTACACTTCAGTTATGATAGTTGTGCATATTTTCCCCCACAGTAAAATCATTCTCTAGCCCAAGTGGTGGCCTTTTCCCATAATGTAAACTCTTAAAATTGAGAGTGCAGCGGAAGAGGGGGGGTGGGGGGGGGGGGGGGTAATATAATGTGTCTATTGTTGAGATAGAGCTATGTGTGGTGGAAGCCTTGCGAAGGATTTCCACCAGATTTGTTCCATCATCCATCCCACATATAAGTAGACTATCTTCAGAAAAGAAGGGACAAGCATGCATTAGGTGCACTCAAGCATTGCATTGCGTCACACTGATAAGAAGTCAATAATAATAATAAAAGTTGGCTGTCCACTGGATTGACAGTTCACAAAGAAATCATGAACTCCATCAAACATAAAATTTGTCATCTTGTCAGCAATGCAAAGTCCACCTTTTACAGTGTTGAGCTGCCATCAGCTCAGCTGTCAAAGAACTGTATACAGTATAGATTAACCAACATTCCATCAGGCAAGATTACATCCACTCTACTGCCTTCTGCCTATCTCGCTGGTCAACTTTCACGGGTCTTTTCTTTTTTGTCAGCGAAGTTCTCCAAATCAGCGATTCTTTCACCCCCCTTCACACAGTGTTAGTGAATGTCACTTCTGTGGTACACCTTTATGTGGATTTGAGAGTCACCAAAGAAACTGTGCTGAAGTTGATGAAGCAAATGTCTCCTAAGCCATGTGTTCTAGACCTGATTCCAATGTCTGTGTTCTGATCAGATTGATCCTCCGCTCACTCCCATTGTAAACCAGTGCTTGTTGACTAGCATTTTTCCTTCTTGTATAAAAACATCCATATTCAAACCCCTTCTAAAAAAGACCTCTTTTGACCCAAATGTGCTTAAAAACTTTAGGCCTGTTTTAAATCTGTTCTTTGTGTCCAAACTTAATGAGAAAATTGTTCTTGACCAACTTCTTTGTCATCTGGATCAAAATAATCTTTGGTACACCTTCCAGCCAGCTTATCACCATAAACACAGTACAAAAACAGCTCTCCTTCGAGTTTTCAATGACCTCCTGACTGCTTCAGATTCTGGCTCTATCTCCATTCTGACTTTTTTTTTGACGGCTTTGACACTATCATTATCCTTCTGACACTTTTGGTATTTGTGATCTTGCTTTGTCCTTCTTTGGTTCTTACCTGCAAGGTAGGACACTAGTAGTAACTATGAATGAAGTAAAATCCTCTCCTTAGCTTCTGAGTTGTGGGGTCCCCCACTGTCATGGGACAAAATCTTTTCATTTAATATACTCAATACTCAGCCTCCTGATTAATTAGTCACCACTCTGCCTCTCACCATATGTTTGCAGATGATGCTGAACTGTACCAATCTGATTTTCCTTCTGAAGCATTCACTCTCGCATGGACCATCAAATCCTGCATTTCAAATGTGAAGGTCTGGGTAGTTCACAACAAACTTCAGTTAAATGACAAAACAGAGATTCTTCTGACAGGCTCTGCTCCTGGAACTGATCCTTCTTCTCCACTATGTGTGGGTCAGAGTCACATCTCATTTCACAGTGCAGCTCAAAACCTTGGTGTAATATTTGATAGCCAGCTTGCATTGAAAGAACAGGTGAACAAACTCTGTCAACTTGCTTACCTGGAGATCAGGTGGATCAGTTTAATCTGATGGTATCTTTCTTTTGAAGCCACCAAAACTCTTGTGTCCTCTCTCTAAGTTTGGTTATTTTAATGCTCTCCTTACTAGTTTTCCTCAGGTTTTCCGTCATAAAATTCAAACTGCTAAGTTTGCCTCATTTGCAAAGCTCCTAAATCTGCCCATATCACTTCTTTGCTTTACGATCTCCATTGGCTACCAATCACTAGCTGGATTCAATACAAAATAGCTCTCATCTGTTTCCATGTTGTCTCTCACACAGCTCCTCCCTACCTCTCTCAGTTGCTTCATTTCTACTCTCCTTCTCACTCTCTTTGCTCAGCCTCAGATATTCTGTGTTCCTATGATGGGGGAGAGATCCATTCAGTACACTGGACTGTGATCTGGAACTCTCTTCCTCTATCACTCCCTTCTTTTCAGTCAAAACCGAAAACCCACCTCTTCTCTTCTGCATACAGAGTTGTCATTTTTTTTCTTCTCATTGTACCAACCCATCACCAGTAATACATGTATTTGTCGTGTGCGTGTGTGTGTGTGTGTGATGAAATGAGTGATTCCTTATGTCTCTGGGTTCTAATGAGTAAGTAAGTAATTGGGTGTTTTACGCCCAGTCAACCGGTACGGTTATATATTTAATTTTTAATAATGTGTATGTCTTAAAATGGGTCTATATACAGTTTTAAAACCATGCTTAAAAGGTGAAAACACAAACATAACTAAAAAGAATTTCAAATTTAAATTTTTCCAAAAATATTAATTTCTTTCAAAAAGTTAAAAATCTTTTCAGGTGAAATATCCTTAAACAACATGCGCAGTGATTTAGCTCAAAAGTAAGTAAGTAAGTTGGTGTTTTACGCCCAGTCAACTGGTACAGTTATATCAGGGCGATACACATCTCATATATTTTAAGTTTTTTTCTTTTCGGTTTGTCTGGGGACAAACAATACATTCTTTTAACACTGGAAATATCTTATAATTTATTTTCCGGGAACTCATCCCACTCAGACTGCCACAGTAGTAATATATATTTATTTGTGCGTGATTTTAGGTCTGAGTATGGGATGAGCTCAACCGAAATGTCACCATCAAGGGCATCTTTAGCTGCAGAATCTGCAGCCGAATTTCCCCTAATGCCAACATGGCCGGGAACCCAGATAACAACAATCTCTCTCCCACCTCTTGTCATTTCTGTATATAAGTCTAATATCTGTACTAAGACTGGACGGTTGTACTTTAGGTTAAATATTGACTGTAAAGATGAAAGGGAATCTGATCATATCAAAAACAATTTTTCTTTGGAATAATCAACATGTATTGAGAGCTAAAAGAATAGCCCTCAACTCTGCTGTATATATTGAACTGTCATCCGGAAGCCGACAGGTAAAAGGTTTTTTAATTCGTTTAGTGGATACAGCTGCCGCAGCAACTCCTTCCTCTGTTTCAGAACCGTTGGTGAAAAAACAATCTGTAAATAGAGCTGTTTATATATTTCCGGGTTCTTTTTTGAAACTGGTTATGTAAAGTAAGTAAGTTGGTGTTTTACGCCCAGTCAACAGGTGCGGTTATAACAGGGCGATATACATCTCATACATTTAATTTTTAATCATGTGTATGTCCTAAAATGGGTCTATATAGTTTTAAAACCATGCTTAAAAGGTGAAAACACAAACATAACTAAAAACTATCTCAAATTTAAATCTTTCCAAAAATATTAATTTCTTTCAAAAAGTTAAAAATCTTTTCAAGTGAAATATCTTTAAACAACATGTGCAATGATTTAGCTGTAAAATGGCTCTCTCTTATTTCAATAAAATCCGAACAAGTGAGTAAAATATGCTCTAATGTTAAATGTTTATCACATCCGATGCACATTGGCGATTCCTCACCCTTCAATAAAAAGGAATGAGTAAGAAAAGAATGGCCAATGTGCAACTGGGCCATCACAGTTTCTTCTTTTCTGTTTGTCCAAGGACAAAATATACATTCTTTTAATACTGGGAATATTTTATATGACTTATTTTCCACTCAGACTGCCACAGTTCTAATATATATTTATTTGTGTGTGGTTTTAGGTCTGAGCATCAAGGGCATCCTTAGCTACAGAATCTGCAGCTGAAATTCTGCAGCTGAATTTCCCCTAATGCCAACATGGCCAGGAACCTAGATGAAAACAATTCTCTCCCCTCTCTTGTCATTTTTGTATATAATTCTAAAATCTGAACTAAGACTGGATGATCATATTTTAGGTTTAAAATCGACTGTAATGATGAAAATGTCAAAAATGATTTTTCTTTGGAATAATGAACATGTTTGAGAGCTAAAAGAATAGCCCTCAACTCTGCTGTATATATTGAACCGTCGTCTGGAAGCCAACATGTAAAAGGTTTTTTAATTCGTTTAGTGGATACAGCCGCCGCAGCAACTCCTTCCTCTGTTTTAGAACCATCAGTGACATTTTTTTTCTGATAAAGGATATTCAGAGATAAGTTGTAAATAGTGCTGTTTATATATTTCTGGGTTTGTTGTATCTTTTTTGAAACTGGCTAGGTCAAATCGGACTGCTGGAACTGAAAGCTTCCAAGGGAATTTGTCCAACTAGGGAGCATCATCTACCAAATTTAGGTTAAGTTTGGACTTCTCCAAGTGGGGGAGAATGTGGATGCCAAGAGGTGGAACCTTTGACTCTGATTCTTCAAATAATTTGGTGTTTTCGGGTTCAAAAACGCAACTATAGGCTGGGTTTTCCAGCAGGGATTTGAGTTGAAGGATATAGTTTAAAGACAATTTTAATCGGTGAGTAATGACGGTTCATATGCTTCGATATACAGACCTTGAGCAGGAGATGTACGGAAGGCACCCAGCGCGATTCATAAGCCCTGATGGTGGATTGGATCCAATTGTTTCAGAACCAACCGACGGGCCGATCCGTACACAATGCATCCATAATCCAATTTGGAACAGACTAACGAACGGTAAAGGTGTAGCAGGATGATACAATCAGCTCCCCAATCAGTATGTCCCACTACACGAAGAATGTCCAGAACTTTCTGACAGGAGGTTTTAAGGTATCGAATGTGATTTTTAAATGTAAGTTTCGTGTCAAAGACAACACCAAGGAACTTTGCTTCTCTGACTACTTTTATAGGTCTTTTTCCCAGAAAAATGTTAGGGTCTGGGAAAAAACAATACTGTTAATGGAAATGAATACAGACTGTCTTAGAGGTGGAAGTGGCAGCGGCGTAGGTCTTACTTCCAGTGATCAGTCGGCATCTTAGCTTCAACCGTCTGGCTTCCGGAAAGGATATGCATTTCTCAATGGGTTGTAATGAGATGGGGCGCCATAAATAATCTGTTATTCTAAGAAGTAGGCGAGATGAAGTGGTTGGTGACTACAACAGCAAACAGGCTTGGTCACCCTGCGTGGCAAAATACCCCTGTTGAGTGCCTAGATGCTATAGGCCACTATTATTGGCAGCATACTATAAATATATATTCACTTTGTTTGCATTACGTCTGCTTACTAGTAATAGTACATCCACATACCTAGTTTTGTTGTGAAGATATCAGTGGTACAGAAAATACAGAATTGACAAACATTCAATGAAGTTTTCAGCCATCACTGTGACCTTGACTTTGAACACAGGAATCAAATCTTTTCTCAAGGCTTATGATGATGTACCATCAAACTATGTCTGGTTTCAAATGGATCAGCTGCTCTTAAGATATTGTAGAAATGATATATTTTAGCCATATGAGACCTCACTGTAACCTTGACCTTGATGGTAGCATAACAATCCTTTTGCAAGACACTCTGGTTCATGATGATGCATCACCATACAAAAAGTTAAACAGTTCAAATCATACTCATGATATTCAATGAAGTTTTCAACCTTTGCTGTGACTTGCAAAGCAAATTATTCACAAGGCTTGTGATGCTGTACCACCAAACAAAGTTTGGTAGCAAAAGGTTCAGGAGACATAAGAGAAACAGTCACACTGGTTTGTTGCCTTCAAGGTTTAACTTCTAAACCACCACAAACACTGATGAAAAGGTTTCAGACCCAAAATATGTTTTGGCTACATTATTTCAAAAACAGCAGACCTAAAACTAGTAAAAGATGACAATGACACTAACATTTTATTTATACACAATGACTTATTTTCCAACTCCAGAAATACACTTAAAGAGCTCATTTTTTGAGAATGGGTCATATAGGTTTATACACTCTAAAATGCACAGGCATGTGTGTAACAAACCTGTATCTCCACATGCCAGTTTCTTGCTGACACAACATATCTCATGATATCCAAATGTTTTCAGTGTGGCCACATGCTGAGCAGTTAAAGGGTGCTGCCACATGTAGGTATTCATCGCAGGGGCAAACAACAGTGGACGTTCCATATCCCATGCCCGTACTATACAGGTCTGAAAACATTAAACATACCAATCATTCAATGAAGTTCAACACAGGAAAAACAGATGTAATGTTCAAACAATACTATTTACAAATCTCGTGTGTGCAAGATTTCACTGCCTCTGCACCTGAATTGTTTTATTCTTGGCTGGTAAAGTGGTTGATGTAGGTTAATCATCAGTAATGATAATTCCAAACAAACCGCAATAATCTCATGGTGTTGGGATTCTCTAGAACGCTTATTATTAGAACACTAGCAGTCATTCCGTTTCAGATTTAAAAACAAACAAATTATGATAAGTGTGTATGTGCATACTCAACCAAAATGACTGACAACTCACTGCATTTTCACACACATTTTCTGCTTATATTAAAAAAGGCAAATTATAAATGTTGTCTTATTGTGTGCCACAGTGTGTTTGGGGGTGCAGGGGGATGTGTGTGTAGCTGTTTCTACAGCCATTCTATGCATCAAGAAGTCACTTTCCAATTCACCTTAAACAAAAATATTTAGCATGCATATTACAGCTGGACAGTAACTAAATTGCATGCAAGCTAATGATTACTTTGATACCGGTGCATGCACTCACCAAAAGATTATCACATATGCCGTTGGAAATTTTGGCCAAAGTATTGGCATCCAGGGGAGCGATCACCAGCAGATCTGCCCAACGCCGCAGTTCTATGTGGAGCACTGGATCCTTCTTCGAGGTCCATGTCTGATGTTCAAGTTCCAGATGTTCAAGACATTGAGTAACAGAAGCACACAAAGATCAGATCAATATTAAGCATATGATTTGTTAACACTAGAGGCCATATGGACAAACATTTGCAGGCCAGTGCCTACTGGCTTGACCCCAGACTCAACACTGTACTCAACTTCTATCCTGGCAATGATCTCAGACCTCAGACTAAAACTCTAGTTCTTCAGATGATAAAAAGCATGTCAGACCTGTGAGCTTCTGGCTAGATGTGTAATTACTGTAAACAATCCCTGGACAGTAGAAAATCAAAGAATAGTATTGATAATTTGATGCTTAACTTCAAAATGCAATGTATGCAATGTATGCTTACTTTTATACTGTGACACAATAATTCATATTAGTGCTGCCAGTTGTGCATATATATATATGTGTGTGTGTGTGTGTGTGTGTGTGTGCGTGTGCGCATGCATGTGTACACTGTGTCTGGGAACTCCTTGTTTGCATTACTGTCACAGCAACATGTGACACATACCACACACACACATAAACTGCCTGAGTCAATGAGTGTTAAACTGACAAAGTGACACTAACAGCACACACAGAGATGATATGCAAGGATTCGACAATGTTTCATTTTTCTTGTGATGGTTTTAAAGCAAAATACCCTGGTGCAATACGAAGGTATTGTGCATTCAGTCAGACTCAACCAACCTAATGCTGGACTAAATTCAAAGAAATCTGTAAGATTAACAAAGCACCTGTCAGGATTAGTTAACAACTGGATTTTAACATCCTGTCAGCAGCACAGAATACCTCAGGATGATGAAACTCAAGAACTGTGCTGCTGGTCACGCAGTAATCTAAGCGAGACCATGTTACACTGTTTCTCAAAGAACTGCACTGGCTTGCAGTGAAATTCTAAATTCAATACAAGATTGCCACCTTTGTGTACTGCCATTTTGAAGGATCATTCCCTCCATATATGTCAGTGTCTCTTAGTACATATCAGCCAACTCATTCCCCACA
Source organism: Alviniconcha marisindica (assembly GCA_018857735.1). Lineage (NCBI taxonomy): Eukaryota > Metazoa > Mollusca > Gastropoda > Provannidae > Alviniconcha > Alviniconcha marisindica. Next base: position 21,234 of record JABMCL010001110.1, on the reverse strand, counting down.
GTCCTCTGGTGAGAAGCTTTCAACAACAACAAAAGAAGAAAAAAATCCTCAAAACTTTCAGTACATTCTTGGCCCTGGAGTCTGGAAAAACTTTCAGTACATTCTTGGCCCTGGAGTCTGGAACTTGCTGCCTGCTGATCTAAGGAATGCTCCCTCACGTACCTGTTTTATATCTCAGCTGAAAACTTGCCTGTTCCATCTTGCTTTTAACAAGCCTGTTTATGTACTGTACGTTTCTGTTAGTTTTTTATGCGTTGAAAACTGATTCTGTCACTTTTACTTAATCAGCATTATACTGCTTGACTGCCCATGTGCATGTGAGAGGGTGTGTGGTTTGTCAGTCACAATGTCAGTTGGTGATTATGTACAGGACCATTATGTCGTCTGCAAGTGTGTGTGTGTTGGGTGTTTGAGAGCCTATAATATCCTATAATATTGGGAACTGTGTCATACAAACAAACAAAAATCTTTATTATTATTGATTATTATGAGCAAATGCATATTTCAAAGCTCTTCTCGCACAATTATATATGCAAACCCTTTCTCTTTGACAGTTGAAACAGCAAATCAATCCTTTCACAAATAAAAAACAACAACATACATACACTAAGGTTAAACACAAAGTACCCAGAGTGACAGGTTGGTGGAGTAAAGTTCATTCCTTTCCCCAAACTTCGTCACGACAGGGGGAAATGCTCTACAAAGTTTTGTTCTGCAGTTAATAGCATTTCTGAACATATAAATCCGTTCAAACATCAGTGTGTGTGTGTGTGTGTGTGTGTGTGTGTGTGTGTGTGTGTGTGTAAATTACTAGTTTGTTTATTATGTTATTTTTGTATTTTCAATAACTGTTCTTTGAGTTTTAAAATTAATATACAATATGTTTTATTGTGTACTGTAATGTGGTTAATGTTCTGCCACATTTTAATATCTCTGATGAGATAATAAAGTAATCTTGAATCTTGAATCTGAATGGAATAAAGCAGGCCACAGCAGAACATAAACAGGGTAGTTACATTTGTATGAAGGTCAGTGCTTTGATCTGTCTCAGTCTGCACTTTTTGTGTGTGTGCATGTGATGGTTTCTTGCAGTAAGGTGATTGTGTGATGATGCATTCCACAACAATGATCTGTTTTTATGTCATTGTGTATGCATGTGTGTCATAGAGTGTGTCACACTCTGAGCATCGCTTTCAGGCACCTTCCTCCAAACTCTGCCAGATTTAGTTACGCAACTGAAGGGGCACTCTTTATCTCAGCACAGCTGTCCACCAACACAGTCAGCGCCCTCCAAAAGGTTTGGGTACTAATAAGACTGTGGAAGCAACCAAGCATGCACATAAACATGAGACGCATCCACCCTGGCTTAAAAAAAAGAAGAGTTCCGTCTCATTTCAAACAATTGTGTTTTTATTTGTGCTGGTGTAAACTTTGTTGGCAGCTGTAAATGACACGCCTCATTTTATTTGAATTGCTCGTAACAAACTTACTACTATTTGAGCACAAACAAAAAACTGCTTGTTAGCTGACAGTTTTCTGGACCCTATGGCGTAACTAAATACGGCAGTGGTTGAAGGAAAGATGTCGTAAACCAGAGTTTGGAGTTTGAGTGTGTGTGTGTGTGTGCTTGTGTATGAACAGGTGGGCATGAGATAGAGTGCGTGTGCATGAATGTGGGCATGGGGGGGAGAGAGAGAGAGAGAGAGCAGTGTTATTTTTTCATATTCTTTACAGCATGTGAGAACCTACAAGTCTCCTGACCCAACACCAGCATGCCCTCCATCTGCTGCTGATACTGTCAAAATGCAAAGACCCACATAACTTCCCCTGATGTGATGTGAAAGTATTTTGTGGTTTCATGAGTTAATTCATTCTGCCCCATGCTCGACTTAAAGTCAGGCACCACTGAACAATCTTGTCCACCTGAACAGTCTTGTCCACAGAAACTTCTTTCACTTTGATCAAATTGGTTTTGGAAGTTGTAAAACTATGCATACTACTGAAAGAAGGAGGTAACTACAACCCACTTCCTTCAGCTATTCCCATGTACCACAATCAGAGCAAATTTTGCTGAATTTCTTTGTATTTTACGCATTTCTGCAACATAGCGAGGAAGTGGAGGTTTCAGCTGAGGTGTTTATTGATGAGAACAGTGATTCTGATCCGGATGTTGCTGATTCTTTATCATACTCAAGCAAGCAAATCTGCGAAACCAGTCAGCAAGATAGTGCAGAAATGACAGTTTTCAGACTCTCTTCGATGCTGAAAATACAGAGTAACACCTCAAATACTTGTTCTTTGTCCTTCAGCGATGGATGAAAGATAGTAAATGAATGATATTTATTGAAAATCAAGAATACAGCTGCCTGTTTATTTTTAATAATGTGTGCAAAGTTTGGTACCTCTATATATAAAAGTGGAGATAATGAGTTCTAAACACAGCAGCTGTAGTTTTTGAACAGCATGGCTAAAAACACTTAGGCAGCAGAGCCCCCAGGTTGAAAGGGTTAAGATAAACTGCTTCAGAATTTAAAATCACAACAGAAAGGAGACCACTCATCCTGCTTTATAAGTGCAGAAATAATCTGAGATACTGTTCTGTGTGTCAATGGTGAAACTGAGTCGCTTGAAAATGTCAACCTGTCCTGAGTAACATGAAACAGTTTCACACTAACATACTTGCCTTGATGAAAAGGTCTGCTCTGTCACTGTGTAAGAGTGGTGCCATTTGGCATAATTATAATTTTTCAAAATGTTGCCAGGATGTTCAAATAATTGTGCGACTCCTGATGCAACCATTGCTGCTTGTGTGTCGAGTAAACACGCCACCACAGGAACTAGGTCAAGGGGTGGGGCTTTGTGTCTGATTATTTCTGGTAGCATAGACTGTTCTAAAAATAACAATATACTTTATTAATCCCAGTGGGAAATTAAAGCTGTCGTTCTAATCTATGGTTCTCATTCCCAATCTGACTTTCAATTTTAGTGTATGTGAGTGATCTTTACACATATGACCAGCACCCCCCCCCCCCCCTTATCTAAAAGATTCAAATGGTTCTATGACAAGCACTAGTTCCCCCCAGCCACCTACCCACCCCCATCCTCTGACAAATATTTTTTTTTAAAGAGGAAAAAAAAAGAAGAAGAAGAGAGTACAAAAAAAGAGTAGTTTTTCACTTGAAATACTAACTTACTAAATTCAAATACTTACCTCCCATTCATTTTCATCTGTATACACTGGGCAGTTGACTATTTCAACACTGAAAAAATGTCTGGAATTTTTTGTTGTTATTAGCTGCACTTCTGGCTGAAACACCATGAAATTATGGCACTGAATCACAAATTTTGCAACAAGGTTTGAGATTTCTAATACGTTTTATATATAAAGTGTAATGACACAGTTCTGGTGCTGTTAACTTTCTCATGGGTTAACATTTTAGAACTGCAAGACAAATTGCATTGATATATATATATATATATATATTTCATGACAGCAATGATCAGCAGATGTAGTGGGTGTTGAGCTGTCATGACTTGTGGTAAAGTATGTGATGTGCTTGATGGACACTGTTAAAATCTGAAAATGACAACAAAAGTGGTTGCTCCAAAATATTCTTGAGTAATAACATTCCGTCTTTCTTTAGTTTTACATTCACTGTTCAAAAGGGGAAAATCCGTAACAATTAAAATGGAACAAACGGTTGAAATGCTACTGTGTAGCACTAAAAATGAAAAACAAAACAAACAAAAACCTGTCTTCATCAGACAACAGCACACTATGTATCATGCATTCCAAAGTTTTTAGCCTAAGCTTCCAGTTACAATGAGGCCCAGCCTGAGTAGGCAGGAGCGAAACATCAATCCAGGTAAACTACACTGATTTAAACATCAAATGTTGTTGTTGTTGATCACTTGATCAACACTATTCTTGATAGCACTATTCATCGCTCTTGAGCAGACTCGCTGCACTGTCGCATGTGGTTCTAAACAAGTGACCACAGCTTTTTCTAGCATGCTTTGAATATTCACCAAAGTGGTATATATACAGTGCTGTACTTATGGTGGTATACTCTTTGGTTCACCGTTGTTACATGGCTGGTGCCATGTGAAACTGCTGCTGTCTCAGTGCATTCTCAGTGCATGATACAACCATGCACCATGTCATGCCACTTTGTGCAAAGCCACATACATAGAGTACATACATATGTGTTTAGCTGTAACCTGCCACATGCACTTTTGGCAGAACAACCAGGATGTTTTAAGTGTTACTGTGGTAATACCAGAGTTGAATGGATACCAAAATATGAGTCAGGACACAAAGTTGACAATGGAGAACAAAACTCTCCAACTGCTCCTGCCAGGACTTGAACCCATGACCTTTCCATTTGATCAGGAGTCTGGTGCTCTAATCACTGAGCTATCCCTACTACACCTCTAACTGATCAACATGGTTGGAATGGGGATACTTTCTGGTGTCCTATGGTCAAATGTTTTTTTAGTTTTGGTTTCTTTTACACCTCACACTCACAGTCACAATCAACGCATTTATTTTTTATTCCAAACTTTTGCAGACAAAACTACACTTTCTTCAAAAACAACAGGAAAATGCAATCACTTGGTGCATTTTAGTTATAGTCACTAGGTTACTAGATACTTCATAAGTGATATAATGAAGAATTACTAAGAGCATTTTGAAGTCACATGAGAAAGACAGGAAAACACTTGCCCAGTTTGTCTGTGTTCTGAGCCCAAGTACAGGCCTGTTTCAATGCTGAGCTGAGCTGTATTCTGATCCAGAGCACCTTTGGGGAGATTTTTCATCTTGACAATTAATATATAATATTATAAACCATGCCTGACAGGTTACTGGTGAGGTCTGCTGAGTCTGTTACAGATGGAGGTGTCTGCTGAGAATGAACTGGAAGTGGAAACAACCATCCATCTATTGATGGCTTCTGCTCCACACAAAAAAGGTGCCTGTCAAGTGATATATTCCCAGAATGCAGAAAATCACATGCGCAGAAAAGGAACCAGGTCTGCCACAGGAAGCAACACCACAATATGGACAATGGGCCTTGTTTACTTTGTCCACAATGTGCTAAGAAATTAATTATGTCTGGTGATCTTCAGACATTTTTACTTTAATTTCTCTACCATGAAATCATTCTCATATCTTATGCAATGTAGTTCACATGATATACACATTATAAATTAAACAGACACTAGTTGAAAGATGCTGTCTACCTGAAACATATTTTGTACAACTCCTGAACTAGTAGCAGAGAAGTGACCAAACACTGATTTTTTTGTTTTCTTGCAAAAGCCTAGCTGATCTCACTTTGTTGTAAACTAACACGGAATCACTCTAGTTTAATATGATTCCACACACACACATGACAGAAAACTCAACAAAAGCTCTATACAGGTTTAAAATACCCTGTTACTTTCAAGGTTGTTGTTGTTATTGTTGTGTGTGTGTATGTGCTTTTCTTTTTCTAACCTTCATCGTCTTATTTTTATATATATATTTTTAAAGATCTGCAAGCTTTGTCACCTAGCATTTTTATATAATATATATATAAAAAATTAAATCATTTTTTACAAGCTTTGTCACAGCATTTTTCTTTCTTGTGGGGTTCAGGGTGGGAGGGGGGATGTGCCTAACAAGCACAAAGCATGCAGACACACATCCTACATCTTACTCCCTTCACTTCTAAATCTAGTCAATCACTAAAATAGTATATATATATAAAAGAAGAACTTTCTTCATCCCCACACAAAGAAGAAAACACTGAAGTCTATGTTAATGCAAAACCTGGAATTAATATTATTCTCAGATACTGCACAGCAAATGAACTGTTATCCTATGCTGTAGTACAAGTGTCACAATGTCCTTGCCTGAACTGCCAGCATGATCCTGACCAAAGCACAGGCATTGATCACTTTTGGTCACAGATGATGAAGGCAGATAACAAGAAGAAAACAACATACCAAAAGCTACATGTGGCACCTGCACCCGATCAGAGGATGCGAAACTGTGACCCATAAGATTAAGAGCAGGAACCCCCACACTATCTCACTGCAGCCTGGATCTAATGGTAACAACTGCAAAAGAGACCTTGTCTTTGGCTGAAAAAACACCACCAACCAGAGGATCAGGGTTCTGACAAGCCATCACACACTGGGCTGCACCAGTATATAAATTATAATGATCAACACTGACAACTATAACTTTTCATAAGATGGTCTCTGTGGTCTCATAAAGCACCAGTATTTTACACTGGCGCTTGTGTGTGTGTGTTTGTGTGTGTGTGTGTGCGTGTGCGTGTGCATTCATGTTGTATGCATTGAATTTTGCCAAATATGTATTTGTAGAGAACGTGTAAGCGCTTTGGGCCTGTGTGGGTTAGGTGCTCTAAGTATTCATTATTATTATTATTACCATCAGTAACTACTTCTAGAGCCATTGTTTCCTTCTTCCTCTTGACATCAAATTATTAATATCGTAATGACATCAAAATGATTTGCCCTCATTTCACTGATCCAAATACATAAAAGGTTCAAAAGAATGTTATTTATTAGGATATATCATTTCATTGTTTGTTTTGGCAATTTCAAGTGATATCAATTTATTTCTGTGTATTTTATGTTGTTCCCCATGAAAAGGTTAGGAAAATGGGTCAAATCCAAGGAGATGGTAAAAAAATCCTGGACTGAAAAGTTATTTTGGGTCACAAATATCATCACAATCATTAAATGAGGTCCATATCTACCGATTACAGCCAAAATCTGCAACAAATGGTGAGCTTTTGCCATATATTTTTTGTCTTTGATTGTTTCCAGTTGGCACATGTTGCCTTTTGACGTTTGATGTAGTTTCCCAGTAACAACATGAATACTTTTTTAGTGCTGATGTTGGCAAGGCAATCATACTCCCGACTCAACATTCTCAGATTGCAATATTTTCTGTACATTTTCCATGGGTTTTTAATTGCTGTAGCTTGTTAACGATGCCGCTTACCTAGCTGCACTTTGTCTGCTTCGTTCACCATTTGCAATCTGTGATACTGATTCTTCTTCCAATAATATCCAGGATCAATATTTGATCATTACTGATATTTATGGTGTGCAAGAAAAAGGGGGGGGGGCTGAAAATACAATATTGCTCCCTAACATTATAAAACAAAAAAGTCTACCAGAACCAGTTGCAACAATCAAACACAAAATGTATGAAAAAAACTCACCTTTTGTTGTGGATTTTGACTATAGTGTAATTGGTAGATATGGATTGTGATGATATTTCTGACCCCAAATAACTTTTTTTAAATTAAATGGTCCAGGAATTTTCGACCGTCTCCTTGGATTTTACCAGAAATTAAAATTATTTCACACACACAGTCCTGATTTAAGAAATAAACATTGACCAAAATAATTTATACATGACATAATATACTATATTGGTTCCGAGAATATGACGTCATGCGCATGCATTGTGGGATTGGGCGGCCATGTTGAAAGCACTGTACATACTAAACAACGTGTTGACAGCAAGTGAAAGTAGAGTTCTTGTAGAGAACAAACAGTTCCAGTCTTTTTAGCAGTTAACATGGGGAGAAGCTGCTGTTTTAATTGTAGAAACATGTCATGTCATACAATTAAAACGGTTTGCATTTAAACAGAGGACTGAGCTTTCGTTGATTTCCGCGAGTAAAACCCCAACCGCAGGTACTTACAACACAGAGGTGAAGTGCATCAGTCGCTGTGACTAGGACTAGGAGGACCAACATCACCTTCGAACACAGTCCCCTATCGATGTACATTTGTTCTCGTCATTTTCAGGGAGGTAAGTGGTATGAAATCCTTCGAAATCAGTCAACTGTTGATGTTACGCGCATATTATAAACCTCTTCTGCCTGCCCCGCCACCTTTTTCATTTTTTCCAGCGCACCTCCTACGGTGACAGTTTAGGAAAATGAGGTTAATCAGTTAACTGAAGAAGAAGACATGCATTATACATGTGACAAGTCACGATCAAGCAGCCACATTTGACTGTTTTGAGATTTTTGACCCGATTCTGAAAACAATACCTTCAGTGTGGTAAAGCTAAAAGAGACATGAAAAGAAACACCAAGCAGTACACTGTAAGAATATGTCTTTCTACCATATGTCAAAGTAAATTTAATATTTTTTGTATTTGCAGGTTGTCTGGCACATGAACAGTTCAACTCTCATCTGTCCCAGGAGACATGGTTTCAGTTGACAGAGGCTTTGATACTGATGAGATAGTTGGATTGATGCATGCAGAAGTCAGAATTCCCTTATTCACAAAGGGCTATAGTCAAGTGCATGCTCAGGATGTAGAGAGCATCAGAGAGTTGGCTGGGCTCTATATTCACATGGAGAGGGTGATTGGGATTGTGTATGCCAAGTAGGCTACACAATTTTAACAGGAACCCTACATATTTGTTTGGTGTTTCTCTGTGAAGGTGAAGAGATCACATGCCTGGTAAAAATGGTGATGAACATGTGCCCCAATCCCAGTGTTGTGTAAAAACCTGCATACTTTGAGTTTGAGTGCTGTGTACTAAGAGAGTTAAAATTTTGTGACTGTATACTGAGCAGTATGTGTCATGTCCCAGGGTGTGTGATGATGGAGTTGTGATTGCAGTCAGTGTATGAGCATATTTGTTTTGTTTTTTAACAAGGGCAAAACTCTTCATCAATTTGTGTTTGATGTTTGTGTATGTTTCTGGACTGATTCTGTAGACACAAGGAAGGGTTTGCACATAAGAAGAGTTTTGACATGCATTTGTTTATAAATGACGGAGTTTAAATCCTTTGAAACTCTCGGGGTGACCCTGTGTGGTTCACAGAATGTTAAAATCCTGTTACTACTTTGTGTTTTGTGTTGTCATGAACAGCAAATGAATGTGCAATTCACCATAACCTGCACCTCTTTGCTCTCTATTGCAGTTGTACATTATCTGCACAGCTGCATATTGTCCAGCTTGGACATGTTACAGATGTGATCTGCAGATCTATACTAAGAAGCTGGCTTATTTACTGTAATTCATTTTCCTTAATTCTTAGTCTTACAGGTTGTTTCTGATCATCCCAAATATGAAGTTAGGTTTTGTTTGACTCCAAAAATTCCAGTTAACATATCTGTGACAGCTTAAATCAACAGGAAACAATTTAAGTCTTTACACCAAGACAAAAAACATCATGGTTAAAAGGGCAACCTGAGAAGCTCAAATCCAAAGCAAGAAAGTACTTCTGATGCACAAATACCAATACTGATACTTGCTTAGTGACAGAGCAACAATAAGCAGCCACAAAATAGAAGTATTTGCACATTTTCTACATTTCAGGCCAACTTATGTCTGAACTGGGATCCCCTTTAAAGCAAATTTTTCTCCTGTTTATGTTGAAATTTGAGTAAGACTAAGAGGTGACCTGGTGTTTACAAATTTAAAAAAAAAAATCAAGAAATAAACAGCAGTATACTGGGTCTTTGTATTTGTGTGTGTGTTGTGGATTGTGTGTGTGTGTGTGTGTGTGTGTGTGTGTGTGTGTGTGTGTGTGTGTGTGTTTTAACTGTAATTTTTTATTTAATTTTTTAATTTTTTTTACCAAGTCCTCACGTGTTTGCTCCACTGAAAAATGTAGTATACTTTGTAATCACTGAATCATACACATGTAGTATTTACACTTCTGTACCTAAAACTGCAAAAGATATATTATCAATGCACTATAAAAGTATAATTATATTTATACAAATTATAGCAACAACAAAAAATCACAAAATTCGAACTTTATCAAAAAGCTCATCATTTATGATACTCCTCATATAATTCGCTTGCGCATATTGTCTCACACACCACGGGCACAATGACAGGCAAGAACAGTACTGAAGACTTCAGCAGATAATTGCTTCAGTTCTTGTCGTTCACATCAACTGCTCAGGTCGAGCAAAACCAGCGATTATCAGCACCTGGTTGGCATTTTATTTCATGATGTCGGGGTATGAATGTCTAAAGGGGTTGATCACTTTGGCGACTGCTTCGAACAGGTCAGACCAATTAATTGGCTCTTTTCTTGCAAATATCGAACCTTCGGTCAAATGTCTGGCCTATCCACGTACTTTCCTTTCTCTTTGGCCTTTTACCTTGTCATAATACTGATTACTTGATGCTCGTTCTGCACTCTACAGCTCTACCTTTTACAAGATGGCAACTGCGGCGTATGCTTTCAACATGGCGGCGTAGTGACAAACGTGACGTCAGCGCTCGGAACCATAGATGTACTCAAAACTGAAAAGTTCTGGTATCCTATTAATGTCATACTAAAACGCAGGAAAGAGCTTGTGAAAACTGTAACTTAGAAACAGTGTCAAGGAAAGTCCTTTTCTAAAATCGTTACAAAATCAATGGCACATTCAATCACAAAACTTTTAATTGGAAAATTAATGGAGGCTTACCTGTAAGGTGACCTTCAATTTTAATTTTACCATGTAGGGCGATGCCTGGAAGGGATTATGTTTGAGTATGCGCATGAGCCTGCCAATAGCCAGTCTTTTATCCAACTAAATCCTGGTTTCAAGATCTGGAAGGGATTATGGGGAGGGAGCTTATCCCAACGGGAAGGAACATAATCACCCTACATGGTAAAATTAAAATTGAAGGTCACCTTACAGGTAAGTTTCCTTTAATTTTTCAATTTCACCATATAAGGCGATGCTCTTCCAGGGATTATGTTTGAGGGTTGAACCTCTTGGAACCAGGACTGAGTTCATCTCCATATCCATGTTAACGAAGCGATCTTTCCAATCCATACACCAAACATGGAAAACAGAAGTAAGTCAAGAACACCAAAGGCACTGTAAGAATTTCAGGTATGAAACACATCATATTCAGGATTTATATATATTCAAAAAAATAATGTCAACCATATACGATCAAGGCCACTATGGTTATTCAAACCACCAATAATATTGGAAAGCAGGAGATATAGTACAAATATCCGGTTCATAATTCCTACTATATGTACAGGTGTATTTTGTAACAAATTGTAGTTGTACCACCAAGTTCGAAGACTGTGAACAACTTACAGCAAAACGCTCTCACAGAATGAAAGGGTACTAGAGCAGGGCTTATCGTAAAAACGGCCAAATGTACTCACGTTGGTCCAACCAGCACATTTCATTATCTGGTCAAGAGCCAAGCCTGACCGCTTTGCGGCTGAGGTCGCCACCACACGCGTACTGTAAGCGGAAAACTCCTCTGCCACACCCGCAGAGTGCTTTTCAGCCAGCGCGCAATGGTGTCTGTGGTCACAGGCTTGTGTGGCTTCTGGTAACTAACAGCTGTGTGTTATCTCCCCTATGGGATGCTGTTCGGTGTAAATACCCGTGTAGGTTTTTTACAATACACAATGCGTCAGATCGGTCATACGCTTGAAAAACAATTGGTGCTTGACTTTTACCCTGGCCTGTGTGTTTCAGCAGTTTAACATAAATACACACTCAGATCCCACAAGCTTCATGTGAGTTATGTCCAGTGCTTGTAACGTTTGACAGCGCTGACCCGACAGCAAAGCTAACACTAGTAACAGCATTGTTAGTCTAAACGACAACTGTTTGAATGTGAGGTCCTGTGACAGTCCCAAATTTTCACAGTAGTTTAGAACCACATTGACGTCCCAAATATGATTATATTTTGGTACTGGAGGCTTTGCCACATAAATACCCTTCATTAGTCGTACCAAATCAGGATGAACACCGAAAGAGAACTGTCCAAATGAAGGAAGAAGAGCCGAACAAGCAGATCTCGCCATACTGACAGCAGTGTAACTGTGATTTTTTGCTGCCATGTCTGCAAGAAAGTTAATTCCACACGTCAAGGAAGCAGAAAGGGGATTTTTATGTCTCTCATAACAAAACTTCTCCCATTTGTGTAAATAGGATCTGTACCGAGTCTGTGTGGATGTTCTCCATGATCGCAAGTAGAAGTTTTCAGCCGCTGGCGAAAAACCTCTCGCTTGGAGGGTACTCCGGACACCAGGCAGACCAGAAGAATCAGCTTGGGATGGAGAGCATGATGCTGGTCAGGGTGGCTGGAAAGTTTGAGAAGTGTTGACGACGGGTGAAGCAGAACGGGACACTGGATGCACAGTCAGGCCAGCAGTGAATGGTCAGGCCAGCAGTGAATACTATGCCCTCGTTGGCCAGTCTGGTTCTACAACGCCCATGACCCTGTCCTGTACAATTTTGTCCAGGACCCTGTGAACAATTGCAAAAGGAGGAAAGGCATAGAATTGTAGCTCCTGCCAGTTCAACGTGAATGAGTCAAGAGCAATACAAGTAGGGTCAGCTCGACATGCTACATATCTGGGGAACTGATTGTCGAGTCTTGAGGCAAACAGGTCGACCTGAGGACTGAATTCCAAGTTTGAAAGCGCAGCTTACAACTTATGCTTGTTCAATTTCCATTCAATGGAAAAATCAGCTGACCGAGATTGAAAATCAGCTTCGATATTATCTGAACCTGCAATATGGGCTGCAGAGAGGTAGACCTGATTTTTGATACACCATAGCCAGATTGTTCTGGCCATCGTGTCATTGTCCTCAGAGTGACTGGAGCCCATGTAGTTAATAACGGAAACAGCTGTTTGGTTATCTACCATTACATGGACATGCTTGCCTGAGACTAGAGACTCCCAGGACTGTAGGGCTAGGAGCACTGCTTTCAATTCCAGAAAGTTTATGTGATGCTTTTTCTCTGCTGCGGACCAAGGGACGCCGCATGCACTTCCATTCAATGTAGCGCCCCAACTGATTGTGCTGGACGCATCAGTATGCATAATTAAGCGACGGGGCACAGTCAAGATGGGCTTGTACGCCTGACACACGTTTGTTACCCACCAGTCGAGGCCAGCGCGAGCAACAGCAGAGAGCTGCATGGTGGCATCAAAATTACCTCTTTGGTTTTTGATTGCAGCCGCTTTTCCAATTTCAATTTGATGATAGAATAGCGGGCCGTATAAAACCCCTGCAAAGCTGGCAACAAGAAGACCAACAACTTTAGCTACCTTCCTCATAATTCTTAAGCAGATAATTGCATGCGAGTTTGATCTTTTTGGCTCTTTCTGGTGTTAATTTCAGGCATCTCCCTCGAATTTAGGACAAAACCCAAGTACGTAATCTCTTGAGTTGGTTTCAAGACAGTGGATTTGTTGGGGTGCACAACAAACCCCAGTGAGTCTGCCAGCAACACTGCGTCAATGACACTGTTCATACAGCTTTCATAATCAGAATCTTATCATCAATGAAGCCCGTGATCAGTATTCCCCTCTTTCCCAAGTCTGCCAACACAGGCTTCAAAGTTTCATGAACAGGCGAGGACAAGGTGCAAGACCGTTGGCAAAGGCTGTGAAGCAAAACAAACCATCATCAAATTTGAATTTGAGATACCTCTGATAAGCATCATGAATAGGCACAGAATAGGAGGCATACTTAAAATCAACTGATGCCATGAAACAACCTTTTGTCAACAATTTGACAGGACTATCTAGCATCTCCATTTTAAAATTATGATACTGGATGCTTTCATTTAAGTGTCTCAAATCCAAAATCATGTGATGACCGCCATCTTTCTTCTTTGTGACGAAGATTGGAGAAATGATTGTCATGTTCATGTGCTGAGGGTTTTACAACCCCTTTTTTCACTAGCTCAGCAATCTCAGTAGAAATTACACCATGCTCCTGAGCCGAGAACCTCTAGTGAACCGGGCCCTGAGTAGGCCGCTCAGCAAACTCTATTTTTGCTCCCTGAACCAACTCAAGGATGGCTGGATCTGAAGTGATTTGCTGCCATGCTGACAAGTGCTGTGATAGTTGACCAGCATGAAAACGTGAGGCTCTTTCAGTAAAATAGGTAAGTAACTGTGGGAAAAGATGGCTGAACAGACCTACCTTGTCCTTCGTTGCTTGCAATTTTTGTATTACTGCCAGTCGTTGTGCAGCTGTTGATGAGGGTTCTTGTTGCCCTTCCGTTTGCAGTTGTTGTGGCCCTGATATGGCCCCCGTTGTGCATAGCCATGGTTGTTCCTGGCATGATGGTGATACGGTCTGCGACCATTGCCGTGGTTTATCCCAGAATGTTGGTGATGTGGGTAGTGGTCTGGCGGTTGGCAATGGTCTAAAAAATGACCGCTGGAAGAAGGCTTTGAACTGACCACTTCATTCATTGACTTGGCAGAGTCTTTGGCGTCTTTTAACTCTTTTAGCCAGTCTTCACCCAAGAGACAGGTGTCTGTGGGAATTGCCCGTGAACAGACACCTTTGATACTGGTATGACAGAACATATTTGAACTGATGCCATTGTTTGTCTGACAGAATACAGTGTGTCTTCAATCAGGGCAGAAGCACTGACCAGATCTGATACTACTTGTGTAATGTCAGGTATGTCACCTCTTTGACGGGCATCAATCATATGGTCTGCCGCTGCTGCAATAGACCCATCCAAAGCCCCACCCCTTTCCCGCTGTTATCAGGAGGTATCACAAGCGGCAGCCGGCAAGAGGGCTTGTGAGCTGGTTTAAAGCACATGGGCCTCGGCTCGATTCCGCTTTGGCTCTCCTTTTTCTTCAAAAAGGTTGTGGTTTGTGGACACAGTCTTGTTGTGACTTTGTCCCTCACAATTAATGACACATTAAAATGGCTCTCATCGCTGCCCATCTTAATGCAGGAGTCATTCTGGTGGTGACAGTGCAGCGTTAGGTATATACTCTCCCTCTTCCCCCACCTCCATACCCCCTCCGCCTTCTCCCCATCCCTAATAAGCCTTATGGTTTTTGTGGAAGTTAAGCACCATGTTTACCAAAGGGTGTCCACTAGGAAAGCGACCGATTTACTGCGGTCACTTCAGTCCAGGTAACATGTCACGTTTCTTTCCTGCCTGACAGTGAGAACATTTCCTAAACTACAATAGGGGCATAAACAGATCGTTTTTGTGTTTTTTGGAGGATATCAAAGTGTTTGAACCAAGTGAAGAAGTAAACTCGACTGTGGAAATGACAGTCCGATGCTGCAGATGATATGAAAGGATGAAGCTCCATATAGACTTTCCGGTTTGATTTGGACACTACTCAAGACAGAAGAATCACCAAAAATCCAACACCACGTGCTGTCTACCTAAAAATGACTTGAGGGGTAGACTGACGCCCTAAAAACCAAAACAAGCACTGAATAGGCAGAGAAAGAAACTGAACACAAATGCCCGTGGCAAAAAAAGAAAGGAAAACAAAAAGCCAAGAAAGAAGCTGAACACAAAAGCCTGTGGCAAAATTATAACGAAAGACAAATCAACACAAATGCGAGAGTAAAATGAAAAATGGCTGCCCTAATCAGGCAAGCAAACAATTGAAACCAAATGGCCAGATGGAAAGGATGGTGAAAGCAGCGAAGAAAGATCAAGAAGAAAAAGGGATAAAAAAAAATCCATTACTCCCACCCAATCGAAAACCGTACATGGTAACTAACAGTCTCTGACAGCGTGCAATGCGACAAAGGCTAGAAATGTGTAATCCATGCACACAATACAAACCACACAATGATGCTAACAAAGTAACAGCCACTGCACACTGAATAGACGCTCACGAAGTACCCATATACTTTTTAAAATTTATTTTAATCAAGTTGTCTCGACTAGCGAGGCACCTTGAGGTTACTCCCATCACCCCCACATCGAAAAAGAACGAAACAAGAAGCAAAATGGAACACAAAGAGAGGAAAAATAAACTGAATAGTCAGAGTGTATACCAAGAATCTCACTAACCCAAACACGAAACCCTAACCCAGGGAAAGCACAAAGTATCTAGTCTGATCAACTAGAAAAAATAACAGGCCTGAAGGATAACGCAAACAAAGAACTTACTGGGACTGGGAGGGGTGGAATTATAGGTAGGTAATAATGTGATGAGATTATTTTCTTTATTGTACATTGCTGCTTCTCATCCGGTACATGTACATTATTTTTCTTGTGAGTGTATTGTTAGTTATCATATATATATATATATATGTGGGGGGGTGGTTAAAAAAAATTTAACACATTATCTTTGATATTTTTCTCAATTAACGTTGAAAAAGTAGGAGAATGTTGCAAAGCACAGTGAGATCGGATCCGGCAGAGAATAGCGATATATTGGCCTAAAAGTTATCTTTTAGTATTTATTATTATTGTGAAGGCAGGGGTCGTCCTAACTAAAATGGACTGAAATGCCATGAATCTGACAAGACTATACAAAGAAAGAAAGAAAGAAAGCGGAAAGAAAGAAAGGAGATTGACAAAAGAAGAAAAAGAAAGAACAAATCCCAAATTTTGTCAGTGGTGTCGGAGCTTTATCCTTAGAGATTCGAACTGGAAATTGTTCTAAGTCGATTATCCTGTAGGCACCCATACAACCATTTTGCTGGAGGCGATTGAACCAAAAATGACAAAACTGCACTGAGTCAGTGCGTGCTGAGCCATTGTTTGTGATACCAGCATGTGAGACAAAAATCTACGAAAAATATTAACATTTTGCATCTCTGATTGGTCAAGACTGGCGACTGCGTGGGGCCTGTAGATGGGTCCATGGCACATGTGGCTGTTGCCTGTGACTACTGGCAATGCATATTAGTTTTTCATCCTCTTTGATTTTATCAGTTTTAAACTCAGTTCTTTTGGGAGTTGGGGGACAAGGAAGAAGGGCAAATTTGATGGTGTTTTGGTGTAATCTTCGTGTAACTGTTTTTTAGCACTGTAAGGTACTGTAACGTCCCACAGTGTCTGCAGCCACTTTGCCAATTTGGTGTTTATGGGTGGGGCCAGACTCTCCTGCATCTGTGGCAGTGTGCTGTCCACCTTTGACCAGAGCTCAGAATCGGATTCTGAGTCTACAGGTTGACCCATATCAGTCCCTGTGGGGGGAGGCAGGGTTTGCCCATGACTGGCACTGTCCTGTTCCTGTGGTGTGATCTTCCTGCGCTTTAGGACCACCTCCCCCTCACCGTCGGGATCGGATGATTCCAGGTCCGATTCTCTTTGCTGGAAGGGTTGTGAGTGGCTGCGGGAACAGCTACAGGAAGGGGGCCACATCTCCAGCTTTTTAGCCAGGCTGAGAATGGCTTGCTGGGTGGATTCCATCATGGCACAAAGGTTTGGGGTGGAACTGTCCCCTCCCTAGCCTGAGCTGTCTTCTGCCACCAGTGGCGTATCAGCCACACTTTAAAAACAGGCTATTTATGACCCCAAAAAATAAACAAAATCAAGCCCAAGTATCACCGCTGAGGTAGCAGGCCTCCTATTAGGGGCACAGTGCTTACCAAAGCCTCCAAGCGCAAAGCTGGGGCCCGAATGGTGTCAATGACAGCCACTTGAGGAAAACGTGCAGTCCGGTCAGCAACTCAAAAATTTAACACATGTAGTGTGTACACACAATGCGAGGTATGCACAAACAATATACACTACAGTGAGCACAAAGTAATCACAAAGCACTGCACACAAAATAATCCATCAAGAGAGATCAAAGAATAATAACAAGGCAGTCAAGAAAAACACAAAATGAATAGAAAAAGGTTGGGTCTGCTGGCAAGAAACATCGCACTGGCTATTGGCAGGCTCTCGCGCATGCTCAAACATAATCCCTGGAAGAGCATCGCCTTATATGGTAAAATGCGGATCATGTTCGTTTATCCTCCTCTAACTCTAAGTCTAAGCACATGAGAAGTTTTGCCTCCGAAGGAGAGTTCCTTTACCATTGTTGTTCTGACAGTGGCCGACGGTCTCTTCGGTCTTTACGGGTCGGAGCGCAGGGACGAGCTACTCATAGGTACCCCCCCCCCCCCCACCCCCCCCCCGTTCCTAATAAGCCATGTGGTTTCTGTGGACGTCGAGCATCATGATTACTTACGCGTCACTCGCCACTGTGCTTGTGCAACTAACCTGGCATGATGACTTGGCCAAAGCAGTCAGTAAAGTAGGCACTTTCACTGATGCAACACTGCCCGTGCAGCCAACCAATACCCTTGGCTTCCGACCGTTCATGTATTCTGTTTAGAATTATATCTACACTTAGCCACGTTTAGGTTAGAAAGCTCGCTCTCTCTCTCTCTCTCTCTCGTCCTTCTCTAGTTTGTGTCTTAATACCCAAAACAGTGTCCTTGCTCCGAGCCGAGTAGGATTTGCTCGATTCCGGAATAGGGTCCAAACATGGTGCTTACAACAGAAACCATAAGGCTTTTTAGGGACGGGGAGAAGGG
This sequence comes from Alviniconcha marisindica, assembly GCA_018857735.1. Classification (NCBI taxonomy): domain Eukaryota; kingdom Metazoa; phylum Mollusca; class Gastropoda; family Provannidae; genus Alviniconcha; species Alviniconcha marisindica. The sequence continues at coordinate 2,933 of JABMCL010001110.1, read as the reverse complement.
AGGAAAGGTAGGTAGGTAGTGTTGCTTAATGTCCTCAGATGTCAATTGACATATTAGGGACAAGCTGAGACCAATGCCGAAGTATGGTTCAATATAGCTTTACGTCCACGAAAACCATAAGGCTCGTTAGGACGGCCACCTCGACTCTCACACAGCTCCTGAACTATGGGAGGGGAGGAAAGGGGGAAGAGGGAGATTATATACCTATCGCTACGCTGTCACCACCAGAATGATTCCTGCATTAAGCCGAGGGGCAGCGATGAGAGCCATTTTAATGTTTCAGTAGGAAGTGATGGACTGACAAAGTCACAACTGAGACAGTGTCCACAAACCACAACCTTTTTGAAGAAAAAGGAGAGCCGAAGCAGTATCGAACAGAGGTCCTTCCGCTTACTAATAGGGCCAATCCGAATAATGGATTTTCACCAGTAGCAGGCGCGTCGTTGTCGCCCAGATCTGACATGTCACGCATGAAAACTGGAACTGATGTCGACCGACTGCATCGCTCCGCGGCCGCGCGCCGGCGTGGCTAGGCGGGAGCAGAATGTCTAACCCCAAACCAGCGATTAAAGACGGTATCCCACCAATGAAAGCTCATGGATGGATTGAACATTTAGAAGGTATAATGCCTTCGTTGCAGGTCGGCCACTTACAGCTGTGAGTAAGTAAACATGGTGCTTAACGTCCACAGAAACCACAAGGCGTATTAGGGACGGGGAGAAGGGGGTACGGAGGTGGGGGAAGAGGGAGCAGCCGGTGGTCGTAGTTTTTATCGGCCGCAGTAACTTGCATAGGCCTCAGGCTAATACAATTTTTTTACCAAGCGAATCGGCAGTCAAGTTGCTGCTCCCCGGCCGACATGGTTACCTATACCGTACCGGCTCTGTCCCTAATATGTCAATTGACATCTGAGGACATTAAGCATCACTTCATCATCATCATCCCCGCATACCCGTCCCTAATAAACCTTATGGTTTCTGTGGACGTTAAGCACCATGTTTACTTATTTATCCCCGCACAAGTGAGCCGGTTTGGCCTAGCGGTAAGGCAAAAGGACCTCGGTTCGATACCGCTTCGGCTCTCCTTTCTCTTCAAAAAGGTTGTGGTTTGTGGACACTGTCTTGTGACTTTGTCCATCACTTCCTACTGAAACATTAAAATGGCTGTCATCGCTGCCCATCGTAATGCAGAAGTCATTCTGGTGGTAACAGTGTAGTGATAGGTATATAATCTCCCTCTCCCCACACCTCCATACCTCCTTCCCCCCTTCTCCCCGTCCCTAATAAGCCGTACGGTTTCTGTGGACGTTAAGCACCATGTTTACTTACTTACTCCCCTGTGACTGAGCCGGTTTGGCCTAGCGGTACGGCGTTAGGCTGGTAAGCGGAAGGACCTCGGTTCGATACCGCTTCGGCTCTCCTTTCTCTTCAAAAAGGTTGTGGTTTGTGGACACTGTCTCAGTTGTGACTTTGTCCATCGCTTCCCACTGAAACATTAAAATGGCTCTCATCGCTGCCCAATTTAATGCCGCAGAAGTCATTCTGGTGGTGACAGCCTGTAGCGATAGGTATATAATCCAAGTCCCTCTCCCCCCACCTCCAGATTACAGTTTGTCCCTAATATGTCAACCCGACATCCGAGGACATGAAGCCCCACATCATCATCATCATCACCGCCGTACTCCCTCCCTCAAAGTTTTTCATTCATGCAACTAGTGTTTTGGCTCAATTTAATCTACATTCAACAGGTTGGTTTGACTATCTTTTATCTTCCTAGTTCCTGACTGATGCTGTTTTATTGTTGTTTGATTGTTGTAGTTTTTATGGTTTGATCTTGCCCGTGTAAGATCTGGCGTCGCTGATGTTTGATTATTCTTCACGTTCGCTTAAATGATTAGGTACAGGGGCCAGCTTTGTGGTAGTCACGAGTTGTTTCAGATACATCGGTTATAACATTTTTTCTCATTTCATGATTGATGTGTTGAATCTTAAACTGTGTTTCGCTACAGATGTTCTGACGGAGAGGTCAAGTTCGTTATCCGAGCCTGGCTCCATTTTTCCATTCTGATCTAAACCTCCTAGTGGAGTTCCTGTATTTTACTGATTAGAAAAGGCCTGTTCCGCGTATCCGCGATTACAGGTTTGACTTTTCTATTTAACATTATGTGAAAAGGCCAGCTCCGCGATAGTCCGCGATTAGCTTTGGTTTGACTTTTCCATAAATAATTCTCTTGTGTATTTCATCTTCCACTATGGGACAGACTTGGAAGGTACGTTAAAGTTTTCTTCCATAAATTCAGTGTAAGACCCTGATGAGAAATTATAAAGTGAGGCGATGTCTTTTCACAGGATGGTTTGTAGCTCAGACTTTCGTAACCCGCACGGACGATTTTGTGTTGACTTAATTGTCGTTTACGTTAAATTCTCATGGAGTGAGACAACCAGATAAAGTTTACCTAGCTACTGGCTTTTGGAACCTTTGTGCCTTCTAACCCCTTCTTTTGTCTGCTTACGACATGCTTGTGACTTATGTTTTTGATTCAATAATATTTGGAACTTTCATTCTCCACTTGAATTCGTGTTGAAAGAGAGTAGTAGAGCGAAAAAAAGTAGAACGATTCTGTGAGCGAGTGAGTGTGTGGATGTGCGTGTGTGTGCTGGATCACTTTCTGATAGTCATGAGATGCCACGTGCAAGTAATTAACGCAGACATGTTTATAACCTAACCTGCTAACGTTCTCAGTCAGTGTGGCCACAGAATCGCTCAACGACATTTGATCCCTTCACGCACTAGAGACGTTACACACACACTGCACACACACACACACACACACACACACACACACATGGCGGATGGATGGACGCACGCTGATTGACACACACACACACACTCATCCCGGGTTCACTGCTGGGATCAAACTTTTCCACACAGGG